>NW_019167904.1:270907-870907 GCF_002303985.1 Durio zibethinus
AACTTATATAAACAAAAACAATTATTTTATGACAAAACAAAAACTAATAATGATTTGAAATATATATTTTTCAAATAGTTGTAATTATTTGAATTGGTTCAGTAAATAGAATTATTCTTTAAATCTCTTACCTATGGAATTTTGAAATATTAACAAATTAGTTTTATTTTATTTCAAATAAACTTGTATGAGTTGAAATAATACGATTTGAAATAGATAATTGTTCATATTGTCTTAACTATTTGAACTAGTTCAGGAAACAAATTTATTTTTTAAATCTCTTAGTTATGAATTTTCAAAATATTATTAAATTAGTATTATTTTATTTCGAATAAACTTGTATGAACATAAATAATTGATTTATGACAGAACAAAAGCTTATAACAATTTGAAATAGATAATTGTCCAAATAGTCATAACTATTTAAACTAGTTTAGTAAACAGATTTATTTTTTAAATCTCTTACTAATTCTTAAAAATTAATAAATTAGTATTATTTTATTTCAAATAAGCTTGTATGTTGAGAAACAATTGTTTTATGAAAAAATAAAAGGTAATAACAATTTGAAATATATAATTATTCAAATGGCCATAATTATTTGAACCGATTCGGTAAACTGATTTATTTTTTAAATCTCTTGCTTATTAATTTATGAAATATTAATAAAGTAGTACTATTTTATTTTTGATTAGCTTTTATGAACTGGAACAATTGTTTTATGACAAAACAAAAGTTCATAACGATTTTAAATAGATAATTGTTCAAATAATTATAACTCTTTGAACTTGTTTGGTAAATAGATTTATTTTTTCAAATCTTTTACATATTAATTTTTTGAATGTTAATAAATTAGTATTGTTTTATTTTGAATAAGCTTGTATGAATTGAAACAATTATTTTATGACAACAAAATCTTAGAACGATTTGAAATAGATAATTATTCTAGTAGTCTTAACCATTTGAATTAATTCGACAAATACATTTATTTTTTAAATCTCTTATTAATTTTTGAAATATTATTAAATTAGTATTATTTTTATCCGATAAGCTTGTATGATCAAAAACAATTTTTTTATGAAAAAACAAAGATTATAGCAATTTGAGATTGATATTTGTTCAAATGGTTATAACTATTTGAAATGGTTCAAAAACTAGCTTTAATTTTTAAATCTCTTCCTTAATAATTTTTGAAATATTAATAAAAGTAGTATTATTTTATTTTTAATAAGTTTTTATGAACTGAAATAATTATTTTATGACAAAACAAAAAGTGAAAATGAGTTTAAATAGATAATTGTTTAAATAGTCATATCTATTTGATCTTGTTTGGTAAACATATTTATTATTTTAAATCTCTTGCTTATTAATTTTTTGAATGTTAATAAATTAGTATTATTTTATTTTCAATAAGCTTGTATGAACTAAAATAATTGTTTTATGACTAAACAAAAGGTCAAAACGATTTGAAATATATAATTGTTCAATAGTCTTAACTTTTTGAATCGGTTTAGTAAATTACATTTATTTTTATTATTAAATTAGTATTATCTTAATCCAAATAAGCTAACATGAAAAGAAGCAATTGTTCTATAACAAACTAAAGATCATAATGATTTGAGATAGATCATTGTTCAAATAGTCATAACTATTTGAACTAGTTTGGTAAATATTTAGTTTTTAAATCTCTTATTAATTTTTAAAATTTTAATAAATCAATACTATTTTATTCTGAAGAATTATGTTTGAACAAAAAAATTGTTTTTACAACAAAGCTAAAGGTCAATAATGATTGAAAAATCGATAATTATTTAAATGGACATGACTATTTGAACTTATTTGGTAAATAGATTTATTTTTCTAAATCTCCTACCTATTAATTTTCAAAATATTAATAAATTAAGTATTATTTTATTCTAAATAAACTTGTATGAACAAAAAACAAGTCTTTGATCATAAACAAAAGATCATAAACTATTTGAAATCAATAATTATTCATATAGTCATAACTATTAGAGCTTGCTATGGTAAAGCGAACTTATTTTTTTAAATCATTTACTTATTAATTTTTGAAATATTAATAAATTAGTATTATTTTATTTCGAATAAACTTGTATGGGTAACATAACAATTGGTTTACGACAAAACCAAAGATGGTCATAACTATTTGAAATAGATAATTATTGATATAGGTCATAATCTATTTGAAATAGATAATTTCATAATGAGTCATAACTTATTGAAATGTGTTCAGAAAATAAATTTATATTTTTAAATGTGTCTAATCTTTGGAATATTATATAAGTTTATATTATTCTTATTTGGATATGAGTTTGTATGATAGCAAATGATTTTTTATGACTAAACAAAAGGTTCATAACGATTGAAATAGATAATCTGTTTCATCAATAATATAATTATTTGACTTGTTGGAAACAAATATCATTTTTTAAATCTCTTGCCTCATTAGTTTTAGAGTATTCAATAAATTAATATTATTTTATTTGCAATATACGCCCTATATGAGACTAAAACAATGGTTTTATTACAAAACAAAAGTCATAACTATTTGAAATAGATAACTATTCAAATAGTTATGACTATTTGGACTTGTTCAATAAACATATTTATTTTTAAAATCTTTTACTTATTATTTGCCAAAATATTAATAAATTTTTAATCCAAATAAGCTTGTATGAACAAAAACAATTGTTTTATGAAAAAACAAAATGTCATAATGATTTAAAATAAATAATTGTTCAAATTGTCATAACTATTTGAACTTATTTGGTAAACAAATTTATTTTTCAAATCTTTTACCTTTTAATTATTTGAATATTAATAAATTTGTATTAGTTTATTTGGAATAAGCTTGTCTGAATAGAAAAAATTGTTTTATGATCAAACAAATGGTTTAGCAATTTGAAAAAGATAATTGTTCAAATAGTCATAAGTATTTGAAATTATTTAGAAAATAAATTTATTTTTTAAATCTCTTACTTATTAATTTTTGGAATATTAATATGTTAGAATTATATTGTTCCGAATAAGATTGTATGAATAGAAATAATTGATTTGCGTTAAAACAAAAGGTTATAACAATTTGAAATTAATAATTATTCAAATAGTCAGAACCAACAGATTCATTTTTTAAATCCATTACTTATTAATTTTAGAATATTAATAAATTAGCATTACTTTATTCCAAATAAGATTGTATGAACATAAGCTATTATTTTATGACAAAATGAATGGTCATAACAATTTGAAATAAATAATTGTTCAAATAGAACAAAACAAAAGGTTATAACAATTTAAAATATATAATTGTTCAAATAGTCATAACCATTTGAACTAGTTCAATAAACATATTTATTTTTTAATTCTCCTACTTATTAATTTTTGAAATATTAATAAATTAGTATTATTTTATTTTGAATAGGCTTGTATGATGAAAAACAATTGTTCATTGACAAAACAAAAGTTAATAATGATTTGAAATAGGTAACTGTTCAAATAGTTATAATTATTTGAACTAATTCGATAAATTGATTTATGTTTTAAATCTCTAACTTATCAATTTTTATAATATTAATAAAGTAATATTATTTTATTTTAGATAAGCTTTTATGAACTGAAACAATTGTTTTATGATAAAATAAAAAGGTCATAACTATTTTAAATAGATAATTGGTCAAATAGTTAAAACTATTTAAACTTGTTCGGTAAACAGATTTTTTTTATTTTCTTGCTTACTAATTTTTTGAATGTTAATAAATTAGTATTATTTTATTTCAAATAAGCATGTATAAGCTTAAGCAATTATTTTATGACTAAACAAAAGGTTAGAATGATTTGAAATAGATAATTGTTTTAGTAGTCTTAACTTTTAGAACTGGTATGACAAACACACTTATTTTTTAAATCCTTACTTATTAATGTTTAAAATATTATTAATTTAGCAATATTTTACTCTAAATAAACTTGTATGAATAGAAATAAATGTTTTAGGACAAAACAAAGACCATAATGATTTGAGATAGATAATTGTTCAAATAGTCATAACTATTTGAACTAGTTTGGTAAAAAAGATTTAGATTTTAAATCTCTTATTAATTTTTGAAATAGTAATAAATTAGTATTATTTTATTCTAAATAATTTTGTATGAATAGAAACAATTGTTTTATAACAAAACAAAATATCACAATGATTTGAAATAAATAATAGTTCAAATGGACATCACTATTTGAACTTGTTCGGAAAATAAATCAATGTTTTAAATCTTGAACTTATTAATTTTTAGAATATTAATAAATTACTATTATTTTATTTTGAATAAACTTGTATGAATAGAAAAAAAATGTTTTATGACAAAAGGATCATAATGATTTGAAATAAATAATTGTTCAAATAGTCATAACTATTTGAATTCACTCGATAAATAGATTTATTTTTAAAATCTTTTACTTATTAATTTTAGAATATTAATAAATGAGTATTATTTTATTTTGAATAATGTTTTTTGAACAGAAACAATTGGTTTATGAAAAAACAAGTGGTCATAATGATTTAAAATGGATAATTGTTCACATAGTCATAACTATTTGAATGTGTTCAAAAAATAAATTTATTTTTTAAAATTTTTAGTTATTAATTTTTGGAACATTAATAAATTTATATTATTTTATTTGAAGTAAGCTTGCATAAATAGAACCAATTGTTTTATGACAAAATAAAAGGTCATAATATTTTGAAATAGATAATTGTTTAGATAGTCATAACTATTTGAACTTGTTTGGCAAACAAATTTATTTTTTTAATTCTCTTACTCTTTATTTTTGGAATATTAATAAATTAGTATTATTTTATTTCGAATAAGCTTACATGAATTGAAAAAAAAATTTTTATTATAAAACAAAAGGTCACAATGATTTGAAGTAAATAATTATTCAGATAGTCATGACTATTTAAACTTGTTTGATAAACATATATTTTTTAGATCTTTTACTTATTAATTGTCAAAATATTAATAAATTAATATTATATTAATCCGAATAAGCACGTATGGACAGAAACAATTGTTTTATTATAAAATAAAAAAGTCATAAGAATTTGAAATAAATAATTATTCAAATAGTCATAACAGTTTGAACTTGTTTGCTAAATAGATTTATTTTTTAAATCTTTTACTAATTAATTATCTTAAATTATTTTATTTGAAATAAGCTTGTATGAACAAAAAAATTTATTTTATGACAAACCAAAAGGTTATAGCGATTCCAAGTCCATGATTGTTCAAATAGCCATAATTATTCATTTTTAAAATTTTTTACTTATTAATTGCCAAAATATTAATAAATTTGTATTATATTAATCTGAACAAGCTTGTGTGAACAGAAACTATTGTTTTATAACTGAACAAAAAGTCATAATGATTTGAAATAAATAATTGCTTAAATATTCATAACTATTTGAATTGGTTTGATAAATAGATTTATTTTTTAAATCTTTTATTAATTTTTGAAATATTAATAGATTAGTATTATTTTATTTCAAACAAACTTATATGAGCAAAAACATTTTTTTTATGACAAAACAAAATGTCATAATGATTTGAAATAGATAATTGTTCAAATAGTCATAATTATTTAAACTGATTCGGCAAACAAAATTATCTTTTAAACCTATTATTGATTAATTTTTTGAAATATTAATAAATTTTTTTTATTTTATTTTGAATAAGTGAGTAAGAATTGAAAAAATTGTTTTACAACAAAACAAAAGGTCATAATGATTTGAAATAAAGAATTGTTCATATAGCTTTAACTATTGGAATTGGTTCGGCAAATAAATTTATTTTTTAAATCTCTTAGTTATTAATTTTTAGAATATTATTACATTAGTATTATTTTATTATGAATAAGCTTGTATGAATAGAAATAATTTTTTTATGTCAGAACAAAAGGTTATAACAATTTAAAATATATAATTGTTCTAATAGTCATAACTATTTAAACTAGTTCGATAAACAAATTTATTTTTTAAACATTCTATTTATTAAATTTTAAAAAATTAATAAATTAGTATTTTTTTTATTTCAAATAGTCTTGTATGATGAAAAAAATATTGTTTTATGACCAAACAAATGTTAACAATGATTTGAAATAGATAATTGTTCAAATGGCCATAATTATTTGAATAGATTTGATAAACTGATTTATTTCTTAAATCTCTAATATTATTTTATTTCAAACAAGATTTTATGAATTGAAACAATCATTTTAAAATAAAATAAAAGGTCATAATGATTTTAAATAGATAATTATTCAAATAGTAAAAACTATTTGCACTTGTTCGGTAAACAGATTTTTTTAAAATTTTCTTACTTATTAATTTTTTGAATGTTAATAAATTAATATTATTTTATTTTGAATTAGCATATATGAGCTAAAGCAATTATTTTATGACTATACAAAAGGTCAGAACAATTTGAAATTGTTCTAATAGTCTTAACTATTTGAACTAGTTTGGCAAAAACATTTATTTTTAAATCCTTACTTATTAATGTTTACAATATTATTAATTTAGCAATATTTTACTTCGAATAAGCTTGTTTGAATAGAAATAAATGTTTTAGGACAAAACAAAGATCACAACGATTTGAGATAAATAACTGTTCAAATAGTCATAACTCTTTGAACTAGTTCGGTAATGAGAATTAGTTTTTAAATCTCTTATTAATTTTAAAAATAGTAATAAATTAGTATTATTTTATTCTGAATAATTTTGTATGAATAGAAACAATTATTTTATGACAAAACAAAATTTTATAACAATTTGAAATAGATAATAGTTTAAGTGGACATGACTATTTGAACTTGTTTAGTAAATAAATTAATTTTTTAAATCTTCATAAATTAGAATTATTTTATTTCGAATAAACTTGTATGAATAGAAACAATTGTTTTATGATAAAACAAAGGATTATAACAATTTGAAACAAATAATTGTTCAAATAGTCATAACTATTTGAACTCACTCAATAAATAGATTTATTTTAAAAATATTTTACTTATTAATTTTGGAATATTAATAAATTAGTATTATTTTATTTCAAATAAGGTTTTTTGAACAAAAACAATTTGGTTTATGATGAACATATGGTCATAAGATTTGAAATAGATGATTGTTCAAATAGTTAAACTATTTAACATGTTCAAATTTTGATTTATTTTTAAACTTTTACTTATTAATTTTGGAACCATTAAATAAATTTATACTATTTTATTTGAAAGAAGCTTGCATGAATAGAACCAATTGTTTTATGACAAAACAAAAGTCATAATGTTTTGAAAATATATAATTGTTCAGATAGTCATAACTATTTGAACTTGTCTGATAAACAGATTTATTTTTTTTAAATCTCTTTCTCTTTAATTTTTGAAATATTGATAAATTTGTATAATTTTTATTTCCAATAAGCTTACATGAATTGAAAACAATTGTTTTATTACAAAACAAAAGGTAACAATGATTTGAAAGTAGATAATTATTCAAATAGTCATGACTATTTGAACTTGTTCTGTAAACATATATTTTTTAAATCTTTTACTTATTAATTGTTGAAAATTAATAAATTAATATTATTTTAATTCGAATAAGCTTGTATGGACAAAAACAATTGTTTTATGACAAAACAAAAAAGTCATAAGAGTTTGGAATAAATAATTGTTCAAATAGTTATAACGATTTAAACTTATTCGGTAAATAGATTTATTTTTTAAATCTTTTACTTACTAATTGTCTTAATATTAATAAATTTGTATTATGTTATTTGAAATAAGCTTGTATGAACAAAGAGAATCATTTTATGACAAAGCCAAAGTTTATAGCAATTCCAAATCAATAATTGATCAAACGGTCATAATTATTTAAACTTGGTTGGTAAATAGATTCATTTTTTAATTCTCTTAATTATTAACTTTCAGAATATCAAAAACATAGTATTATTTTATCTCAAATAACCTTATATGAACTGAAATAATTTTTTATGACAAAGAAAAATGTCATAATGATTTAAATTAGATAATTAATCAAATAGTCATGACTATTTGATCTAGTTTAGTAAACATATTTATTTTCTAAATTTTTTACTTATTAATTATCAAAATATTAATAAATTAATATTACATTAATCTAAAAAAGCTTGTATGGACAGAAACTATTATTTTGTAACAAAATAAACAGTCATAACGATTTGAAATAAATAATTACCTAAATATTCATAACTATTTGAATTGGTTTGATAAATAGATTTATTTTTAAATCTCTTATTAATTTTCAAAATATTAATAGATTAGTATTATTTTATTCTGAACAAACTTATATGAACAAAAACATTTGTTTTACGACAAAACAAAAGGTCTTAACAATTTGAAATAGATAATTGTTCAAATAGTGATAGTTATTTGAATTGATTTGGTAAACAAAATTATTTTTTAAATCTCTTACTGATTAATTTTTTAAATATTAATAAATTTGTTTTATTTTATTTCAAATAAGTTAGTAAGAGCTAAAATAATTATTTTACGACAAAACAAAAGGTCATAACTACTTGAAATAAAGAATTGTTCATATAGCTTTAACTATTTGAACTGGCTCGATAAATAAATTTATTTTTTAAATCTTTTAGTTTTTAATTTTTAGAATATTATTGCATTAGTATTATTTTATTCCCAATAAGCTTGTATGAACATAATTAATTATTTTATGAGAGAATTAAAGGTTATAACAATTTGAAATATATAATTGATCAAATAGTCATAACTATTTGAACTAGTTCAATAAACAGATTTATTTTTTAAATCTCTTACTTATTAATTTTTTAAATATTAATAAATTAGTATTATTTTATTCCAAATAGGCTTTTATGTTGAGAAACAATTGTTTTATGACAAAACAAAAGTTTATAACAATTTAAAATAAATAATTGTTCAAATGGCCATAATTATTTGAACCAATTCAATAAATTGATTTATATTTTAAATCTCTTACTTATCAATTTTTATAATATTAATAAAGTAATATTATTTTATTTTGGATAAGCTTTTATCAACTGAAATAATTGTTTTATGATAAAATATAAGGTCAAAATGATTTTAAATAGATAATTGTTCAAAAATTCAAAATTATTTAAACTTGCTCAATAAATAGATTTTTTTCCAATTTCTTACTTAATAAGTTTTTGAATGTTAATAAATTAGTATTAGTTTATTTTGAATAAGAATGTATGAGTTGAAGCAATTATTTTATGACTAAATAAAAGGTCAAAATGATTTAAAATAGATAATTATTCTAATACTCTTAACTATTTGAACTGATTCGATAAACACATTTATTTTTTAAATCCAATGTTTAGAATATTATTAATTTAGCAATATTTTACTTTGAATAAGCTTGTTGAACAGAAATAAATGTTTTAGGACAAAACAAAGATCAAAACAATTGGAGATAGATAATTGTTCCAATAGTCATAACTATTTGAACTGGTATGGTAAAAAGATTTAGTTTTTAAATCTCTTATTAATTTTTGAAATAGTAATAAATTATTATTTTATTCTAAATAATTTTGTACGAATGGAAACAATTGGTTTTTGAACATTAATTTTTAAATAAATTTATTTTTTAATTTTTACTTATTAATTTTTGGAACATTAATAAATTTATATTATTTTATTTGAAATGAGCTTGGATGAATAAAACCAATTATTTTATGACAAAACAAAATGTCATAATGTTTTGAAATAGATAATTGTTAAGATAATCATAACTATTTGAGCTTATTCGATAAATAAATTTAATTTTTTAATCTTGAAATATTAATAAATTGGTATTATTTTATTTCAAATAAGCTTACATGAATAGAAACAATTGTTTTATTACAAAACAAAAGGTTAAAATGGTTTGAAGTAAACAATTATTCAAATAGTCATGATTATTTGAACTTGTTCGGTAAACATTTTTTTAAATATTTTACTTATTAATTGTTAAAAGATTAATAAATTAAAATTATTTTAATCCAAATAAGCTCGTATGGATAGAAACAATTGTTTTATGATAAACAAAAAAGTCATAAGAATTTGAAATAAATAATTGTTTAAATAGTAATAACGATCTGAACTTGTTCAGTAAATAGATTTATTTTTTAAATCTTTTACTTATTAATTGTCTTCATATTAATAAATTTGTATTATTTTATTTGAAATAAGCTTATATGAACAAATAAAATCATTTTATGACAAACCAAAAAGTTATAGCGAATCCAAATTGATAATTGTTCAAATGGCCATAATTATTTAAAATTGTTTAGTAAATACATTCATTTTTTAAATCTCTTAATTATTAATTTTTAGAATATTAATAACATAGTATTTTTTTATTTCGAATAACCTTATATGAACTAAAATAATTTTTTATGACAAAAAAAATGTCATAACGATTTGAAATAGATAATTATTCAAATAGTCATGACTATTAGATCTAGTTTAGTAAACATATTTATTTTTAAAATTTTTTACTTATTAATTGTCAAAATATTAATAAATTAGTGTTATTTTAATCTAAATAAGCTTGTATGACTAGAAACTATTGTTTTATAATAGAAGAAAAAGTCACAATAATTTGAAATAAATAATTGCTTACATATTTATAACTATTTAAATTGGTTTGATAAACAAATTTATTTTTTAAATCTCTTATTAATTTTTGAAATATTAATAGATTAGTATAATTTTATTTTGAACAAACTTATATGACCAAAAACATTTGTTTTATGACAAAACAAAAGGCCATAATGATTTGAAATAGATAATTGTTCAAATAGTCATAATTATTTGAACTGTTTAGGTAAATAGAATTTTTTTAATCTCTTACTTATTAATTTTTAAATATTAATAAATTTATTTTATTTTATTCCGAATAATCTAGTATGAATTGAGAAAATTCTTTTATGATGAGACAAAAGGTCATAACGATTTGAATTAGATAATTGATTATATAGTCTTAACTATTTGAACTAGTCTGGCAAACAAATTTATTTTTTTTATATCCCTTAGTTATTAATTTTTGGAATATTATTAGATTAGTATTGTTTTATTTAGAATAAGCTTGTATGAACAAAAATAATTGTTTTATGACATAACAAAAGGTTATAACGATTTAAAATATAGAATTGTTCAAATAGTCATAACTATTTGAACTAATTCAGTAAACAAATTCATTTTTTAAATCTCTTACTTATTAATTTTTGAAAGATTAATATATTATTATTATTTTATTTCAAATAAGCTTGTATGATCAAAAACAATTGTTATATGACCAAACAAAAGATGATAACGATTTGAAATAGATAATTATTGAAATGACCATCATTATTTGAACTAATTCAACAAATAGATTCACTTTTTAATCACTTTTTAATTTTTGGAATATTAATAAATTAGAATTATTTTATTTTGAATAAACTTGTATGAACTGAAATAATTGTTTTATGACAAAACAAAAGGTCATAATGATTTTAAATAGACAATTGTCCAAATAGTCGTAACTGATAGAATTTGTTCAGTAAATAAATTTATTCTTTTAAACTCTTGCTTATTAATTTTTTTTTATTTTCGATAAGCTTTTATGAATTGAAACAATTATTTTATGTCAAAACAAAAGGTCATAATGATTTTATATAATTAATTGTTCAAATAGTCATAACTATTTAAACTTGTTCTGTAAACAAATTTATTTTTTCAAATCTTTTGCTTATTAATTTTTCAAATGTTCATAAATTTGGATTATTTTATTCTGAATAAACTCGTAAGACATGAAATAAATATTTTATGACTAAACAAAAGGTTTGAATGATTTGAAATAGATAATTATTCTAATAGTTTTAACTATTTGAACTGGTTTAACAAACATATTTATTTTTTAAATCTTTTATTAATTTTTAAAATATTATTAAATTAATATTGTTTTTAACCAAATAAGCTTCTATGATTAGAAACAATTATTTTATCACAAAACAAGATTTTAATGATTTGAGATTGAAAAGTGTTCAAATAGTCATAATTATTTGAATTGGTTCGGTAAATAGATTTATTGTTTAAATTTGTTACTTATTAATTTTTGAAATATTAGTTAATTAGTATTATTTTATTTTGAATAAGCTTGTACGATAAAAAATAATTTTTTTATTACAAAATAAAAAGTCATAATGATTTGAAATAGATAATTATTCAAATGACCATAATTATTTTAATTGATTTGGTAAATGGATTTATTTTTTAAATTTCTAACTTATTAATTTAGGAAATATTAATAAATTAGTATTATTTTATTCCATCTAAGCTTGTATTAACTAAAACAATTGTTTTATGACAAATTAAAAGGTTATAACGATTTTAAATAGACAATTGTTCAAATAATAATAACTATTTAAACTTGTTCGTTAAATAGATTTATTTTTTAAATCTCTTTCTTATTAATTTTTTGAATGTTAATAAATTAGTATTAATTTATTCTTAATAAGCTTGTATGAATTGAAACAATTGTTTTATGACTAAATAAAAGGTTAAAATGATTTGAAGTATATAATTATTTTAATAGTCTTAACCATTTAAAATGATTGGGTAAACAAAATTATTTTTTAAATCTCTTACTTATTAGTTTTTTAAATATTATGAAATTAGTATTATTTTAATATCAATAAGCTTGTACAAACAAGACAATTATTTTATGATAAAAGAAAAAGTCATAACGACTTAAAATAGATAATCATTTATATAGTCTTAACTATTTCAACTGGTTCAACAATTAGATTTATTTTTTGATTTTCTTGGTTATTAAGTTTTGGAATATTATTAAATTTGCATTATTTTAGTTTGAATAAAATAGTATAAGTAAAATCAATTGTTTGATGACAAAATAAAAAGGTTATAATGATTTAAATAGATAATTATTCAAATAGTCAAAACTATTTGAAATGTTTTGGCAAGCAGATTTACTTTTTTAAATATCTTACTGATTAATTTTTTAAATATTAATAAATTAGTATTATTTTGTATCAAACAAACTTATATTAAAAAAAACAATTATTTTATGCTAAAATGAAAAGTAATAATAATTTCAAATAGATAATTGTGTAAATAGTAAATTATTTGAATTGGTTTTGTAAATAGAATTATTTTCTAAATCTCTTATAAATTTTTGAAATATTAATAAATTAATTTTATTCTATTCCGAATAAGCTTTTATGAGCTTAAATAATTATTTTATGACAAAACAAAAAGTTATAACAATTTGAAATAAATAATTTTTCATATAGTCTTAACTGTTTGAACTGATTCGACAAACAAATTTATATTTTAAATCTCATAGTTATTAATTTTCAAAATATTACTAAATTATTATTATTTTATTCTGAATAAGCTTGTATGAACAGAAACAATTGTTTTAGGATTGAACAAAAGTTATAACAATTTGAAATATATAATTGTTCAAATAGTCCATAACTATCTTGAACAATACCAACAAACTGATTTCTTTTTTAAATCTCTTATTAATTCCTTGAAATATTGATACCAATTAGTATTATTTTATTTAGAAAAAGATTGTATGTTGAAAAACAATTGTTTTTATGTCAAAAAAAAAGTTAATAATGATTTAATAATAGATAGTTATTTAAATAGCCATGATTATTTGAATTAATTCCAGTAAACTGATGTTATTTTAAATGCTCTTACTTATTAATTTTTGTAAATATTAACCAGTAGTTATTATTTTATTTTGGATGCATAAGCCCTTTATGAACTAAAACCAATTATTTTGTGGACAAAACAATGGTCATCAAATGATTTAAATAGATAATTGTTGAAATAGTCATAACTATTTGAACTTGTTTGGTAAACAAAATTAATTTTTTTCAAAATCTAATGCTTTATAATTTTTTTAATGTCAATAAATTAGTATTAATTTTATTCAAAATTACCTTGTATGAATTGAAAACTAATTATTATAGACTAAAGAAAAGGTCAAAATGATTTCAAATAGATAATTATTCTAATAGTCTTAACTATTTAAACTGATTCAGTAAACACATTTATTTTTTAAATCTCTCATTAATTATCAGAATATTATTAAATTAGTATTATTTTTATCCAAATAATCTTGTATGATAAAAAATAATTGTTTTATGAGAAAACAGAGATCATAATGATTTGAGATTCATAATTTTGCAAATAGTCATTGTCATAACATATAGATTTGAAAATCTATAGCTAGATTTAACAAATGAATGGAGTCGCCACCAATATTTTATTAGGTGTGATTGGTCACCTAGGGAATCTATCATTTTAAGGAACTCCTAAGCTTGACTAAGGGTCCCTAAAAGAATAAGTTTGGGTCTATTAACCAGAACAGGGTTCAGGAGTTCGGTTACATATGGGGAAGGTTATAGCACCCCCACATACCTATCCAAGGGATGGTACCATATTATTTCAAATTTATCCTAAAGTTCGAAGTCTAATGGTTTCAAATATTAGAAACAATTTTTAAGATTCTCCATCAATCTGGTAGAACTCTTAAAAAATACTTCCTCACCTCAAGAGTATTCATGAATCCCAAACTTTTAAAAATCAAATGGCTTCTCTGAATAGAGGCAACAGAACTTTGGAAAATAAATGGCTCCTCTAATCAAAGGTTCAACGACTTTGAAAAATAAATGGCTCCTCTAATAAAAGGCTCAATGACTTTGGAGAATAAATAAATTCTCTAAGTAGAAGCACCATGATTTCAAAAATAAATGCTCCTTTAAACAGAGGCACCACAACTTTGAAAAGTAAATTGCTCCTCTAAATAGAGGCAACCATGACTTTGAAAAATAAATTGCTCCTCTAAACAGAGGCAACAGAACTTTGAAAAAATAAATTGCTCCTCTAAATAGAGGCACCACGACTTTGAAAAATAAATTGCTCCTCTAAACAGAGGCAACAGAACTTTGAAAAAAAATAAATTACTCCTTAACAATCATGTCCAAAGGAGTTATAGATCGTGACTAAAGGAATTTTGTAATAGGAACTCAAGGATTCACAATTTGAGCTCAATATTCAGAGGTTTAGATTCGCAAGAATCTTTCAACTTCATAAGAATTTACTAAAATTTGATTCTCAAAATTTTAGTTTCATTCAAATTTGTAATATCTCGAGATTTGCATTTGCAAATTGCAAGACTCGCATCCAACATTTAAAGATCCTTATTTGAATTTTGGAGATTCACATCCAAAAGTTCAAGGCTTTTCAAAGGTTCTCATTTGGCAAACTTGGAATTCATATCCAAAAATCTAAAGCTTTTCATTTGAATTTTGGAGATTCACATAAAAAAATTCAAAGCTTTTCATTTTAGTTCAAAGGCTCACATGCAATAAAACTTAGAGTTTCACATCTAAGTTCAAAGGTTCTCATTTAAAACATTAGAAATTCATATCCAAAAAGTTGAAGCTTTGTATTTTGAAGATTTACATCTAAAAGTTCAAAACTTTTCATTTGTTCGAAGATTCACATTCGATGAACTTTAGGGTTTCACTCCTCAAAGATTCTCATTTTGAAACTCAAAGATTCTCATTTGAGTTCTAAAAAATTCTCATCAAAATATTCACAATTTCTTTTTCAAGTGACTCAAAAATTTGCATGAATGAATATTATGACCAAAAATGTAAATGCCTTCTTAATGATGCAAATGCAACAACCTAGATTCTCATCGTTCCATGCATGTCCAAACAAAGTTTAATTCATCAAATTATGTGCATGTACTATTCAAGCAATGATGCTAACATGATACATATAATGCGGATATTAATAATTTCATGAAATCCTAATAATTGCGGTAATATGGCTCTCAAAACTTCACCATTTCGCATTTTTTCCTTGTTCAGTTTCTCAATACTTTGGGACAAGTTTCATCAATTGATCATCACTTGACCATCATTCATGGGCTTTTCAGCACTAATAAATTTTAGAACAAGTTTCATCCACCATGATCGGGTCACTACTCATAGGTGTCTCAACATTAACCATTTCGAACAAACTTCATCGTTCGTCACTAGGTTACACTCATAGGTTTCTCAACCCTAACCACTTTATCCACTGATCCATATTATTTTCATCATTCAATCATAACTCGCAAGTCATGTCGATTAATTCATCACTTGGTCATATCACCTCTTCAAGTTTTTGCATTCTCTTCATTTGTTGGCCAACCCATCACCATTTTCATCATTTGACCACACCACGTGTTATCTCAAATCATCTTGCTCAAGCTTCTACGATCTTTTCATTTTTTTTTTATCATCTTGGATTTCTTTTCAAATGAATGCAAGACTCTTTTAAGCACATATTCATTCATTATCATTTCAATTCTTGACAAATACAATGCAATCAAGCATTTTCTCAATTCATTTTAGAGATGTGAGAATAAAAGAGCGGAAGGTGCATTAAGAGAATGAGAAGTGAGTCTTGGTACCAAAGTAAATAGGGAAAGAAACAAGTTGGATGTATGACATTGGGACAAATGAATATTCAAACAATTTTGAACATTAATTCAAAAACTCATTCCATTGATTGTCAAAGTCATTTTGAGCTCATCAAACTTTACCCCAGCTTTAGAGGATCTTTAGATGCATTGATCTTTTATATATTTGAACTGTTCATCTAACTTTCAGCTTAGAGATTTGGTCTACCCAAATTACCCTTTTGGGTTTTTAATTTGAGTCTTCCATTTTCCTCCTTTCATTTTTTTTCTTTTTTTTTTATTTTCCCTTTTTTTTTCTGTTTTTCACCTTTCACCTTTCACCTTTCACCTTTGACCATTTTCTTTTCTTTTTTTTTTCATTTTTCATCCATTGTTGATATCTCTCACACATTAATCTTTAAGGCAATAACATGATTCCATCATGAGCACACCTTTGCCTAACATATGATTATTCAATTCGAGCATTCACACTTGATCCAAATGGACTTTTCAAGGTTGTAATGTAGGCCATGGTATGGGGTAATGAAAGAAATGGATAAAATAGGCTCAATATATATGTTTAAAGGGTTCAAAACCAAAGGATCATCACTTGATGCAGCTTGGCATTTTGCCCCACTATATATCATTTTACTATTTTTCCCTTTTTCCATCTCATTCTTCATAAAAAGATTCTCATTTCTTTGCCCCAAATCATTTGTGGCATTTTCCTTTGTTTTTTTTTCTTTCTCAAAAAAAAAAAAATTACCCCCTAGTATGGAGGGTAATCCTTGGTCAAGGTTTTTTAAAAAAATCACAATAGGCTCAAAGGTGTAGCAATGAACGGTTTTTCAAAAAAAAAGATGGCCATTTTTCATCTGAATGTGGATACTTTTCTTGAACTTCATGTATTAAGCAAAAACAAGCTTATGGATTTGTAAAAAAAACTACCCATCTTCAAGATATATTAATCTCACATCTGTTAGTAGCTGGCTTTTTTTTTTTGCTCCAATAATCTCCTTAAATTAATGTGAATGAGTTCTCAAAATTAAATTTCAAAATTATTACTGCCATTGTCTAAACATTCATTGTTCGGAATTCAAGAATGGCAACAAAAGTTATGAAAGGTGACAAAGCATGGAACAGTAGTTGAATGAAGAAGAAAATGTAATGAAATACATTAAATTGCCTTTTATTGAAATGATAACAAATGAAATCCTACTGCCTAAAAGAAACCTAACATTACTCTAAAAAACTCTTAAAATGATAAGAAACTTTCAATTTGCTTTATCTCCATTCTCCAAAATTGTCCTCCTATGTGATAAGGTGAAGAATCTTTATTGACATCTTGCCCTTCAATTCATTGTGACTCTCCGGACCCTTTCTGACCAATGTGTTCTTGATTTTCACTCAGAGCATTATGATTTGGTAATGGATTGCCACTAACGTTAGGTGTTGTTGCTCTTTCTTGATCAAAACTTACCATTCCATCATTGATTAACCGTTGCACCTTATGCTTTAAAGCAGTGCAATTTTCAGTAGAATGGCCAGCAATTCCATAATGATAGTCACAGTAGGCTGTATGATCATACCATTTAGGATAGGGTGGCTTGAGCGGCTCCACACAATTAGGGGCAATCAAGTGGCTATTATAAAGTTTTCGATATAACTCCGTATAAGTCATGGGGATTAGATCAAATATAGGTTTTTCTCAAGTAATCTGTTACTCTCGTAAACCACTTGCTAGGTTAGTAGGGCGAATTTGGGGTTTTGCAGGAGTTTGAATGTTAAGGTTATATGTAAGATCTTGAGGGCTAAAAATTGATCGGTATGTTGATGAATAAGGTGGTTGTGGAGCTAGCTGGTATGGGTAGGATGAGGCATTATTCACAGCAGGATAGTATAGAGAGTAACCTTGGGGTAGATAGGGTTGATAACCCCTGAATTGTTACCTATCAAAGCTCACAACTTGAGCTTCAGTTTTTTTCTTTTTTGATGCCTTCTTAGTTTCTCCTCCTTTCAACTTGCCATTCTTGATGGCACTCTCATAATTTCTCCAGAGATCACCATGTCGACGAAATTCTTTGTTGCATTCCCTATCATTTTTTCATAATAGGGAGATTTCAAAGTGTTGACAAATAGCACTGTAGTTTCTTTCTCAGTCAAAGGAGGCTGTACTTGAGAAGCAATATCCCTCCACCTCTGGGCATACTCCTTAAAAGTCTCATTGGCCTTTTTCTCTAGGTTTTGTAAAGATAAACGATCAGGGGCCAAATCCATGATATGTCGATATTGATTAATAAAATCATGGGCCATGTCACTCCAAGAACGGATATGAGTTCTGTCTAACTAGATATACCACTTAACAGTAGAACCAGTAAGACTGTCTTGGAAAACATACATTAGTAGCATTTCGTCATAAGTATGGGCTACCATCTTTCGACAATACATGGTAATATGAGTTTTTGGGCACTTTGTGCCATCATATTTTTCAAATTTTGGTACTTTGAACTTAGGAGGAATGACTACATCAGGGACTAAGCAAAGCCCAGCAGCATCAATTGAACCATAAAAACCAATTCCTTATACAACCTTTAACCTTTGTTCTAGCATACTAATTTTGGAGTTTTCCTGAGCTTTCATTTTTATCTTTTCCTTGTCTTTTCCTTTCAGTTCATCCAGATCAGGGATTTGAATTTGTTCAACTGCCTTTTCAGTAAAGAAAAGATTCATATAGCTATGGTAATGCCATGGATTAGAGGCTGATGGCATTCCAGGATATGTAGGATATGTGAAGTGTTATGGTGGAACCTCTTGTGTAGACTAGGCTTAAAGTGGACAAAACTAAGTGGATATAGGGGGTCAGTCACTTCTTACGATGCAGGGCCTTGTTGGCTTATGTTCTCTTCTACTCTTTTCCCTTTATTTAATTTGTTGAGAGCATCCAAAATTTTACTTAACTCATTCTCAATCTTTTCCTGAGCTTTTTCTAGTTTTTCAAATCGGTGAGAATTTTCTTGCTCCATTTGTCTAGACCTAGCTCTTGTATTATTTTGGTGGATGGGGTTTCTGCTGGATGGAGCTATCCTTAAAACCTTTAGCATCATAATTACAATTAGAAACTATGTATGATATGCAAATGTATGCACGAAATGTACTAATGTTTGCCATATCATCGATATTGATAAAAGAAATCTCCATTTGAAACTTTATTAAATAAAATTTCAAAATTACATCTTAATAAAGTCAAAGCAATATTTTAAAGTCCTAAACATCATTCTTTATTTCTAATGCCTCTTTATAAACTTCCTAGCTTGGTGGTAATGATTTTGTACCTCATCTAGGAAATCAAGTAAATATCGCCCATATACTCCCACTGGTTGCACCATAGCCTTCAAACTTTCCACATTTTCTTTCATTTTTGATGCTTTGTCTGTAACAATGCATATCTGATCAAACAAATGCCTTAGATGCCTTTATTTTTCTGTACACATGTCTTTCCATAACTCACTTTATTAAGCTTGTTTCCTGCATTCATCAGACAAAGCTTCTACTTGTGTTGTGCACCGATCCACTATCTCTTGTAGCATTTGGCTATGTCTATGTGCCCTAGCAATAGCCTTTTGTTCTTTCTCTACCCTCACTTTTAACAATTCATTTTCTTTTAAAAGCTGGGCAAGCTTGAGTGTGACTGACGAATGTGTCATATCTAAATCATTAAATAAGGCTCTCCATTGATCTTTTTGCTTTGTAAGGCTTTGAATTTTCAGTTCTTAAAGTCGTGAACACTCTTCCATTTCTATCTTCTATCGTTTGTTTTCTTGTTCTAACTCATCTTTCTCAGACTGGAGTTTTCTCTTAGTTGTTTTCATTTTAAGCAAAGGATCTTAAAGAATGGGTTTTGGGGAATGCCCTAACTGTTCACTGGGAATCACAATGTCTTTTCCCCTCCTCACATGCCGTACACTATATTTTGGAGTGACGTCATAACTAAACCTTACTTAGTTAACCCTGGTGGTTTGCTTCCATGCTTTCTTGATCTTTTCAACCATTCCATATGCCCCTTTATCAGTGAATGAGAACTCTCCTTGGTTAAGTCCATAGGTTTATGGAATGAATTACTCACACCCAGATTGTCTTCTCACTAAAGCTAGAGCATAAGTAACAGCAACCCATAGGCCTAATAAATGGGTGATTTCCACAACTGTATAACATCGTATCATGACGTATCCAAGGTGCCCTTCAAACTATCCCTTGACTATCAAGGGCTCAAAAATAGAAAACCCATTCCTCTTTTGACTTTGCTTGTGGCCATGTGTTATAACAGAATTCTTTGATGGGGATATTGGAATGAAGGTATGGCTTGCTAAATTAACTTTCTTTACATTCCATGTGACTCTTGATCCATACATAAAAGCAACTGTAAACATCCATTAAATTGACCTTTACCATTTCTGTTACAAAAGTTTAGAGATCGAATGGTTTTTACCAAAATGGTTGGTGCTGCATTAACTTGATATGCTAACTGATCAACAAAATCCACCATTACAACATCAACATATCCGATGACTTTTGAAAAGACCACCAATCCATAAAAAGCTATAGCTATAGCTACTAATCCCTGATCATCATCTATGTGCCCCTAGATGAAATCTCGTAAAAAATTCCATGGAATAGCATTACTTTCATCCTTTATCTTAACACATGAATCAACTTGAGGCAAACTAAGTCCAAGCATTTGCACTAGTTTTTTACGATAGCCCACCTTGTTGGCCCAGTAAATCTTGTCTGGGTTTCCTAGATCGAAGCGAAGTAGGACCATATACTCTTCAATTGTGGGCACCATGTCTGCTTCATTGAAAACAAAACATCTATATGAAGGATTCCAAAATTGAATGATAGCCCTAATCAAATTATTATCCACTTGCACCTGTAGCAGTTAAGCTATATCTCCATATCTATTCCCAAATTCCTCCTATCTTATTCTATTCATGCATCCCCATATACTGCTTAAGTCGGATAGATCATTTTGCTATAGCTCTAAATGAACTCTTTCGGGTAATGATGAAATAAAATCCTTAGGCAAGCAATCTTTTTGTTTTCTTTGACCCTCTTCTGACTTAATTTTTAATTGATGAGCAGACTCATAGTGGACTGATGTAGACTTTGGTTACATTTATCTTTCCATTAATGTAAGTGTGAGATCTAATTTATCAATAACTGATATGCGATAAATATTTCTTATATGAAAATGATGCAAACGATAGTGTTAAATATGATCATGATATGATAATGCTAGAACATGAGAATAGAGATTATGCATAGAATGAAATGCTAGAACATGAGAATGAAATGACATATAGATGCACACAATCAAGCAGACAAAATGGTTAGATAACAAATTATTCCTTCTTATGTCTTAATTTTAGGTTGTATCTATTGATGGATATGAAGGGCTTAAGTTGGTTTCTTAGGGGTGAATTATATGCAGGGTTAGAAAATTTTGACCACTAAAAGGTTCTCAAATTGTTCCTTATATCATTGTCCATCACAGACTAGTAAGGCAGTCCAATCCTCACCCATCACAAGCTACCAACGGAAAGGATTCAATTTGAGTGGGAGTATTTTGCTAGCCATTGTGGAGATTATCATCTCTCAAGAGCATAGGTACTTTACTTCCTCATAAGAGGGATTGAGCCGGGTATAGAGCTCATGTAATGCAAATGCATGTGATAGTGTGTGAAGGAACACAAAATTATCAATCCCATAAATCAAATAAGAAATAAAAAGGAAAAATGTTAGTAAACAAATAACTTAAAGCCATTAGTTCAAAGGATAGGATAAATTCAGAAATTATGGCTTGACTCTCTAATGTCTCCAATGGAGTCGCCAAACTGTCATAACATATAGATTTGAAAATCTATAGCTAGATTTAACAAATGAATGGAGTCACCACTAATCTTTTATTAGGTGTGATTGCTCACCTAGGAAATCTATCCTTTTAAGGAACTCTTAAGCTTGACTAAGGGTCTCTAAAAGAATAGGTTCGGGTCTATTAACTAGAACAGGGTTCGAGAGTTCGATTACATATGGGGAAGGTTATAGTACCCCCACATGCCCATCCAAGAGATGGTACCATATTATTTCAAATTTATCCTAAGGTTCGAAGTCTAATGGTTTCAAATATTGGAAACAATTTTTAAGATTCTCCATCAATCTGGTAGAACTCTTAAAAAATACTTCCTCACCTCAAGAGTATTCAAGAATCCCATTTGATTTCTTGAAGAGGCTCTGTCGTTGGAAAAGGATTTATTTTTTTATTGGAAATAAATCTAATTATTCCACCATTTGGGCCAAATTAGAAATATTTTTTTCTTTTCAATTTCTAAAATTTTCACCATTTGGGTCTATTTAGAAATTTCCTTTTTCTCTTTTTTCCTTGGAAAGAAAATAATATGACAATTATTTTTATTGAAATTTCATCTAAATTATTCCACCATTTGGTTCAAATTTAGAGAAAATTTCTCACCTAGAGATTTCTTAAAAATTTACTATTTGAAATTTCTAAAATCTCATCCTTAGATAATTATCAAATATTTTCAATCCAAAATTTTATGTGGAAAAGAATACAATTACTTGTATTGAAATTTAGTCTAAATCATTCCACCATTTGGGCCAAATTTAGAAGAAATTTCTAACCTAGAGATTTCTTAGGAATTTACCATTTGAATTTCTAAAAATCTCATCTTTGGGTAATTTGTATTGAGTTCCAAAAAAATTTTATATTTTTATGCTTTTTATGTTTTTAATTTTTTTTGTTTGAAAATATATATTAATTATTGTTATTGAAATTTTATCTATATTATTCCACCATTTGGGACAAATCTAGACAAAATTTCTCACCTAGGAATTTTATAAAAATTTTCATTTGAAATTTTTATAAATTCCATCATTAGATAATTAATATTTATTCCCAAAATTTTTATTTTTATTATTTTATTTTATTTTGATAAATAAAAAGTAAAACAAATAAAGAAAATAAAATAAATAAGAAAATACCAAAAATTTGAAAACGGCTTCGCTCAGGCTTGGGATACGGCTCGGTTCAAGACAAAAATCATGGCTCAGATGTGCGGCTCGAGATCTTGGCTCAACTGGAACCCAGGTGGAGAAACGGGTCGCTGGTTCGAGTGCACTACGGGTCAGGTCGGATCTTGACAAAACACGCAGATCCTATGGGTTTACTAATGCAAAAATGACATCGTTTTGGGGTGGGTATATCAAGCTGACGATCGATTTTTTTTTCAGAATTCGCTTCTCCTCTTCTCTCTCTTCCCTTCTTTTCTCCTCTTTCTCTCTAAACAATTTCAGATTCCAATTGAATTCTTACCGGAATCTAGAAAAAGCCATCAAAAACTTCAAATCTTGCTAGAAAACTCATCGAAAAATTCAAAAGAACTCCAAAAATTTGAAAAAAAAAACTTCTAAAAATCCTATACTACCTCTAAACACTTTTTCCTTTTGTTTCACCTCTTTGTTTTCTTTTTTTCTCTCTGATTCCTGTGTGTTCTCAAACTTAGCTAAGGTATGTATTTATAGGATCAGATCAAAAGAGTTTCTAATTAGTTTCGAATCCTCCTTTGATTGGGTTCCCACATTATTAGAAAACTTAGGATCTTAGAGAAATTGAAACCAATTGTAATTCTACCAGTGCCTATGCACGGTAAAATTTGCAATTTTTTTCCTTTTTTTTTTTTAAAAGTATTATCTCTTAAAAATAAAAATAAATAAATAAATAATAGAATTCAGAATAATAAACCAATAAAAAATAACAATAAGGAAACTAGGCCAGTCTAACCCCTTTAGACTAGATCTAAGCTAAGCCTAATGGACTTAGGCCTAACCCCTATTGAACTAGGCCCATTGGGCCTGGGTCCGGAACAAATTAGGGTGTCTACAGTCGTAAATATTTGAACTATTTCAGTAAATGAATTTTGTTTTTAAATCTCTTCTTAATTATCAAAATATTAATAAATTAGTATTATTTTATTTTAAATAAGTATGCATAAATAGAAACAACTGTTTTATGACAAAACAAAATGTCATTACAATTTGAAATAGAAAATAATTCAAATAGACATGACTATTTGAACTTGTTCGGTAAATAAATTTATTTTTTGAATCTCAAACTTATTAATTTTTGGAATACTAATAAATTATTTTTATTTTATTTCAAATAAAATTGTATGAATAGAAACAATTGTTTATGACAAAACAAAAGATCATAATGATTTGAAATAAATAATTATTCAAATAATCATAAATATTTGAACTTGCTCGCTAAATAGATTTATTTTAAAAATCTTTTACTTATTAATGTTTGAAATTTTAATAAATTAGCATTATTTTATTTCAAAAAAGCTTTTATGAACAAAAACAGTTGATTTATTATTAAACAAAAGGTCATAACGATTTGAAACAAATAGTCAAAATATTTATAAATTAATATTATTTTAATCCAAATAAACTTGTATGAATAAAAATAATTATTTTATGACAAAACAAAATGTCATAACAAGTTGAAATAAATAATTGATGAAATAGCCATAACGGTTTGAACTTGTTTAGTAAACAAATTTATTTTTTAAATCTTTTACTTATTAATTGTCATAATATTAATAAATTTGAATTATTTTATTTGAAAATAAGCTTAGATGAATAGAGAAAACATTCTTTTATGACAAAACAAAAGGTTATAGCTATTTCAAACAGATAATTATTCAAACAATCCTAATTATTTAAATTTGTTTAGTAAACAAATTCAATTTTTAAATCTCTTTACTATTAATTTTTGGATTAATAATAAATTAGTATTATTTTATTTTGAATAAGCTTATATGAACTGCAACAATTCTTTTATGAAAAAACAAAAGATTAAAACGATTTGAAATAGATAATTATTCAAGTAGTCATGATTATTTGATCTAGTTTGGTAAACATATTTATTTTTAAAATTTTTTACTTATTAATTGTCAAAATATTAATAAATTAGTATTAGTTTAATCCGAATAAGCTTGTATGAATAGAACCAATTTTTTTATAATAGAACAAAAAGTCATAACAATTTGAAATAAATAACTATTCAAATAGTCATAACTATTTGAACTAGTTTGATAAATAATTTATTTTTTAAATCCCTTATTAATTTTTGAAATATTAATAGATTAGTTCTACTTCATTTCGAATAAACTTATATGAACAAAAACATTTGTTTTATGATAAAACAAAAAGTAATAATGATTTGAAATATATAATTGTTCAAATAGCAATAATTATTTGAACTGGTTAGGTAAACATAATTATTTTTTAAATCTCTTAGTTACTAATATTTGAAATATTAATAAATTCATTTCATTTTATTCCAAATAAGCTAGTATGAATTCAAACAAACCTATTTTATGACAAAACAAAAGGTCATAATGATTTGAAATAGATAATTGCTCATATAGTTTTAAACATTTAAATTGGTTTAGCAAACAAATTTATTTTTTAATTCTCTTTGTTATTAATTTTTGGAATATTATTAGATTAGTGTTATTTTATTCTAAATAAACTTGTATGAACAAAAATAATTATTCTATAATAGAATAAAAGGTTATAATGATTTGAAGTTTATAATTGTTCAAATAATCAAACTATTTGAATTAGTTTGGTAAACAGATTTATTTTTTAAATCTCTTACTTATTAATTTTTGAAAGATTAATAAATTAATATTATTTTATTCCAAAAAAGCTTGAATGTTCAAATAAAATTCTTATATGACGAAACAAAAGGTAATAATGATTTAAGATAAATAATTGTTGACATAGCCATAATTATTTAAACTAATTCGATAAATATATTCATTTTTTAAATCACTTATTAAATTTTGGAATATTAATAAAATAGTTTTATTTTATTTTGAATAAGCTTGTATGAACTGAAACAAATTGTTTTATGACAAAGTAAAAGGTGAAAACTATTTGAAATAAATAATTATTCATATAGTCTTACTTGTTTGAACTACTTCGGCAAATAGATTTATTTTTTAAATCTCTTAATTATTAATTTTTGAAATAATATTAAATTAGTATTATTTTATTCCAAGTAAGCTTATACAAGTTGAAACAATTATTTTATAATAGAATAAAAGTTTATAATGATTTGAAATAGATAATTGTTCAAATAGGAATTAGTTTGGTAAACAGATTTATTTTTTAAATCTCATACTTATAAATGTTTGAAATATTAATAAATTAGTATTATTTTATTCTGAATAGGCATGTATGATAAAAACAGTTATTTTAGACAAAACAAAATTTCATAACAATTTGAAATAGATAATAACTATTCAAATGGCCATTATTATTTGAACCGATTTCATAAACTGACTTATTTTTTTAATCTCTAACTTATCAATTGAAATACTAATAAAGTAATGTTATTTTATTTCGAATAAGCTTTTATGAACTAAAACAATTGTTTTATGATAAAACAAAAGGTCATATTTATTTTAAATAGATAATTGTTCAAATAGTCATAATTATTTGAACTTGTTTGGTAAATAAATTTATTTTTTAAAATTTTTTGTTTATTAATTTTTTGAATGTTAATAAATTAGTAATATTTTTTTGAATAAGCATGTATGAACTGAAAAAAATTATTTTATGACTAAACAAAATTTTAGAATGGTTTGAAATAGATAATTGTTCTAATAGTCTTAACTTTTTAAACTAGTTTGGCAAACACATTTACATTTTAAATTTCTTATTAATTTTTAGAATATTATTAATTTAGCAATATTTTACTCCGAATAAGCTTTTGTGAACAGAAACAATTGTTTTATGATAAAACAAAGATCATAACGAATTGAATTGGTTTGATAAATAGATTTAGTTTTTAAATCTCTTATTAATTTTTAAATATTAAAAAATTAGTATTATTTTATTCTGAATAATTTGTATGAATAGAAACAATTTTTTTAAAACAAAACAAAATGTCATAACAATTTGAAATAGATGATAGTTCAAATGGACATGACTATTTGAACTTGTTCAATAAATAGATTTAATTTTTAAATTTCAAACTTATTAATTTTTAGAATATTAATAAATTAGTATTATTTTATTATGAATAAAATTGAATGTGTAGAAACAATCGCTTTATGACAAAACAAAAGATCAAAATGATTTGAAATAAATAATTGTTCAAATAGTCATAACTATTTAAACTCTCTCAGTAAATAGATTTATTTTTTTAAATCTTTTACTTATTAATTTTTGAATTCTAATAAATTAGTATTATTTTATTTCAAACAAGGTGTTATGAACAGAAACAATTGATTTATGACAAAACAAAAAGTCATAATGATTTGAAATGGATAATTCTTTGAATAGTCATAACTATTTGAACACGTTTAGAAAAAATATTATTTTTAAAATTTTTACTCATTAATTTTTGGAATATTAAGAAATTTATATTATTTTATTTGAAATAAGCTCGCATGAACATAACTAATTATTTTATGATAAAACAAAGGTAATAATGTTTTGAAATAGATAATTGTTCAAATAATCATAACTATTTGAACATGTTCAGCAAATAGATTCATTTTTTAATTCTCTTACTCATTAATTTTTAAAATATTAATAAATTAGTATTATTTTATTTCAAATAAGCTTATATGAACTGAAATAATTGTTTTATTACAAAACAAAAGCATATAATGATTTGAAATAGATAATTATTTAAATAGTCATGACTATTTGAACTTATTTGGAAAACATATTTATTTTTTAAATCTTTTACTTATTAATTGTTGAAATATTAACAAATTAATAATATTTTATACTGAATAAGCTTGTACCAACAAAAACAATTGTTTTATGACAAAACAAAATGTCATAACAATTTGAAATAAATAATTGTTCCAATAGTCACAAAGATTTGAACTTGTTCGGTAAATAAATTTATTTTTTTCAATCTTTTACTTATTAATTATCCTAATGTTAAAAAATTTGTATTATTTTATTCGAAATAAGCTTGTACAAACAAAAAAAATCATTTTACGAGAAAACAAAAGGTTATAACAATTTCAAATAGATAATTGTTGAAATAGTTATAATTATTTAAACTTATTCGATAAACAAATTCTTTTTTTAAATCTCTTAATTATTAATTTTTGAAATATTAATAGCTTAGTATTATTTTATTTCAAATAAACTTTATATAAACTAAAATAATTTTTTTATGATAGAACAGAAGGTCTTAAGGATTTGAAATCGATATTTATTCAAATAGTCATGATTAATTGATCTAATTTGGTAAACATATTTATTTTTTTAATTTTTTAGTTATTAATTATTGAAATATTAATAAAATAGTATTATTTTAATCCAAATAAGCTTGTATGAATAAAAACTATTATTTTATAGCAGAATAAAAAGTCATACAATTTGAAAGAAATAATTACTTAAATAGTCATACATATTGAAACTGGTTTGATAAATAGATTTATTTTCTAAATCTCTTATTAATTTTTGCAATATTATTAGAATAGTATTTTTTAACAAACTTATATGAACAAAAGCATTTATTTTTTGATAAAACAAAAGGTCACAATGATTTGAAATAGATAATTGTTCAAATAGTCATAATTATTTGAACTGGTTTGATAAACAAAATTATTTTTTTAAATCCTTTACATATTAATTTTTGAAATATTAATAAATTCATTTTATTTTATTTTGAATAAGTTAGTATGAATTGAAAAATTGTTTTATGATAAAACAAAAATGATTTGAAATAGATAATTGTTCATATACTCTTAACTATTGGAATTAGTTTAGCAAATAAATTTATTTTTTAAATCTCTTAGTTATTAATTTTTGAAATATTACTATATTAGTATTATTTTATTTCGAATAAGCTTGTATGAACAAAATTAATTATTTTATGATAGAACAAAAGGTTATAATGATTTGAAGTATACAACTGTTCAAATAGTCATAATTATTTAAACTAATTTGGTAAACAAATTTATACTTTAAATCTCATACTTATTAATTTTTGAAAGTTTAATAAATTAGTATATTTTATTTCAAATAAACTTGTTTGATCAAAAATAATTGTTATATGACAAACAAAAGCATAATAATGATTTGAAATAGATAATTATTGAAATGGCCATAATGATATGAATAGAATGGATTCACTTTTTAAATCACTTACTTATTAATTTTTGAAATATTAATAATTAGTATTATTTTCTTTTGAATAAGCTTGTATGAACTAAAACAATTGTTTTATTTCAAACAAAAAGTCAAAATGATTTGTAATAGATAATTGTTCATATAGTCTTAACTGCTTAAACTACTTCAGCAAATAGATTTATATTTTAAATCTCTTATTTATTAAATTTTGGAATATTATTAAATTAGTATTATTTTATTTTGAATAAATTTATATGAACTGAAATATTTTATTTTATAACAGAATAAAAGGTTAAAACGATTTGAAATAGATAATTGTTCAAATAGAACTAGTTTGGTAAATAGATTTATTTTTTAAATCTCCTGTATATTATTTTTGAAATATTAATAAATTACTATTATTTTATTTCGAATAGGCTTGTATGATGAAAAATAATTGTTTTATGACAAAACAAAATTTTGTAATGATTTGAAATAGATAATTATTCAAATGGTCATAATTATTTGAACTGATTCGATAAACTAGCTTATTTTTTAAATCTCTAACTTATCAATTTTTGAAATACTAATAAAGTAGTATTATTTTATTTTGAATAAACTTTTATGAACTGAAATGATTGTTTATGATAAAAAAAAGGTCATATTTATTTTAAATAGATAATTGTTCAAATAGCCAGAACTATTTGAACTTACTCAGTAAACAAATTTATTTTTTAAAATTTTTTGTGTATTAATTTTTTGAATGTTAATAAATTAGTATTATTTTATTTGAAATAAGCTTGTATGAACTAAAAAAATTATTTTATGACTAAACAAAAGGTCATAATGATTTGAAATAGATAATTATTCTAATAGTCTTAACTATTTGAATTGGTTTGGTAAACACATTTATTTTTTAAATCTCTTACTTATTGATTTTAGAATATTATTAATTTAGCAATATTTTACTCCAAATAAGCTTATATGAATAGAAACAATTGTTTTGTGACAAAACAAAATCATAATAATTTGAACTAGTTTGATCAACAGATTTAGTTTTTAAATCTCTTATTAATTTTTGAAATATTAAAAAATTATTATTATTTTATTCTTAATAATTTTGTATAAATAGAAACAATTGTTTTACAACAATGCAAAATATCATAACAATTTGAAATAGATGATAGTTCAAATACACAAACTTGTTTGGTAAACAAATTTATTTTTTAAATCTCCAACTTATTAATTTTTAGAATATTTATAAATTAGTATTATTTTATTTCAAATAAAATTGTATGAATAGAAACAATTGTTTTATGATAGAACAAAAGATTATAACGATTTGAAATAAATAATTGTTCAAATAGTCATAACTATTTAAACTCACTCGGTAAATAGATTATTTTTTAAATCTTTTACTTATTAATTTTTGAAAATTTAATAAATTAGTATTATTTTATTTTGAATAAGCTTTTACGAATAGAAACAATTGATTTATGACAAAAAAAAAGGTCATAATGATTTGAAATAGATAATTCTTCAAATAGTCATAAAAATTTGAACGTGTTTAGAAAATATATCTATTTTTTAAATTTTTACTTATTAAATTTTGGAATATTAATAAATTTATATTATTTTATTCAAAATAAGCTTGCATGAACAGAACCAATTGTTTTATGACAAAACAAAAGGTCATAATGTTTTGAAATAGATAATTGTTTAGATAATCATAACTATTTAAACGTGTTCGGTAAATAGATTCATTTTTTAATTCTCTTACTCATTAATTTTTGAAATATTAATAAATTATATTATTTTATTTCAAAAAAGCTTATATAAACTGAAACAATTATTTTATTGCAAAACAAAAGGTCACAATGATTTAAAATAGATAATTATTCACATAGTCATGACTATTTGAACTTGTTCAGTAAACAGATTTATTTTTTAAATCTTTTACTTATTATTTGTCAAAATATTATTAAATTAATATTATTTTAATTTGAATAAGCTTGTATAATTAGAAACAATTTTTTTATGACAAAACAAAAAGTCATAACAATTTAAAATAAAAAATTATTCAAATAGTCATAAAGATTTGAACTTGTTCAATAAACAGATTTATTTTTTAAATCTTTTACTTGTTAATTGTCTTAATATTAATAAATTTGTATTATTTTATTTGAAATAAGCTTGTATAAATAGAAAAAAATCATTTTATGAGAAAATAGAAGATTATAGTGATTTCAAATAGATAATTATTGAAATAGTTATAATTATTTAAACTTGTTTGGTAAACATATTCATTTTTTAAATCTCTTAATTATTAATTTTTGGAATATTAATAACTTAGTATTATTCTAATTCAAATAATTTTATGTGAACTAAAATAATTTTTTTATGACAAAACAAAAGGTTATAACGATTTGAAATAGATATTTAATCAAATAGTCATGACTATTTGATCTAGTTTGGTAAACATATTTATTTTTAAAATTTTTTACTTATTAATTGTCAAAATATTAACAAATTAGTATTATTTTAATCCAAATAAGCTTGTATGAATAGAAACTATTATTTTATAATAGAACAAAAAGTCATAACAATTTGAAACAAATAATTCCTTAAATACTTATAACTATTTAAATTGGTTTAATACATAGGTTTATTTTTTAAATCTAACAAACTTATATGAACAAAAACATTTATTTTACAACAAAACAAAAAGTCATAACAATCCGAAAATGGATAATTATTCAAATAGTTACCATTATTGAACTGGTTAGGTAAATAAAATTATTTTTTAAATCTCTTACATATTAATTTTTGAAATATTAATAAATTCATTTTATTTTATTCTGAACAAGCTAGTATGAATTGAAAATTTTGGTTTATGCAAAAACAAAAATGATTTAAAATAGATAATTATTCATATAGTCTTAAATATTTGAACTAGTTTGGCAAACAAATTTATTTTTTAAATCTCTTAGTTATTAATTTTTGGAATATTATTATATTAGTATTATTTTATTTCAAATAAGCTTGTAGGAATAGAAATAATTGTTTTATGATAGAACAAAAGGTTATAATGACTTGAAATATACAATTATTCAAATAGTCATAACTATTTAAACTAATTTGGTAAACAGATTTATTTTGTAAATCTCTTACTCATTAGTTTTTGAAAAATTAATAAATTAGTATTATTTTATTCCAAATAAACTTGTTCGATAAAAAACAATTGTTATATGACCAAACAAAAGGTAATGACAATTTGAAATAGATAACTATTGAAATGGCCATAATTATTTGAATTGATTTGGTAAACTGATTCACCTTTTAAATCAATTAATTATTAATTTTTAGAATATTAATTAATTAGTATTATTTTATTTTGAATAAACTTGTATGAATTCAAACAATTGTTTTGTGACAAAACAAAAGGTCATAAGATTTTCAATTGACAATCATTCAAATAATCATAAGTATTTGAATTTGATTGGTAAAAAAATTTATTTTTTTAAACTCTTGTTTATTATTTTTTGAAATATTAAGAAATTAGTTATTTTGGATAAGCTTTTATGAAATGAAACAATTGTTTTATTTCAAAACAAAAGGTCATAATGATTTTATGTAATTAATTGTTCAAATAGTCATAACTATTTGAATTTCTTCGATAAACAGATTTATTTTTTCAAATCTTTTTGCTTATTAATTTTTTGAATGTTAATAAATTTAGATTATTTTATGCTGAATAAGAATGTAAGATATGAAACAAATATTTTATGACCAACAAAAGGTTAGAATGATTTGAAATAGATAATTATTTTAATAGTTTTAACTATTTGAACAAATTTAGCAAATAACTTTCTTTTTTAAATCTCTTATTCATTTTTGGAATATTATTAAATTAGTATTATTTTTAACCGAATAAGCTTCTATGATAAAAATTAATTGTTTAACGATAGAACAAAGATCTTAACGATTTGATACTAATAATTGTTCAAATAGTCAAAACTATTTTAACTTATTTGATAAACATATTTGTTTTTTAAATCTCTTACTTATTAACTTTTGAAATATTAAAAAATTAGTATTATTTTATTTTGAATAAGCTTGTATGACCAAAAACAATTATTTTATGATAAAATAAAAGGTCATAACAATTTGAAATAGATAATCGTTCAAATAGCCATAATTATTTTAATTGATTTGATAAACAAATTTATTTTTTAAATTTCTTACTTGTTATTTTAGGAAATATTAATAAATTAGTATTATTTTATTCCATTTAAGCTTGTATTAACTTAAACAATTGTTTTATGACAAATCAAAATGTTATAACGATTTTAAATAGACAATTGTTCAAATGGTAAATAAATTTATTTTTTTACATCTCTTTTTCATTAATTTTTTGAATGCTAAGAAATTATTATTAATTTAATCTAAATAAGCTTGTATGAACTGAAGCTATTGTTTTATAACTAAACAAAATATTAGAACAATTTCAAATAGATAATTGTTCTAATAGTCTTAACCATTTGAACTAATTTGGTAAACAAATTTATTTTTTAAATCTCTTACTTATTAATTTTTAAAATATTATTTAAATTAGTATTATTTTAATCAAAATAAGCTTGTACGAACAAAAAAATTGTTTTGCAACAAAAGAAAAGGTCATAATGATTTAAAATAGATAATTATTCATATAATCTTAAATATTTAAACAGGTTCAACAATTAGATTTATTTTTTAATTTTCTTGGTTACTAAGTTTTGAAATATGATTAAATTATTATTATTTTATTTCAAATAAAATAATATGAATAGAACCAATTATTTGATGACAAAATAAAATGTTATAATGATTTGAAATAGAAAATTATTCAAATGGTCAAAACTATTTGACATGGTTTGTTAAATAGATTTACTTTTTAAATCTCTTACTAATTAATTTTCTAAATATTAATAAATTAGTATTATTTTATTTCAAACAAACTTATCTTAACAAAAACAATTGTTTTATGACAAAACAAAAAGTAATAATGGTTTGAAATAGATAATTGTTCAAATAGTTATAAATATTTAAGCTGTTCGATAAATAGAATTATTTTCTAAACCTCTTACTCATAAATTTTTGGAATGTTAATAAATTAGTTTTATCCTATTTCGAATATGCTTGTATGAGTTGAAATAATTGTTTTATGACAAACAAAAGGTCATAGCAATTTGAAATAAATAATTGTTCATATAGTCTTAATTGTTTGAACAAAAGGTCATAACAATTTGAAATAAAATAAATGTTAATAAATTAGTATTATTTTATTTTGAATAAGCTTGTATGAATTGAAACAATTATTATATGACTAAACAAAAGGTTAGAATGTTTTGAAATAGATAATTATTCTAATAGTCTTAACTATTTGAACTGGTTTAGCAAACACATTTATTTTTTAAATCTCCTATTAATTTTTAAAATATTATTAAATTAGTATTATTTTTATCCGAATAAGCTTTGATGATCAGAAATAATTGTTTTATGAGAAAATAAAGATCATAATGATTTGATATTGATATTTACTCAAATAGTCATAACTATTTGAACTGATTCAAAAAACAATTTTAGTTTTTGAATCTCTTGCTTATTAATTTTCAAAATATTAATAAAGTAGCATTATTTTATTTCAAATAAATTTTTATGAACTAAAACAATTGTTTTATGACAAAACAAAAGCTCATAATAACTTTAAATAGTTAGAATGATTGTTTAAAAAGTCAAATTTTTTTAACTTTTTTGGTAAACAAATTTATTTTTTTAAATATCTTGCTCATTAATTTTTTGAATGTTAATAAATTAGTATTACTTTATTCTAAATAAGCTTTTATGAAAATTAAATAATTGCTTTATGACTAAACAAAAGGTCAAAATGATTTGAAATAGATAATTATTCTAATTGTCTTAACTATTTGAACTAATTCAGTAAACACATTTATTTTTTAAATCTTTTACTTATTAATTTTTGGAATATTATTAAATTAGTATTATTTTAATTCAAATAAGCTTGTATGAAAAAGAACAATTGTTTTATGACAAAATAAAGATAATAGCATTTTAAGATAGATAACTGTTCAAATAGTCAAAACTATTTAAACTGTTTCGAAAAAAAGATTTAGTTTTTAAATCTCTTATTAATTTTTAAAATATTAATAGGTTAGTATTATTTTAATCTGAATAATTTTTCATGAATAGAAGCAATTCTTTTATAACAAAAAAATAGTCATAACGATTTGAAATAAATAATAGCTTAAATAGACATGACTATTTGAACTTGTTCAGTAAATAGATTTATTTTTTAAATCTTCAACTTAATAATTTTTAAAATATTAATAAATTAGTATTATTTTATTTCGAATAAAATTGTGTGAATAGAAACAATTGTTTTATGACAAAACAAAAGATCATAACATTTAAAATAAATATTTGTTCAAATAATCATTAACCTCGATAAATAGATTTATTTTTTAAATCTTTTACTTATTAATATTCAGAATTTTAATAAATTAGTATTATTTTATTCCGAATAGGCTTTTATGAATAGAAACAATTGGCTTATGACAAAACAAAAAGTCATAACAATCTGAAATAGATAATTATTCAAATAGTCATAACTATTTAAGTGTGTTTAAAAAACATATTTATTTTTTAAATTTTACGTATTAACTTTTGGAATATTAATTAATTTATATTATTTTACTTGAAAAAAGCTTGCATGAATAAAACCAATTATTTTATAACAAAAGAAATGGTATAATGTTTTGAAATAGATAATTGTTCAGATAATTATAACTATTTAAACATATTATGTAAACAAATTCATTTTTTAATTCTCTTACTCATTAATTTTTAGAATATTAATACATTAGTATTATTTTATTTAAAATAAACTTATATGAATGGAAACAATTGTTTTATTATAAAACAAAAGGTCATAATGATTTGAAATAGATAATTATTGAAATATTCATAACTATTTGAACTTGTTAAGTAAACATATATTTTTGTAAATCTTGTACTTATTTTTTAAAGAAATATTAATAAATTAATATTATTTTAATCCAAATAAGCTTGTATGAACATAAATAATTATTTTATGATAAAACAAAAGATCATAACAATTTAAAATAAATAATTGTTCAAATAGTCATAAAGATTTCAACTTGTTCAGTGAGCATATTTATTTTTTTAAATCTTTTACTTATTAATTATCTTAATATTAATAAATTTATATTATTTTATTTGAAATAAGCTTGTATGAACAAAAAAAATCATTGTATGACAAAATAAAAGGTTATAGCAATTTCAAATAGATAATTATTTAAATAGTCATAATTATTTAAACTTGTTTGGTAAACAGATTCATTTTTTAAATCTTTTAATTATTAATTTTTGGAATATTAATAGCTTAGAATTATTTTATTTTGAATAATTTTAGATTAACTGAAATAATTTTTTAATGACAAAAATAAATGTCATAACTATTTGAAATAGATATTTATTCAAATAGTTATGACTCTTTGATCTGTAGACACCAAATTTGATCCAGGCTCAGATCAATTGTGCTTGGTCCAAATAGGGTAGATTGGCTCTTTTTTATTTGAATTTTTTTATCGATTTATTTGAATTTTTTTATCTTTTATAATTGTTATTTTAGGAGATAATGAAAAAAATTTAAAAAAACAAAAAATTTTGTAGTGAAATTGGATGGGTTGGTAGGATTAGAATTGGACTAGAAGATTGATTCTAAATCCCAGTTAAAGAAAGGAATCAACATTGATCAGAAACTCTTTCTGATCAATGCTTATAAATATATGCTAGGACACAAAATATAAACACACGAAATAAAGAAACTAAAAGCAAAAAATGGGGTGTTTAAAAGAGTAAAAGCAATTTAGAAATTTTAGGATTTTTTAAAAAAATTTGGCAATTTTATTTCTAGAAAATTTCTGAAAAAATTTCAGATTCTAGTGAATTTTTTGATGAAACTTGAATTTTTTGGTGATAATTTCCAATTTTCGACGTGTTTTTCCCAGTTTTCGTGAAGCTTCAATGAGAATCCTGGGATATTAGAGAGAGAAAGAGAGAAAAAAGGAAAAGAGAGAAAAAAAAAAGGGAGATCTGCTAAAAATGCTAAGATTTAGCCTTATATACCCTACTAAAATGATGTCATTTTGAAGTTTAATAAACCTAAGATCCGCACATTTTACCGCTGGGCGACTCGACCCGAGCACTTGACCCACTTCAACCTGCATCCTTGCCTTCGGCTCCAACCGAGCCAAGCCGCAAACCCAGCCGCTAAGCCACACCTCCGAGCCACCTTTAATTTCTTAAGCCGTGCCGTTCTACAACTGCAAGCTAAGCCATTTTGGTTTTTTTTTTTTAGCATTTTTATTTATTTTTAAGTGTTTATTTTTTTATTTTTCCATGATTAAATTTAAGAAAAAATAATAAAATAAAAAAAAAAAAAAATTTGGGAATAAATATTAATTATCCAATGATGGAATTTATAGAAATTTCAAATATTAAATTTCTATAAAATTTCTAGGTGAGAAATTTTGTCTAAATTTGTCCCAAATGGTGGAATAATTTAGATAAAGTTTAAAAAATAATAATTAATATTTTATTTTCAAAACCAAAAAAAATTAAAAATTAAAAATTAAAAAATTAAAAAATAGAAAAAAATGAAATTTTGGAATTAAATACAATTACCCAAGGATGAGATACTTAAAAATTTCAAATGGCAAATTTTCAAGAAATCTCTAGGTGAGAAATTTTTTTCTAAATTTATCCCAAATGGTGGAATAATTTAGATGAAATTTCAATAAAAGTAATTGTATTCATTTCCAAATAAAACTTTGGGTTGAAAATATTTGATAATTATCCAAGAATGAGATTCTTAGAAACTTCAAATGGTAAATTTCTAAGAAATCTCTAAGTGAGAAATTTTCTTTAAATTTGTCCTAAAATGGTGGAATAATTTAAATAAAATTTCAATAAAAATAACTGTCATATTATTTTTTTCCAAAAAAAAAAAAAGTAATTTCTAAATAGGCCCAAATGGTGGAAAATTTAGAAATTCAAAAAGAGAAAATATTTCTAATTTGACCTAAATGGTGGAATAATTAGATATATTTTCAACAAAAAAATAATAAAATTAAACCTTTTTCTAACAATGGATCCTCTTTAAGGAAACAAATGGAATCTTTGAATACTTTTGAGGTGAGGAAATATTTTTAGGAATTATATCAGATTGATAGAAGAATCTTATAAATTATTTCTAATATTTCAACAAGAAAATTTGAAACCATTAAACTCTAGACCCTAGGATAAATTTAAAATAATATGGTACCATCCTTTGGATGGGCATGTGGGGGTGCTATAACCTTCCCCAAATGTAATTGAACTCCTAAACCCTGTTCTGGTTAGTAGACCCGAACCTATTCTTTTAGGGACTCTTAGTCAAGCTTAGGAGCTTCTTAAGCAGATAGAATCCTTAGGTGACCAATCATAGCTAGATAAAAAAGATTAGTGGTGACTCTATTTGTTAAGTCTAGCTATAGATTTATGGATCTATATGTTATGATAGTTTGGCGACTCCGCTGGGGACTACTATAGAAAGTCAAGCTGTAAACTTTTAAATTTATCATATTCTTTAGTCTAATGGTTTTAAATTGTAATGATTTATGTTATCTATTTACTAATGTTTTTGTCTTTCTTGTCTTTTATTTTCGGGGCATGAAACTTATATCTTCCTTCACACACACTATCACCTGCATTTGCATTACATGAGATTTATACCTAGGCTCTGTCGCTTTTAGGAGAGAGTAAAGTACCTATGCTCTCATGAGATGATAATCTCTACTATGGCTAGCGAAATACTCTTATTCAAATTGAATCATTTCCATTAGTAGCCTGTGATAGGTGAGGATTGGAATGCTTTACTAGTCTATGATGGACTATGATGTAAGGAACAATTTAGGAACCTTTAGTAGTCAAAATCACCTAACCCTGTATATAGTTCACACTTAAGAGGTCAGCTCTAAGATAGAGCCCTTGATGTAACCCAAAGTTAAGACATAAGAAGGAACAATTTATATGATATATGGTGATCTAACCATTTTGTTTTTTTTTTACTTTGAGTATTTGTGTTATCATGTCATGCATCATTTTCATTGTCATATGTAACATCATGCATTTGCCCCAGTTTCATATTAAATTTTATCCATGAAAATGTACATTTCATTTATGCATCAACATACCAAACATAAAGCATAGCATAGCATTTTTTATCATATTTGTGGTGCTTAAGGTTTAAGGATAGCTCTACCAAGCAACCTCACTCACCCTAATACAATACAAGGGCTTGAGCCAGATAGATGAAACAAGAAAATTCCAACCACCTCGAGAGGATAGAGAAAGCTTAAGAGAAGTTGGAAAGAGAGTTGAATAAGACTTTGGAGGCCTTGAATAAGTTAAACAAAGAAAAAGGAATAGAAAAGAATACTAGCCAGTAGGACCATCTATCACAAGAAGTGACCAACCCTTTATACCTTATTGGTTTTGGGCCACATCAAGCCCAACCCGCACAAGGTCCACCATCACAGTAGTTCACATATCCTTTAGGGTATACATACCCTAGAATGCCATTAACATCAAATCTAAGGACAGTATCAGAGTTATGTAGATCTAGTCTTTACTGAGAAGGCAATAGAACCAATGCTAATTCCTAATTTGGATTATCCAAAAGAGAAAGAAAAGTTAAGACCTAAGGAGAAGGAGACTTTAGAAGCCTCAAAAGCTGAATAAAAGATGAACTTGTTAAAGGAAAGGCTACAAGCAGTGGAAAGAGTTGATTTTTATGGTTTAGTGGATGTTGCTAGGCTTTGTTTAGTCCTAGACATGGTTATTCCTCCAAAATTCAAGGTGCCAAAGTTCAAGAAGTATGATGATATAAAGTATCCGTAGATCCACATTACTATATATTGTTGAAAGATGACTGCCCATACTAATAATGAAAAATTATTGATGCATGTATTCCAATATAGCCTTACAGGCTCTGCTGCTAGGTGGTATGTCCAGTTAGATAGAACCCAAGTGCAGCCTCTTCTGACTAAGAAAGAAACTATAATGTTGTTAGTCACCACCCTCAAATCTCTCTATTATGAAAAAGATGATAGGGAATGCAACAAAAAATTTTGTTGACATGGTGATCTTAGGTGAAATCATTGAGAATGCCATTAAAAATAGTAAGTTGAAATAAAGAGAAACCAAGAAGGTGTCAGAAAAAAAAGAGACCAAAGCTCAAGCTATGAGCTTTGACAAACAGTTCAAGGGATATCAACCCTATCCACAAGATTACTCTCCATACTATCATACTATGAACAATATCTTATCCTACCCATACTAGCCCATACCACAACTATCTTACTCATCCATATGCCAGCCTATTTTTAGCCCTCAAGCTCCTATATACAACCTTAACATTCAACCACCCACAAGATCTTAAGTTCATCCTACTAACCCAACAAGTGGTTCATGAGAGCAACAAAATGCCTAAGAAAAACCTACATTTGATCCAATCCCCATGACTTATACAAAATTATACCGATAGCTCTATAACAACCACTTGATTGCCTCCAACCGTGTGGAGCCGCTCAAGCTACCCTATCCCAAGTGGTATGATTCTACAGCTTATTATGACTACCACTATGGAATTACTAGCCATTCCACTAAAAATTACACTACTTTAAAGCATAAAATGCAATAGTTAATCAAGGATGGAATGATAAGTTTTGATTAAGGAGAAGCAACAACACCTAATGTTAGTAGCAATCCATTGCCTAATCACAATATCAATGCTTTGAGTGAGAATCAAGAACACGTTAATCTAAAAAGGCCTGAAGAGCTGCAATGAATCAGGGAGTCAGATGTTAAGAAAGATCCTTTACCTGACTGCATAAGGGCACAATTTTGAAATGATGTTAAAGCTGGTTGGAGGTTTCTCGTCATTTTAGGATTTTTTTTAAAGTAATGTTAGGATTTCATTTATGCAATAGGATTTCATTTGTTATCATTTTAATAAAAGTCAAGGATAATGCATTTCACAATATTTTCTCTTTTATTCAACCATTGTTCCATGCTTTGTTAGCTTTCATAACCATTCATTCCCACTCTTAAATTTCAGATGATGAATATTTAGACAATGATAACAATAATTCTAAAATTTAATTTTGAAAACTTGTTCACATTGATATGAGAAGACTATTTGAGCAAAAGAAGATAGCTACTAGCAGATATGGAATAGATATGTCTTGAAAATGTGCAAATATCCATGAGCTTTTTTTTGTTCAATAGATGAAGTTCAAGGAAAGCATTCACATTTGAGATGAAAAATGGTCATTTTTCTTTTACCATTCAAAAAACCATTCATTGCTACCCCTTTGAGCCTATTATGATCTCTTTTTCTAAAGAACCATGACCAAAGATCATCCTCTACACTAGGGGCATTTTTTTTGAAAAAAAAATAGGCAAAAGTTTGTAAAAGATCTCAAAGAAAAAAAAAAAAGAAAAAAAAGCAAAACAAAGGAAAGAGAGAGAAAAGAAAAATGTCACAAACAAGTTGAGGCAAAGTAATGAGAATCCTTTTGTGAGGAATGAGATGAAAAAAAAGAAAAAAATAGGGAAATGATGTGGAATAGGGCAAAATGCCAAGTTGATTAGAATGATGAGAAATAATCCTTTGGTTTTAAACCCTTTAAACACATGTTTTGAGCCTATTTTACCCATTTCTTTCATGACCCCTCACCATGGCCTACATTACAACCTTTAAAAGTCTATTTGGATCAAGTGTGAATGCTCGCATTGAATGATCATATATTAGACTAAGGCATACTTGTGATGGAACAATGAAATTGTGCTACATTACTTTAAAGATTGAAGTGTGAAAGATAACACTAATGGATGGGAAAAGAAGAAAAAGAAGAAAAAAAATGAAAAAAGAAAGAAAGAAAAAAAATGAAAGAATGGAAAAAAGATGAAAAAGAGAGAAAAGAAGACTCAAATTGAAAACCCAAAAGGGTGATTTGGGTAGAAAATCTCTGAGTTGAGATTTGGATAAATAGTTCATATGTATGAAAGGTCAAAGACATTTGAAGATCCCTCAAAGCTAGGGCAAAGTTCAATGAGCTCAATGTGATTTTGAAAAGTCAATGGAATGAGTTTTTGAAAAAGAATTATGGACTAATGTTAAGAATTGTCTAAGTATTCATTGTTTGGATGTTGTTACTCAATTTGTTCAATACCATTCCCAAGGTCATGCTTTAAATTTGCTCATTTGCTCAATTATTTTTGTACCAGACTCACTCTTCATTGAGTGTCTTTCTCGTAATTCTCCTTGTGCTCCTTTACTATTGTATCCCCAAAACAAATCGAGAAAATGTATGGTTACATTATATTTGTCATGATTTGAAATGATGATGAATGAATGACAATGTGCATTAAAAAGTTTTGCATTCCTTTGAAAAGAAATCCAAGATGATAAGGGAAAAAAGAAGAGAGTGTAAAACCTAAAAAGATTATTTAAGAAGGCACATAATGTGACCAAATGATGAATATGGTGATGGATTGGCCAACAAAATGAAGAGATGGAGAAATTTTAAAAGATGATATAACTAAGTGATGAATATGGGGATGAATTGGTCGACATGGCATGTCAATGGTGATCAAGTGATGAACATAATATGGATTAAAGGATAAATTTATTCTAAAATGGCTAGTATTGAGGAGCTTGTGAGTTGTGATTAAATGATATAAGGCAATGGACAAAACTTATTTTGGAATTGTTAGTATTGAGAAACCTATGAATGGTGATCAAGTGATGAAAATAATGATGATCAATTGATGAAACTTGTTCCAAAGTGTTGAGAAGCTAAATAAGGAAAAAACATGAGATAGTGGAGTCTTGAAGGACTATATTAACACATTTTGATTAGAATTTCATGACATTGATATCTGCATTCATGCATTACGTTGGCATTCTTTTTTGGAGAATGTTTAAAACTTTGGTTTGGATATGCATTTGCATTATGTAGTAAACATTTGAATAATGGTTAAGAATATGGCATTGTGAGAATTTAGATTGTTACATTTGCACCATTGAGAAAACATTTGCATTATTGATCATGACATTCATTGTATGCACAATTTTGAGTCACTTGAAAAAGAAATTAAGAATCTTTTAGTGAGATTTTTTAAGTTCTCAAATGAGAATCTTTGAATTTCAAATGAGAATTTTTGAGGAGTGAAACCCAAAATTTGTCGAACGTGAATCTTTGGACTTAAATGAGAATATTTGAATTTCAAATAAGAATCTTTGAGGTGTGAAACCCAAAATTTGTCTAATGAGAATCTTTGAATTTTAAATGAGAAGCCTTGAGGTGTGAAACCTAAGATTTGTCAAATATGAGCATTTGAACTCGAATGAGAAGCTTTGAACTTTTCGATGTGAATCTCCAAAATAAGAATCTTTGAATCTTGGATGCGAATCTTGCAATTTGCAAATGCAAATCTTGAAATCTTGCAAATTTGAATCCTTATGATCAATGCCTATAAATATAGGCTAGGACATAGAATATAGACACATGAAATACAAAAATAAAAGCAAAAAATGGGTGTTTAGAAGAGCAGAAGCAATTTAGAAATTTTAGGATTTTTTTCAAAATTTTTGGTTTTTTTTTTTTCAAATTTTTGGAAAAATTCCAGATTTTGGTGAATTTTCTTGTAAAACTTGAGTTTTCTAGTGACAATTTCCAGTTTCCAATGTGTTTTTCCTAGTTTCTAGTGAAGCTTCAACCAAAATCCTGAGATTTTAGAGAGAAGAGGAGAGAAAAAGAAGACAAGAGAGAGAGGGAAAAAAGGAGATCTGCTGAAAAAGCTATGATTTAGCTTTATATACTCTACTAAAATGACATCGTTTTGAAGTTTAATAAACCCAAGATCGACGCATTTTATCGTTGGGCCACCTGACCCGACCACTTGACTCGCTTCAACCTGCATCCCTACCTTCAACTCCAGCTGAGCTGAGCCGCAAACCCAACTGCCAAGCCGTACCTCTGAGCCGCCTTTTATTTCTAAAGTCGAGCCATTTTGCAGCTGCAAGCTGAGCCGTTTTGGTATTTTATTTAGGTATTTTTTATTTATTTTTATGTGTTTATTTTTTTTATTTTTGTATGATTAAATTTAAGAAAAAATATAATAAAAATAAATAAAAATAAATATTTTGAATAAATATTAATTATCCAATGATGGAATTTATAGAAATTTCAAATGATAAATTTCTATAAAACTCCTAGGTGAGTAATTTTGTCTAAATTTATCCCAAATGGTGGAATAATTTAGATAAAGTTCCAATAACAATAATTAATATTTTATTTTCAAACAAAAAAAATTAAAAAAATTAAAAAGTAAAAAATAGAAAAAATGAAAATTTGGAATTAAATACAATTACCCAAGGATGAGATTCTTAAAAATTTCAAATGGCAAATTTTTAAGAAATCTCTAGGTGAGAAATTTTTGTCTAAATTTGTCCCAAATGGTGGAATAATTTAGATGAAATTTCAATAAAAGTAATTATATTCTTTTCCAAAAAACAATTTGGGTTGAAAATATTTGATAATTATCCAAGGATGAGATTCTTAAAAACTTCAAATGGTAAATTTCTAAGAAATCTCTAGGTGAGAAATTTTCTTTAAATTTGTCCCAAAATGGTAGAATAATTTAAATGAAATTTCAATAAAAATAATTGTCATATTATTTTCTTTTCAAGAAAAAAAAAGAAAAATAATTTCTAAATAGGCCCAAATAGTGAAAAGTTTAGAAATTTCGAAAAAAGAAAATATTTCTAAATTGACCTAAATGGTGAAAAATTTAGAGATAAATAAAATAAAATAAAAAGAATTTCTAAATAGGCCCAAATGGTGAAAAATTTAGAAATTCAAAAAGAGAAAATATTTCTAATTTGATCCAAATGGTAGAATAATTAGATATGTTTTCAACAAAAAAAATAAAACTAAACCTTTTTCTGACGACGGAGCCTCTTTAAGGAAACAAATGGGATCTTTGAATACTCTTGAGGTAAAGAAATATTTTTAGGAATTCTACCAAATTAATGGAAGAATCTTATAAATTATTTCTAATATTTCAACATGAAAATTTGAAACCATTAGACTCTAGACCCTAGGATAAATTTAAAATAATATGGCACCATCCTTTGGATGGGCATGTGGGGATGCTATAACCTTCCCCATATGTAATCGAACTCCCAAACCCTGTTCTGGTTAGTAGGCCCGAACTTATTCTTTTAGGGACCCTTAGTCAAACTTAGCAGCTTCTTAAGAGGATAGATTCTTTAAGTGACCAATCACACCTAGATACAAAAAGATTGGTGGCGACTCTATTTGTTAAGTCTAGCTATAGATTTACGAATCTATATGTTATGACACAATCTAGTTCAGTAAACATATTTATTTTTTATATTTTTACTTATTAATTGTTGAAATTTTATTAAATTATAGTATTTTAATCTAAATAAGCTTATATAAAGATAAACTATTATTTTATAATAAAACAAAAAGTCATAATTTGAACTGGTTTAATAATCAAATTTAATTTTTAAATCTCATATTAATTTTGAAATATTAATAGATTATGACAAGACAAAAGAACATAACAATTTTAATTAGATAATTATTTATATAGCCTTAACTATTTGAATTGGTTTGACAAACAAATTTATTTTTTAAATCTCTTAGTTATTAATTTTTATGATATTATTAGATTAGTATTATTTATTTCGGATAAGCATGTACGAACATAAATAATTGTTTTATCACAAAACAAAAGGTTATAACAACTTGAAATATATAATTGTTCAAATAGTCATAATTATTTGAACTGGTTTGATAAACAAATAATATCCTACTTATAAATTTTTGAAATATTAATAAATTAGTACTATTTTATTTTGAATTGGCTTATATAATGAAAAACAATTGTTTTATGACAAATTAAAAGTTCATAATAATTTGAAATAGATAATTGTTCAAATGGCCATAACTATTTGAACTGATTCGATAAACTAATTTATTTTTTAAATCTCCAACTTCTCAATTTTTGAAATATTAATAAAGTAATATTATCTTATTTTGGATAAACTTTTATGAAATGAAACAATTGTTTTATGATAAAACAAAAGGTCATAACGATTTTAAATAGATAATTGTTCAAATAGTCATAATTATTTAAACTTATTTAGTAAACAAATTTATTTTTTTAAATTCCTTACTTATTAATTTTTTTAATGTTGATAAAATATTATTATTTTATTTCAAATAAGTATGTATGAACTTAAACAATTATTTTATGACTGAACAAAAGGTTAAAACAATTTGAAATAGATAATTGTTCTAATAGTGTTAACTATTTGATTGATTTGACAAATACATTTATTTTTTAAATCCCTTACTTATTAATTTTTAGAATATTATTAGTTTAGCAATATTTTACTCTGAATAAGTTATATGAATAGAAATAATTCTTTTATGACAACAAAGATCATACCAATTTGAAATAGATAATTGTTCAAATAGTTATAACTATTTGAACTGGTTCGGTAATCAGATTTAGTTTTTGAATCTCTTATTAATTTTTAAAATATTAATAAAATAGTATCGTTCTATTCTAAATAATTTTGTATGTATAGAAACAATTGTTATATAACAAAACAAAATGTCATAACGATTTGAAATAGATAATATTTCAAATGGACATGATTATTTGAACTTGTTTGATAAACATATTTATTTTTTAAATCTCCAACTTATTAATTCTTAGAATATCAATAAATTAGTAGTATCTTATTTCGAATAAACTTGTATGAATAGAAACTATTGTTTTATGACAAAACAAAAGATCATATGATTTGAAATAAATAATTATTTAAATAGTCATAACTATTTGAACTCGTTCAGTAACCAGATTTATCTTTTAAATCTTTTAGTTATTAATTTTTGGAATTTTAATAAATTAGTATTATTTTATTCTAAATAAGCCTTTATAAATAGAAACAATTGGTTTATGATAAAAAAAAAAAAGGTCATAATGATTTAAAATAGATAATTGTTCAAATAATCATAACTATTTGAATGTGTTCAAAAAATAGATTTATTTTTTAAATTTAACTTATTAATCTTTGGAATATTAGTAAATTTATATTATTTTATTTGAAATAAGCTTGTATGAACATAAACAATTGTTTTATAATAAAACAAAATGTCATAATGATTTGAAATGGATAACTGTTGAAATAGTCATAATTATTTGAACTTATTTGATAAACATATTCATTTTTTAAATCTCTTACTCATTCATTTTTGGATTATTAAAAAGTTACTATTATTTTATTTCGAATAAGCATATATGAATTGATACAATTTTTTATGACAAAATAAAAGATCACAATGATTTGAAATAAATAATTATTCAAATAGTTATCACTATTTGAACTTGTTCGATAAAAATATTTATTTTTAAAATGTTTTACTTATTAATGGTTGAAATATTAATGAATTAATATTATTTTAATCCAAAAAAGCCTTTTAATAATTATTTTATGACAAAATAAAAGGTCAAAACGATTTGAAATAAATAATTGTTCAAATAATAATAACTATTTGAACTTATTCAATAAATAGATTTGAATAAGCTTGTATGAATAGAAAAAATTGTTTTATAACAAAACAAAAGATTATAGCAATTTGAAATAGATATTTGTTTAAATAGCCATAACTATTTGAACTTAATCGATAAATAGATTCATTAATTTTTGAAATATTAATAAATTAGAATTATGTTATTTTGAATAAGCTTGTATGAACAAAAATAATTATTTTGTGACAAAACAAAAGGTCATAACAATTTAAAATAGATGATTATTCAAATAGTCATAACTGTTTGTATTGGTTAGGCCAACAGATACATTTTCTAAATCCATTACTTATTAATTTTAAATTATCATTACTTTATTCTAAATAAGACAGTATGAGCAGAAACAATTATTTTATGATAAAATAAATGGTCAGAACAATTTGAAATAAATAATTGTTCAAATAGTTATAACTAATTAAATTGGTTTTGTAAATAGATTTACTTTTTAAATCTCTTACTAATTTTCAAGATATTAATAAATTAAAATTATTTTATTCTGAACAAATTTATATAAATAAAAACATTTGTTTTATAATAAAACAAAAGATGATAACAATTTAAAATAGATAATTGTTCAAATATTCATAATTATTTGAATTGGTTCGACTAACAAAATTATTTTTTAAATATCTTACTTATTAAATTTTGAAATATTAATAAATTCAATTTATTTTATTCCGAATAAGTTAGTAAGAGCTGAAAAAATTGTTTTACAATAAATTAAAATGTCATAACTATTTGAAATAGATAATTATTCATATAGCCTTAACTATTTGAAATGTTTTGAAAAACAATTTTGTTTTTTAAATCTCTTAGTTATTAATTGTCAAAATATTATTAGATTAGTATTATTTTATTCTAGATAAGCCTGTATGAATAGATATAATTGTTATATAATAGAACAAAAGGTGATAACAATTTGAAATATATAATTATTCAAATAACTATAATTATTTGAATTGGTTCAATAAAAAATTATTTTTTAAATCTCTTATAAATTTTTAAAATATTAATAAATTAGTTTTATTTTTTTACGAATAAACTTGAATGAGCTGAAATAATTATTTTATAACAAAACAAAAGTTCATAATAATTTGAAATAGATAATTATTTATATAGTCTTAATTATTTGAATTGGTTCAACAAATAAATTTATTTTTTAAATCTCTTAGTCATGAATTTTTACAATATTATTAATTTAGTGTTATTTTATTTCGAATAAATTTATATGAACAGAAATAATTGTTTTATGATAGAACAAAAAGTTATAACAATTTGAATAGATAATTGTTCAAATAGTCATAACTATTTGAACTTATTTGGTAAACAAATTTATTTTTTGAATCTCATACTAATTCTTAAAATATTAATAAATTAGTATTATTTTATTTCAAGTAAACTTGTATGTTCAAAAATAATTATTTTATGACAAAATAAAAGATACTAACAATTTTATTTCAAATAAGCTTGTATGTTGCAAAACAATTGTTTTATGACAAAATGAAAGGTAATAATGATTTGAAATAGATAATTGTTCAAATGGCCATAATTATTTGAACTTATTTAGTAATATGATTTATTTTTTAAATCTCTTACTTGTTAATTTTCAAAATATTAATAAAGTAGTATTATTTTATTATGGATAAACTTTTGTGAACTGAAACAATTGTTTTATGACAACAAAAGTTCATAACAATTTTAAATAGATAATTGTTCAAATAGTCATAACTATTGGAACTTATTCTGTAAATAAATTTTTTTTTAAATCTCTTACTTATTAATTTTTCAAAAGTTAAAATATTAGTATTATTTTCTTTTGAATGAGCTTGTATGAATTGAAATAATTATTTTATGACAAACGAAAGGTCAAAATGATTTAAAATAAATAATTATTCTAATAATCTTAACTATTTGAATTGATTCACAAGCACATTTTTTTAAATATCTTACTTATTAATTTTCAAAATATTATTAAATTAGTATTATTTTTATTTGAATAAGTTTTTATGATTAGAGACAATTGTTTTATGACAAAACAAAGATCATAATGATTTAAGATTGATTTTTGTTCAAATAGTCATAAATATTAGAACTATTTTGAAAAATAACTTTAGTTTTTAAATCTCCTACTTAATAATTTTTGAAATATTAATAAAGTATGATTATTTTATTTCGGATAAGTTTTTATTAACTGAAACAATTATTTTATGACAAAACAAAATGTTAAAATAATTTTAAATAGATAATTGTTTAAATAGTCATATCTATTTGAAATTGTTCAGTAAACATATTTATTGTTTTAAATCTCTTGCTTATTAATTTTTTGAATGTTAATAAATTAGTATTATTTTATTTTGAATAAGCTTGTATGAACTGAAATAATTATTTTATGACTAAACAAAATGTTAGAACAATTTGAAGTAGATAATTGTTCTAACAGTCTTAACTATTTGAATTAGTTCAGCAAAAATATTTATTTTTTAAATCTCTTACTTATTAATTTTTCAAATATTACTAAATTAGTATCATTTTAATCTGAATAAGCCTGTATGAAAAGAAACAATTGTTGTATGACAAAATAAAGATCATTACGATTTGAGATGGATAATTATTCAAATATTCATAAATATTTCAACTGGTTCAGTAAACAGATTTAGTTTTAAAATCTCTTATTAATTTTCAAAATATTAATAAATTAGTATTATTTTATTTGAATAATTCTATATGAACAGAAATAATTATTTTACGACAAACAAAAGGTTATAATGATTTGAAATAGATAAATGTTCAAATGGACATGACTATTTGAACTTGTTTGGTAAACATATTTATTTTTTAAATCTCTTACCATTAATTTAAAGAATATTAATAAAGTAGTATTATTTTATTCCAAATAAACTTGTATGAATAGAAATAATTGCTTTATGATAAAACAAAAGATTATAACTATTTGAAACAAAAAATTGTTGAAACAATCATAACTATTTAAGCTTACTCGGTAAACAGATTTATTTTTTAAATCTTTTACGTATTAATTTTTGAAATATTAATAAATTAGTATTATTTTATTTTGAATAAGCTTGTATGGATAGAAACAATTGGTTTATCACAAAAATAAAGGTCATAACTATTTAAAATAGATAATTGTTCAAACAGTCATAACTATTTGAATGTGTTCTAAAAATAAATTTATTTTTTAAATACTAAATTTTGAAATATTAATATATTTAATTATTTTATTCAGAATAAGCTTGTATGAATAGAAAGAATTGTTTTATGACAAAACAAAGGTCATAATGATTTGAAATAGACAATTGTTCAACCAATCATAACTATTTAAACTTGATTAGTAAATAGATTCATTTTTTTAAATCTCTTACTCATTAATTTTTAGAATAATAATAAATTAGTGATATTTTATTTCAAATAAGCCTATATGAACTTATACAATTGTTTTATGACAAAACAATAGATCATAACGATTTGAAATAGATAATTATTCAAATAGTTATGACTAGTTGAACTTGTTCAGTAAACATATTTATTTTAAAATCTTTTACTTATTAATTTTTAAAATATTAATAAATTAATATTATTTTAATCCGAATTAGCTTGTATGAAGAAAAACAATTGTGTCATGACAAAACAAAAAGTCATAACGATTTGAAATAAATTATTGTTCAAATAGTAATAACTATTTGAACTTATTCGATGAATAGATTTATTTTTTTAATCTTTTACTTGTTAGTTATCTGAATATTAATAAATTTGTATAATCTTATTTGAAATAAGCTTGTATGAATAGAAAGATTTGTTTTATGACAAAACAAAAGGTTATAGTGATTTGAAATAGATAATTGTTCAAATAGTCATAATTATTTGTACATGTTCGGTAAATCGATTCATTTTTTAAATCTCTTATTTATTAATTTTCAGAATGTTAAAAAAATAGGATTATGTTATTTCAAATAAGCTTGTACGAATAAAAACAATTGTTTTGTGACAAAACAAAAGGTCAAAATGATTTGAAATAGATAATTGTTCAAACAGTTGTCATAACGTATAGATTCGTGGACCTACCGCTAGACATGGATGAAAAGGAGTTGCCACCAATTTTTTTTGTTTAGGTGTGATTGGTCACTTGATACATATTCTGATATGCAAAAGTAGATGTTAGGTTCAGGAGTCGATTACGTTTGGGGAAGGTTATACCACCCCCATAATGCTCATCCAAAGGATGGTACCAATTTGATTTCAAATTATCCAAGCCTTGATCATTTTTATGATTTACTAAATAAATTAATATTAAAAATTAATCTTAAAATTGTCTCAATAGTTTGGTAGCAATTTAAGATAATTTTCTCACCTCAAGAGTATTCATAAAGACTTGTATTCCATTCTGAAAAAAGCTTTATTGTCAGATTTATTATTTTATTTTACTAAAAAAAAATTAGTAAATCTCCTAATAGTTTGGTAGGATTTACTTTGAAGCAATCATCTAATAGTTTAAAGGATAAAATATATTTATTATTTTTTTATTTTTATTCTTTCTGAAAAATTGATTTATGGAACTTCCCAATAATTTAGTGGATTCCATTAAAAAATTAAATCCATGAAAATTTCCTAATAGTTTGGTGGAATCCATGAATTTATTTTGTAAAGGTTTTTATTTGAAAAATATTTTCTTTTTTTATTTTTATTTGAAAGGATTTTTTTATAATTTTTTTTGAAAACTTTATTTGAAAGGATCTTTTGTTCTTTTTTTTTTCTTTTTATTCTTGCTTTATATAACCATTTTTTTAAAAGAAAATTTATTTATTTTCAAAAATAAAATGGCAGAAATAAAATGTCTTAAAAATAAAACCAAAAAAATAAAATGGGTTAAAAAAAATAAAATAAAAATAAAATAAAATGAAAAAAGGAAAACCTATGACCGGGTTGAGTCAGAACGAAGGTTATTAGGTCAACGTGTAGATCATGGGTTGCTAAAATGCTATCATTTTGGCCCTGTATAAAAGGTAATTCCCAGCCTTTCTCCTCAAAAAGCCAATCCTCTCTCTCGTAAATAGAGAAGCTCTGACTTCTCTCTAAGAAATCCCAAAAAACACCACCGGAGATTTAACTGAAAATTAGAAATTCCAATGATTTCTAAGAAGTTCATTGGAAAATTTAATTAAAAACTAAAAAACCCATCAATTTTTAAAAATCTAACCTAAAACTGGTCGAAAATTTCAATCGGTATCCAAAAAAAAAAATCAATACATTAATATGTTCATCATGTTCATCCCAAAAACCCAAAATTTCTAGAAATTTCAAAATTTTTCCAGATTCCCCAAATTCTACCTAGATTCCTTCACAAACTCTCCAGAATCCTTACCCAAGCTTTAGAAACCCAAATCTAACCTAAATTTTTCAAATGAACCCAAAATCAAACATCAAAATCCCAAAAATTTCATTCTACCAATAACTTTTCAAAACACCAGTTTTTTAAAAAATAAACAATTTTTTCCTAAAAATCCCCTCCCTATGTGTTCCTTTGATCTTTAGTTCAATTTATAGGCAACCTTAGCATAAATCTAGGAAACAGACAAAATCAATCCAGGTTTGAATTCTAGAATTTGATTCTGTCCAAGCCTTAGTTTAGGATTATGACTTTGGTTACTAATTGAATCTGGTCAATTATCCGAGCATGATTCATCATTAAAAACATTTGACTGTGAGATTTTAATCTAGCTCATTCAGTTTTCATTTTCATAATTCTCACCAAAAATTAAAAAAAAAGAATAAAAGAAGAAAAAAATAATAATACTATACAATATGATAATAAAAAATAGTGAAATATGGTCCAATTGACCCTGAACATTGTCTGATCGACCCTGAACATAAAAAAGTGTCACAGTTGCCCCTCTTTGCACGTTCTTGTCAGACGGGGATGGTGTAAAGACTTAGACACCATTTTCTATTCCAACCTAGAAGTTAAATCGATGAGCAGAATTGACCAAGAATGAAACACAAGTCTGGAGATAAAGTGACCATGATCGAGTCGATGTCGAAAATAAATGACTGAGATGGAATCACAAGTCATAAGAAAATGATATGGACTAAGCCAAGATCAAGAGATCGAGGTGAAACCTTGAGTCAAAATGAAGTGACCAAGATTGAGTCGAAGTTGAAAATAAATAACCGAGATGGAACCACGCATCATAAGAAATGATCTAGACTGAGCCAAGATCAATGACTGAGACAAAATCAAAAGTCAAAAAATGAAGCGACCAAGATCGAGTCGAAGTTGAAAATGACCGGGATGATGCTATAAGTTTGAAAATGGCCTAGCATAGGCTAAGATAAAAAATGAATGATGAGTGATGATGCAATTATGTAAATGCATGTCATATCTAGGATGCAAATGTAAACACAATGTACCAATTCCACGAAATTTCAATTGTGGTAGCAAAGTTCTTATAACTCCACCAATCTTTTTAGCTTCTCAGTGTTAATAATCTTAGAACAAATTTTGTTGGTTGATCCATGTCATTCTTCTCATCTGGTCATAACTCATAAGTCATGTCTATCATTGAATTCATCATTGGGTCACCTTTTTTGCCCCCTTATAAATCATTTTCTCTTTCATTTTTTCAATTATCTCATCTTGGAATTCTTTTAAAAGAATGAAAAACTTTTTATGGAAAATGTCATTCATTTGTTTACCATAATTCAAATTAGTGACGAATATGATGCATTTTCTTGGTTCATTCAGGGAATGTTCATTTGGTGAATGGTAGGAAAAACGGATCCTTATTATTGAAAGAACAGAAAGTAGGGTTAAGAACAACTCAAGGATGAGCAAAGGAAAAATGTTGTGATTTATTCAAATGGGACATTAACATCCAAAATAATGATTGTTCAGATAATTTCAAACTCAAATTTAGGATCATTCTTCAAAACACATTCCATTAATATCTTCATCATCCTCATTCTAGGGAGCTTCACTTGAAGTTATTTTTTTCAAATTTTCATCTTCACTTAAACTGCCTTTTTAGGTTTTTAGTTTAAGTCTTCCTTTTTCCTCCTTTATCTTTTTCCTTTTTCTTTTCTTTTTGCTTTTTTTTTTTGTTTTTTTGTCCATTATTGTGTTTTTTCTTTTTCCTCTTTTTTCTTTTCTTTTTTTTTTTTGCTATTTGTTTTTTTTCTTTTTTTTTGTACACCTTTCTCTCATTTTTTTCTCTTTCTTTTTGTTGACACATAATCCAATGACAAATCTGCCCCAATTTAATTCATGATTCTTCAAATCAAGTATTCACATTTGATCAAAATGGACTTTTAAGGGACATAACATAGGCTAAGATAAAAAGTGCCAAAGAAAGGGATAAAACATGCTTAAATTATATTTGAAGGGTAATTAAACCAATGATCATTTCTTCATATGGAGCACTTTGACATTTTGCCCCATAAATTTTCCTTTTTTTATTCTTTTTTTTTTGTTTTGGTTAGAGCACATCGGCATTTTGCCCTATCAATTTCTCTTTTTTTTGTTTTTTATTTCTTTTTTGTTGGTGAAGCATATTGGCATTTTGCCCCATTAATTTTCTTTTCCTTTTTTTTTTAACAAAAAGGCTTTGCCCCTAAAATTACTAAAGGTAAACCAACTTTTTGACTTTGCCCCCAATGTGGGGGTGATCTTTAGTTAGGGTTTCTCAAAAGAACTTTTCAACTAGCTCAAATAGGATAGGAAAGGATAATAATTTTTAAAGGATAGAAGAAATATGGTCATTTCTCATTTCGAACATGAATACTCTTAATGAAAAATTTTTATTGACTAAGAGTAGACTTGTGAATGAGCAAAGATCATGTGTTGCATCGCTTTTGAAATTCTTCCCAGATTTGTCTTTTTATTTAGTAGTCCCAACAATATCAAATTTATCAGTCAAAACATCATGAATTATCTTTTCAAAGTCAAATCCTGAATTATCATCATGACTATATGAACATTCATTATTTGAAAAATAATGGGTAGAGAAAAAGGGTATGAGATTTTAAAAGTAAATGATGGGTATTCACCAAAAAAGAAATGTCATGAAAATGCATCAAACATGTCACTTTATTAAAATGAAAAAAAATAAAATGAAATCCAAGTACATAAAAAAAGATCCATATTCTCAAAAGATCTAAAATGATAGGTAATGCTTATTAACCTCCTAAAATTATGCCTTTAGATGATTGAGTGACGGGTTATTACTGACATTAGATGTCGTGTTTCCACTAGTATCGAAATTTGTCAACCCTCCTTTAATCAAACTTTGCACCATATGTTTTAAAATGATGCAATTTTCAATAGAATGTCTTACTATCTCAAAATGATAGTCATAGTGAGCAGTGGAGTCATACCATTTAGGATAGAGAGGTTCAAGTTATTTTGTAGGAATAAGGGTAATCAAGTGTTTCTTGTAAAGCTTTTAGTATAGTTCGGTATAGCTTATGGGGATAGGGTCAAATGTAGGCTTTTCCCTATTTCATGATTCTTATGCACCACTTGTTGGGGTAGTGGGATGAATAGAGGGCCTAAAGGGGATGGATAAAAGGGTCATAGAGTTGATTGGTGGAGTACAATAGAAACATGACTTGCAAGAGAATGATATGTGGGATAGATTGGCTTAGGGTAGTTTTTCAATTGCTGCCTGTCAAACAGCTTGAGTCTCACTTTCTTTTTTCTTTAGTATCTTTTTAGCAAAAGAATCTTTTCTTCAAATTTGTCATTCTTGATTACATTTTCAATGATCTCCCTTGAAATCACTATATCAGTAAAATTCTTGATCACGCTTCTTATCATCTTTTCATAGTAGGGTGACTTTAGAGTGCTTACAAATAGTACTATTGTCTCTTTCTCTGTTAAAGGGGTTGTACAGGGTAGCAACATCTTGCCACCTTTGGGCTTACTCCTTGAAAGATTTGGATGCTTTCTTCTTCATATCTTGTAATGAAAGGCGATCAGGAGCCATGTTTATGATGTGGTGATATTGGTTGATGAAAGATCAAGTCAAATCCTTCTATGACTTAATGTGAGTCCTACCCAACTAGACATACCACTTTGCAGTAAATCTGGTTAAGTTGTCGTGGAATACATGCATTAGCAGTTTTTCATTGGTAACGTGTACTGCCATCTTATGAAAATAAATTGTGATGTGGGTAATGAGGCATTTAGTACCATCGTACTTCTTAAATTTTGGTACCTTGAATTTTAGGGGAATCACAACATCTGAAACCAAACAAAGGTTAATAGCATCCACGGATCCATAGAAATCAATGCCTTTTACAACCCATAATCTTTCTTCAATCATGCTCATAGCTTGATTGGACTTAGAATCTTCTAGGGATACAACCATTTGCAACCTTTTTTTCTCCTTCATCTTATTCAGAGTAGGAGGTTGAATAGGCTTGGCTGCCTTTTCAATGAAAATGGGATTGGTATAGCTCTGAACATTCTTTTGATTGAAATTTAGGAATCTGGTCTGTTGTTGATGAAAGTTTAGAGTTGTCTGAGTCTGATGTCAGCCAAAACCTAAAGGATATAGTGGCTCAGTATCTTTATGTAAGATGTCTTTTTCTATTGCCTTTCCTCTATTTCCCTTTTCCAAAGCTTTTAGGATTTTGCTTAATTTTTCTTCAAGTATCTTTTGAGCCTTTTCTATTCTTTCAAGCCAGTCTACATTGTCTTGCTCCATTTTTTTGGTTTTAGCTTGAGTGTAGTACTGATGTTGAACTATCCTTAAACCTTGATTTCCCACAATTATGGTATAAATTTAGAATGATGCTTATGGATCTATTAGATTATGCATGAGAATAAATGTAATGATGCATGAATGCATTCATACACAATAAAAAGGGTTAGTAGGCAGAATATGTAATTTGCATGTATGTTTATGAATATGCACAAAAAAAAAAAGAAATAAAAGAAGACAATAGAATCAATTAGTCACCTTAAAATAAAGAATAAACACTAGAAAGCAAGTAAAATAACAACATGACCCTAGATTTTGGTTAACTATAAAAGGTGGAAAGACATGGCTCTATCTATGGTTAGGCTCTTAAAGTTAACTATATGTGGTTTGGATTACTTCTAAAAGGTTCTCAAATTATTCCTTACATCATTGTCTATTATAGACTAGTAAGAAACCTTGATCCTCGCTCATCATAGGCTATAAGCAGAAAAAAGTTTAATCTAAATGGGAGTGTTTCACAGGCCCATGCAAAGACATGAAATCTCATGAAAGCATAGGTACTTCACTCCCTCATAAAGGTAGAGCCTAGGTGGAAGGCTTATGTTATGCACTTGCAAATGAATGATAGATACATACAGTAAATAAATGAATAACTAAAACAAATATAAGCAATGAAAAGAAATAAAACAAGAAAGAAAATAAATTTCAAGTTTATTAAGCAAGGTTTGGATAATAAGGAATCATTTACTGGCCTAACTCTTGATGTCCTAAGTGGAGTCACCAAACTGTCATAACATATAGATCCGTGAAGCTACTGCTAAACATGGATGAAAAGGAGTAGCACCAATCTTTTTGTTTAGGGGTGATTGGCCACTTGATACATATTCTGATATGCAAAAACAGAAGGTAGGTTAGGTTGTAGCACCTCCACATTGCCCATCCAAAGGATGGTATTGTTTGATTTTAAATTGTCCAAGCCTTGATCATTTTTATGATTTACCAAATAATTTAATATTGAACATTAATCTTAAAATTGTCCCAATAGTTTGGTAGCAATTTAAGATAATTTTCTCATCTCAAGAGTATTCATATAGACTAATGTTCCATTTTGAAGAGGCTCTATCATTAGATTTATTAATTTATTTTACTTTAAAAAAATTAGTAAATCTCCCAATAGTTTGGTAGGATTTACTTTGAAGCAATCCACCAACAATTTAGAGGATAAAATTTTTTTATTTTTTATTTTTTTTGAAAAATTGATTTATGGAACTTCCCAATAGTTTGGTGGATTCCATTAAAAAATTAAATCCATGAAAATTTGCCAATAGTTTGGTGGAATCCATGAATTTATTTTGTAAAGGTTTTTATTTGAAAAGAATTTTCTATCTTTATTTTTATTTGAAAGCATTTTTTTTTATAAATTTTTTTTGAAAACTTTATTTGAAAAGATCTTTTCATCTTTTTTTTTCTTGCTTTATAAAACCATTTTTTCTTTTTTCTTTAAAGAAAATTTATTTAGTTTCAAAAATAAAATGGAAAAGATAAAATTTCTTTAAAATAAAACCAAAAAAATAAAATGGGTTAAAAATAAAATAAAATCAAAAAATAAAAATAAAATGAGAAAAGAAAAACCTGCAATCAAGTCAAGTCAAAATACGAGTTGGTGCGTGGGTCATCGTATCAACGCGTGGATCTTAGGTTGTTAAAATGTTGTTGTTTTGGCCCCGTATAAAAGGCAATTCATAGCCTTTCTCCTTAAAAAGTTAGCCCTCTTTTCTTTCTCTAGACAGAGAAGCTCTGACTTCTATCTAGGAAATCCCTAAGAACACCACCGAAGATTTAATTGAAAACTAGAAATTCCACTGATTTTTAGGAAGGTCACCAAAAAATTTAACCGAAAACTAGAAACCCATTGGGTTTTAGAAATCTGACTGGAAACTACCCAAAAAATTCAACCAATCATCGAAAAAACCATAGAAAAATTCATATGTTCATCGTGTTAATCCCAAAAACCCAAAAATTTTCTAGAAATTCTAAATTTTTCCAAATTCCCCAAATTCTACCTAGATTCCTTCACAAACTATCTAGAATCCTTACCCAAGCTTTTGAAACCCAAATCTAACCCTAAAATTTTCAAACGAACCCAAAATCAAACATCAAAATCCTAAAAATTCCACTCTACCAGATACTTTTTAGAACACTAGTTTTTTCAAAAATCAATAGTTCTTTCCTAAAAATCCCCTCCCTGTGTGTTCCTTTGATTTTAGTTCAATTTATAAGCAACCTTAGCACAAATCTAGGAAACAGACAGAATCAATCCAAGCTTGAATTCAGGAATTCAATTCTGTTTGAGCCATAGTTTAAGATTCTGACTTTTGGTCCCAATAATAATAATAATAATAATAATAATAATAATAATAATAATATAATACTATACAATGTGATAACAAAAGATAATGAAATATGGTCCTATTGACCCCAGACATGGTCCGATCGACCTTGAACATAAATGGGTATCTACAATAGTCATAACTATTTGTATTGGTTAGGCCAACAAATTCATTTTTTAAGTCCGTTACTTATTAATTTTTAGAATATTAATAAATTAGTATTACTTTATTTCGAATAAAACTGTATGAATAGAAACAATTTTTTTATGAAAAAAAATGGTCATAATGATTTGAAATAAATAATTGTTCAAAAAGTTATAAATAATTGAACTAGTTTAGTAAATAAATTTATTTTTCAAATTTCTTCTTAATTTTCAAAATATTAATAAATTAATATTATTTTATTTCAAACAAACTTATATGAATAAAAACATTTGTTTTATGACAAAACAAAAGGTCATAATGATTTGAAATAGATAATTGTTTAAATAGTTATAATTATTTGAACTAGTTAGGCAAACAGAATTATTTTTTAAATCTCTTACTTGTTAGGTTTTGAAATATTAATTATTCGAATAAGTTATTATTCGAAAAGATTTAAAAACTAAAAAAATTTTAGTTTTTAAATCTCTTACTTATTCGAATAAGTTACTAAAAACTAAAAATAAATTGTTTTATGACAAAACAAAAGGTCATAATGATTTGAAATAAAGAATTGTTCATATAGCCTTAACTATTTGAATTAGTTCAACAAACAAATTTTATTTTTTAAATCTTTTAGTTATTAATTTTTAGAATATTATTATATTAGTATTATTTTATTCCAAATAAACTTGTGTGAACAAAAATAATTTTTTTATGAGATAACAAAAGGATATAACAATTTGAAATATATAATTGTTCAAATAGTCATAACTATCTAAACTGATTCATTAAATAGATTAACTTTTTAAATCTCTTACTTATTAATTTTTGAAATATTAGTAAATTAGTATTATTTTATTCCAAATAGGCTTGTATGATGAAAAACATTTGTTTTATGACAAAACAAAAGTACATAACGATTTAAAATAGATAATTGTTCTATTGGCTATAATTATTCGAACTAATTTGATAAACTGATTTATTTTTTAAATCTCAAACTTATCAATTTTGAAATATTAATAAAGTAATATTATTTTATTTCAGATAAATTTTTATGTACTGATACAGTTGTTTTATAATAAAATAAAAGGTCATAACGATTTTAAATAGATAATTATTCAAATAGACATAACTATTTAAACTTATTCAATAAATAGATTTTTTTTAAAATTTCTTATTTATTAATTTTCTGAATGTTAATAAATTAGTATTATTATATTTCGAATAAGCATGTATGAACTGAAATAATTATTTTTTGACTAAAAAAAGATCAGAATGATTTGAAATAGATAATTATTCTAATAGTTTTAACTATTTAAACTGATTCAGAAAACACATTTATTTTTAAATCCTTATTCATTTTTGAAATAGTAATAAATTGGTATTATTTTATTTTGAATAATTTTGTATAAATAGAAACAACTATTCTATGACAAATAAAATGCTATAACAATTTGAAATAGATAACAGTTCAAATGGATATGACTATTTGAACTTGTTTGGTAAATAAATTTATTTTTTAAATCTCTAACTTATTAATTTTAGAAATATTAATAAATTAGTATTATTTTATTCTAAATAAGCTTGTACGAGCAAAAACAATTCGTTTATGGCAAAACAAATTGTCATAACAATTTGAAATAGATAATTGTTCAAATAGTCATAACTATTTGAACATGTTCAGAAAACATATTTATTTTTTAAATTTTTACTTATTAACTTTTGGAATTTTAATAAATTTATTATTTTATTCAAAATAAGCTTGCATGAATAGAACCAATTATTTTATGAGAAAACAAATGGTCATAATGTTTTGAAATAGATAATTATTTTAATAGTCATAACTATTTGAACTTGATCAATAAACAGATTCATTTTTTTAATTCTCTTACTCTTTAATTTTTGGTATATTAATAAGTTAGAATTATTTTATTTCAAATAAGCTTATATTAACTGAAACAATTGTTTTATTACAAAACATAAGGTCACAATGATTTGAAATAGATAGTTATTCAAATAATCTTGACTATTTGAACTTCTTTGATAAACATATTTATTTTTTAAAATTTTTACTTATTAATTGTTGAAATATTAATAAATTAATATTATTTTAATCCAAACAAGCTTGTATGAATATAAACAATTGTTTTATGACAAAACAAAAAGTCATAACAATTATGTTTGTAGAACTATTTCAAATAATTATGACTATTTGAATAATTATCTATTTCAAATCAACATTAACTTTTGTTTTGTCTTAAAACAAATGTTTTTGTTTATATAAGTTTGTTCATAATAAAATAATATTAATTTATTAATATTTCAAAAATTAATATGTAAGAGATTTAAAAAATAAATCTGTTTATCAAACCAGTTCAATTAGTTGTAAATATTTGAACAATTATTTTATTTCAAATCATTATGACCATTTGTTTTATAATAAAACAATTGTTTATGTTCATATAATCTTATTCAGAATAAAGTAATGCTAATTTATTAATATTTTGAAAATTAATAAGTAACAGATTTAGAAAATGTATCTATTGGCCTGACCAGTGCAAACAATTATGATTGTTTAAACAATTATCTATTTCAAATCATTATGACCTTTTGTTTTGTCACAAAATAATTATATTTATTTATACAAGCTAATTTGAAATAACATATTTCTAATTTATTAATATTTCAAAAATTAATTAGTAAGAGATTTAACAAATGAATCTGTGTACAAAACAAGTTCAAATAGTTATAGCTATTTAAAACATTTTCTATTTCAAATTGCTATAACCTTTTGTATAGTCATAAAACAATTTTTTTCTATTCATACAAGCCTATTTCAAATCTGTTTACTAAATAATTTCAAATCGATATGACTATTTGAATAATTATTTATTTCAAATTGTTATGACCTTGTGTTTGGTCATAAAACAATTATTTTTGTTCATACTAGCTTATTTGGATTAAAATTATATTAATTTTTTAATATTTCAACAATTAATAAGTAAAAGATTTAAAAAGTAAATATGTTTACTGAACAAGTTAAAATAGTAATAACTATTTGAATAATTATCTATTTCAAATCATTATGACCTTTTGTTTTGTCATAAAATGATTGTATCAATTCATATAGGCTTATTCAAAACAAAATAATACTAACTTATTACTATTCCAAAAATTAATAAGTGATCTAAAAAATAAATCTGTTTACCCAACAACTTAAAATAGTTATGATTATTTGAACAATTATCTATTTCAAATCGTTATGATATTTTGTTTTGCCATAAAATAATTGTTTCTATTCATACAAGCTTATTTCGAATAAAATAATGTAAATTTACTAATATTCCAAAGATTAATAAGTAAAAATTTAAAAAATAAATCTATTTTTTGAACACGTTCAAATAGTTATGACTATTTAAACAATTATCTATTTCAAATTGTTAGGACCTTTTCTTTTGTCATAAACCAATTGCTTCTATTCATAAAAACTTATTAAGAATAAGATAATACTAATTTATTAAAATTCCAAAAATTAGTAAGTAAAAAATTAAAAAAATAAATCTGTTTACCGAATGAGTTCAAATACTTATGATTATTTAAATAATTATTTATTTCAAATCATTATGATCTTTTATTTTGTCATAAAACAATTGTTTCTATACATACAAAATTAGTCATAATAAGATAAAATTAATTTATTAATATTTTAAAAATTAATAAGATATTTAAAAACTAAATCTGTTTATCGGACTAACTCAAATAGTTATGACTATTTGAACAATTATCTATCTTAAATTGGTATGATCTTCGTTTTGTCGTAAAACAATTGTTTCTATCTATACAAACTTATTCAGAGTAAAATATTGCTAAACTAATAATATTCTAAAAATTTATAAGTAAGAGATTTAAAAAATAAATGTATTTGCCAAACCAGTTCAAATAGTTAAGACTATTAGAACAATTATCTATTTCAAATCATTTTGACCTTTTGTTTAGTCATAAAATAATTATTTCACTTCATACATGCTTATTCAAAATAAAATAATACTATTTTATTAACATTCAAAAAATTAATAAGCAAAGAATTTAAAAAAATAAATATATTTACCAAACAAGTACAAATAGCTATGACTATTTGAATAATTATCATTTTAATATCGTTATAATCTTTTGTTTTATCATAAAAAATTATTTCATTTCATAAAAGCTTATCCAAAATAAAATAATATTACTTTATTAATATTTCAAAAATTGAGAAATAATATTACTTTGTTAATATTTCAAAAATTGAGAAGTTGAAAATTAAAAACATAAATTAGTTTATCGAATTGGTTCAAATAGTTATGGCCATTTGAACAATTATCTATTTCAAATCATTTTGAACTTTGGTTTTGTCATAAAACAATTGGTATTCATCATACAAGCCTATTCAAAAGGAAAATAATACTAATTTATTAATATTTCAAAAATTAATAGATAGGAGATTATCTGTTTACTGAACTAGTTCTAATAATTATGACTATTTGAATAATTATATATTTCAAGTCATTATAACCTTTTGTTTTATCATAAAACAATTATTTATATTCATACAAGCTTCTTCTAAATAAAATAATTATAATCTAATAATATTATGAAAATCAATAATTAAGAGATTTGACAAAAATAAATTTGTTTATTGAATCAATTCAAGTAGTTAAGGCTATATGAATAATTATCTATTTCAAATTGTTATGTCCTTTTGTTTTGTCGTAAAACAAATGTTTTTGTTCATAAAGTTTGTTCAAAATAAAATAATATTAATTTATTAATATTTTGAAAATTAATGATAGATTTAAAAAATAAATTTGTTTACCAAACCAATTCAATTAGTTATAACAATTTAAACAATTATTTATTTTTATCGTTATGACTATTTGTTTTGTCTTAAAACAATTATTTCTATTGATATAGTCTTATTCAAAATAAAAGTACTGCTAATTTATTAATATTTTAAAAATTAATAAGTAATAGATTTAAAAAATGAATCTGTTGGCCTGACCAATGCAAATAGTTATGACTGTTTGAACAATTATCTATTTCAAATCATTATGATCTTTTATTTTGTTATAAAATAATTATTTATGTTCATACAAGCTTATTAGGAATAACATAATTCTAATTTATTAATATTACAAAATTTAATAAATAAGAGATTTAAAACTAAATTTGTTTATTGAACAAGTTCAAATAGTTATGACTATTTGAACAATTACCTATTTCAAATGGCCATAACCTTTTGTTTTGTCATAACATAATTTTTTCTATTGCTACAAGCTTATTACAATTAAAATAATAAAATTTATTATCATTCATACAATTAATAAGTAAAGGATTTAAAAAATAAATTTGTTTACTATATAAGTTCAAATAGTTATGATTATTTGAACAAATATTTATTTCAAATTATTATGACTTTTAACGATTTGGAATATATATTTTTCAAATAGTTATAATTCTTTGAACTGATTCAATAAAGAGAATTATTTTTTAAATCTCTTATAAAATTTTGAAATATTAACAAATTAGTTTTATTTTATTTCGAATAAACTTGTATGAGTTGAAATAATTATTTTATGACAAACAAAAGGTCATAATGATTTGAAATAGATAATTGTTCATATTGTCTTAATTGTTTAAATTCGTTCAGGAAATGAATTTATTTTTTAAATCTCTTAGTTATGAATTTTTGGAATATTATTAAATTAGTATTATTTTATTTCGAATAAACATGTATGAACAAAAATAATTGATTTATGATAGAACAAAAAGTTATAACAATTTGAAATGGATAATTGTTCAAATTGTCATAACTATTTAAATTGGTTTAGTAAACAGATTTATTTTTTAAATCTCTTACTAATTCTTGAAATATTAATAAATTAGTATTATTTTACTTCATATAAGCTTGTATGATTTAAAAACAATTGTTTTATGACAAAACAAAAGGCCATAACGATTTGAAATAGATAATCATTCAAATGGCTATATAACATTTTCAACAATTATTTATTTAAAATCATTATGATCATTTATTTTGTCATAAACAATTGTTTCTACTAATACAATCTTATTCGAAATAAAGTAATGCTAATTTATTAATATTCTAAAAATTAATAAGTAACGGATTTAAAAAATGAATCTATTGGCCTGATCAGTGTAAATAGTTATGACTATTTGAACAATTATCTATTTCAAATTGTTGTGACTTTTGTTTTAACACAAAACAATTGTTTTTGTTTGTACAATCTTATTTTGAATAACATAATTCTAATTTATTAGTATTCCAAAATTAATATGTAAGAGATTTAAAAACTAAGACTATTTATCAAACAAGTTCTAATAGTTATGACTATTTGAATAATTATCTAGTTCAAATCATTATGACCTTTTGTTTTATCATAAAAAAATTGGTTTTTATCATACAAGTTTATTCGAAATAAAATAATACTAATTTATCAATATTTTAGAAATTAATAAGAGATTTAAGAAATAAATTTGTTGGCTAAACTAGTTTAAATATTTATGCCTATTTGAACAATTATCAGTCTTAAATCATTAAGATTTTTGTTTTGTCGTAAAATAACTGTTTCTGATCATATAAACTTATTCGATTAAAATAATACCAATTTAATAATATTTCAAAAATTAATAAGTAAGAGATTTAAAAAATAAATGTTTTTGTCGAATCAATTCAAATATTTAAAACTATTAGAATTATCAATTTCAAATCATTTTGACCTTTTGTTTAGTAAAAATTATTTGTTTCATATCTTACAAGTTTATTCAGAATAAAATAATCCAAATTTATTAACATTTGAAAAATTAATAAGAAAAAGATTTGAAAAAATAAATCTTTTTACCAAACAAGTTTAAATAGTTACAACTATTTAAATAATTGTTTATTTAAAATCATTATAACCTTTTGTTTTGACATAAAAGAATTGTTTCAATTTATATAAGCTTATCCAAAATAAAATAATACTAATTTCTTAATATTTCCAAAATTAATAAGCAAGAGTTTAAACAAATAAATTTGTTTACGAAACAAATTTAAATAGTTATGACTATTTGAACAATTGTCTATTTAAAATCGTTATGACCTTTTTTTGGTCATAAAACAATTGTTTCAGTTCATAAAAGCTTATTCGAAATAAAATAATATTAATTTATCAATATTCTAAAACTTAATAATGAAGTGATTTAAAAAATTAGTTTGTTTACCAAATCAATCCAAATAGTCATGTCCATTTGAATAATTATCTATTTCAAACTGTTATGACCTTTGTTTTGTCATAAAACAATTATTTTTTTCATGCAAAATTATTTAAAATAAAATAATACTAATTTATTAACATTCTAAAAATTAATAAGCAAGAGATTTGAAAAAATAAATCTATTTAATAAACAAGTTCAATTAGTTATGATTATTTGAACAATTATCTATTTAAAATCGTTATGAATTTTTGTTTTGTTATAAAACAATTGTTTCAGTTCCTAAAAGCTTATCCAAAATAAAATAATGCTACTTTATTAATATTTCAAAAATTAATAAGAGATTTAAAAAATAAATTAGTTTACCAAATCAAATCAAATATTTCTTGCCATTCGAACAATTATCTATTTCAATTTGTTATTATCTTTCATTTTGTCATAAAACAATTGTTTTTCAACATCAAGCTTATTAAATAAAATTATTATTACCTTTTGTTTTGTCATAAAACAATTTTTTTCAGCATACAAGCTTATTTGAAATAAAATAATATTAATTTATTAATATTTCAAGAATTAGTAAGAGATTTAAAAAATAAATATATTTACCAAACCAATTCAAATAGTTATGACTATTTGATCAATTATTTATTTCAAATTGTTATAACCTTTTATTCTGTCATAAAACAATTATTTTTGTTCACACAAGTTTATTCAAAATAAAATAATACTAATTTATTAATATTTTGAAAATTCATAACTAAGAGATTTAAAAAATAAATCCCTTTGTTGAACCAATTCAAACAGTTAAGACTATATGAATAATTACTTATTTCAAATAGTTATGACATTTTGTTTTATCATAAGACAATTATTTCAGCTCATACAAGTTTATTTGGAATAAAATAAAACTAATTTGTTAATATTTCAAAGTTTTATAAGTAAGAGATTTAAAAAAAATAATTCTATTTAACAAACTAATTCAAATAATTATAACTATTTGCCCAATTATCTATTTTAGATCATTATTACTTTTTGTTTTGTCATAAAATAATTGTTTTTGTTCATATAAGTTTGTTAAAAATAAAATAAAACTAATTTATTAATATTTAGAAATTAATCATTAAGAGATTTAAAAAGTAAATCTGTTTACCAAATCATTTCTAATAGTTTTGACTACTAGAATAATTATCTATTTCAAATTGTTATAACATTTTCTTTTATCATCAAACAATTGGTTTTGTTCATATTATTTTATTCAAAATAAAATAATACTAATTTAATAATATTCCAAAACTTAATAACCAAGAAAATTAAAAAATAAATCTAATTGCCGAACCGGTTCAAATAGTTAAGACTATATGAAATATTATCAATTTTAAATCATTATAACCTTTTGTTTTGTTATAAAATAATTTCTTTGTTTGTACAAGCTTATTCGAATTAAAATAATACAAATTTAATAATATTTAAAAATTAATAAGTAAGATATTAAGAAAAATAAATTTGTTTATCGAACCAGTTCATATGGTTAAGACTACTAGAATAATTATCTATTTCAAATCATTTTGACCTTTTGTTTAGTCATAAGAATATTATTTCAGTTCATACAAGCTTATTCAAAATAAATTAATACTAATTTATTAACATTTGAAAAATTAATAAGAAACAGATTTAAAAAAAATAAATCTATTTACCAAACAAGTTCAAATAGTTATTACTATTTGAATAATTGTCTACTTAAAATTGTTATGACCTTTTAATTTGTCATAAAACAATTACTTTAGTTAATATAAGCTTATACAGAATAAAATAACACAAATTTATTAATATTTCTAAAATTAATAAATAAGGTTATACAAAATAAAATAATACAAATTTATTAACATTTCTAAAATTAATAAATAAGAGATTTAGAAACAAAATTTGTTTACTAAATCAGTTAAAATAATTATGGCCATTTGAACAACTCTCTATTTCAAATCATTATGACCTTTTGTTTTGTTATAAAACAATTGCTTTTGATCATACAAGCTTGTTTTAAACAAAATAATACTAATTTATTAATATTTCAAAAATTAATGATAGATTTAAAAAATAAATTTATTTCCCGAATCAGTTCGAATAGTTTGACTATTTGAACAATTATCAATCTCAAATTGTTATGATTTTGTTTTGTCTTAAAACAATTGTTTTTGATCATAGAAGCTTATTTGGTTAAAAATAATACTAATTTAATAATATTTCAAAAATTAATAAGAGATTTAAAAAATAAATGTGTTTGTCAAACTAGTTCAAGTAGTTAAAACTATTAGAATAATTATTTTTTAAATTGTTTTGACCTTTTTTTAGTCATAAAATATTTGTTTCATATCATACAAGCTCATTTTGAATAAAATAATCCTAATATATTAACATTCAAAAAATTAATAAGCAAGAGATTTGAAAAGATAAATCTATTTACCAAACAAGCTCAATTAGTTATGACTATTTGAACAATTACTTATTTAAAATCGTTATGACCTTATCTTTTCATAAAACAATTGTTTTAGTTCATAAAAGCTTATCCAAAATAAAATAAAACTAATTTATTAATATTTCAAAAATTACTAAGCAAGAGATTTAAAAAAATAAATATATTTTCTGAACAAATTCAAATAATTATGACTATTTGAACAATTGTACATTTAAAATCATTATGACCTCTTGTTTTGTCATAAAACAATTGTTTCAGTTCAAATAAGCTTATTTAGAATAAAATAATAATATTAAAAATAAATCTGTTTGTTCAAGTAGCTCAAATTTATTTCAAATCGTTATTATCTTTTGTTTTGTAATAAAATAATTGTTTTAGTTCATACAAGCTTATTTAAAATAAAATAATACTAATTTATTAGTATTATGAAAATAAGTAAGTGATTTAAAAAATTAATTTGTTTACCAAATTAGTTCAAATAATTATGGCCATGCCAACAATTATCTATTTCAAATTGTTATTTTGGTCATATAACAATTGTTTTGGAACATTCATGCTTATTCGAAACAAAACAAAACAAATTTATTATTCTTTCATAAATTAATAAGTAAGATTTAAAAAATAAATCTGTTTACTAAACTAGCTCAAATAGTTATAACTATTTGAACAATTGTAAACTTTAAATCATTATAACCTTTTGTTCTATCATAAAACAATTATTTTAGTTCATACAAGCTTATTCGAAATAAAATAATGCTAATATAATAACAGTCCAAAAATTAATAACTAAAATAATTAAAAAATAAATTTATTTAAGGAATCAGTTCTAATATTTAAGATTATATGAACAATTATCTATTTTAAATTGTTTCAACCTTTTGTTTTAATGTAAAATAAGTTTTTTTGAATTTATACTAGCTTATTTGGAATAAAATAAAACAAATTTATTAATATTTTAAAAATCAATAAGTAAGAGATTTAGAAAATAATTTTATTTACCAAACCTGTTCTAATAATTATGACTATTTAGCAATTATCTATTTTAAATTGTAATGACCTTTTGTTTTGTCATAAAACATATTTTTGTTCATCTAAGTTTGTTCAGAATAAAGTAAAACTAATCTATTAATATTTCAAAAATTAATAAGAGATTTAAAAAACAAATCTATTTATCAAACTAGTTCAAATAGTTATGACTATTTGAGTAATTATTTATTTCAAATCGTTATGACTTTAAGTTTTGTTATAAAACAATTGTTTCTATTCATACAAGCTTATTCAAATTAAAATAATACTAATTTATTAATATTTCAACAATAATAAGTAAAAATTTAAAAAATAAATATTTTTACCAAACTAGGTCAAATAATCATGATTATTTGAACAATTATCTATTTCAAATCATTATGACCTTCTGTTTTGTCATAAAAGAATTGTTTTAGTTTATATAAGCTTGTTCGAAATAAATTAATAATAATTTATTAATATTCCAAAAATTAATAATAAAGGATTTAAAAAATGAAAATGTTTATTGAACTAGTTTAAATAATTATGATTGTTTGAACATTTATCTATTTGAAATTGCTATAACCCTTTTTTTTGTCATAAAAAATTGGTTTTATTCATGCAAGCATATTATGAATAAAATAATTTAAATTTATTAATATTTCAAAAATTAATTAGTAAAAATTTAAAAAATAAATCTATTTTCTGAATACGTTCAAATAGTTAAGACTATATGAACAATTATCTATTTCAAATCATTATAACCTATTGTTTTGCCATAAGCAAATTGTTTCTGTTCATAAAAGTTTATTCAAAATAAAATAATACTAATTTATTAAAATTTTAAAAAGAACAAGTAAAATATTTATTAAAAACAAATCTGTTTACCAAGCGAGTTAAAATAGTTATGAATATTTACATAATTATTTATGTCAAATCATTATGATCTTTTGTTTTGTAACAAAATAATTATTTCTATTCGTACAAGTTTATTCAAAATAAAATAATACTAATTTATTAATATTCTAAAAATTAATAAGTTGGAGATTTAGATAATAAATCTGCTTATCGAACAAATTCAAATAATTATATCCATTTTAACTATTGTATATTTCAAATCGTTGTGATATTTTATTTTTTCATAAAACAATTATTTTTATTCATACAAACTAAGTCTATTTACTGAGCCAATTCAAATAATTATGACTATTTGAACATTATCTATCTCAAATTGTTATGATCTTTGTTTTGTCATAAAATAATTATTTCTGTTCATACAAGCTTATTCGGTGTTAAATATTACTAAACTAGTAATATTCTAAAAATTAATAAATAAAAGATTTAAAAAATAAATGTGTTTGTTGAACCAGTTCAAATAGTTAATCTTATTAGAACAATTATTTATTTCAAATCATTTTGACCTTTTATTTATTCATAAAATAATTGTTTCAGTTTGTACAAGCTTATTTGAAATAAAATAATACTATTTCTTTAAAATTGAAAAAATTAATGAGCAAAAAGTTTAAAAACCAAATCCATTTATTAAACAAGTTCAAATAGTTATGACTATTCGAACAATTATCTATTTCAAATCTTTATGACCTTTTGTTTTATCAAAAATAATTGTTTCAGTTCATAAAGGCTTATCCAAAATAAAATAATATTACTTTATTAAAATTTTGAAAATTAATGAGTTGGAGATTTAAAAAATAAATCAGTTTATTGAATCAATTCAAATAATTATGGCCATTTGAACAATTAGCTATTTTAAATCATTATGAACTTTTGTTTTGTCATAAAACAATTGTTTTTAATCATTACTTATCTATTAATACTTCAAAAATTAATTAGATATTTAAAAAAATAAATATATTTATCAAACTAGCTCAAATAGTTATGACTATTTGAGCAATTTTTTATTTCAAATTGTTATGACTTTTTGTTCTATTATAAAATAATTGTTTTTGTTCATACAAGCTTATTCGGATTAAAATAATACTAATTTATTAATATTTCAAAAATTAATAAGTAAAAAATTTAAAAACAAAATATGTTTATCGAAGTAGATCAAATAGTTATGACTATTTGAGTAATTATCTATTTCAAATCATTATAACCTTTTGTTTTGTCATAAAGAAATTATTTTAGTTCTTATAAGCTTATTGAAATAAAATAAGGCAAGTTATTAATATTATGAAAATTAATAATTAAGAGATTTAAAAAATGAATCTATTTGCCGAACAAGTTTAATTAATTATGACTATTTCAACAATTATCTATTTAAAATTACTATAACCTTTTTTTTTGTCATAAAATAAATTTTTTTGTTCGTAGAAGCCTATTTCAAATAAAATAATATAAATTTATTAATAAAAAGATGATTAATAAGTAAAAGGTATAAAAATAAATTTGTTTGCCAAACAAGTTCAAATATTTATGACTATTTGAACAATTATTTATTTCAAATTGTTATGACTTATTGTTTTGTCATAAAACAATTGTTTCGTTCATACAAGCTTATATGGATTAAAATAATATTAATTTATTAATATTTTGATAATTAATAAATAAAAGATTTAAAAAATGAATATGATTTTTGAGCAAATTCAATTAGTCATTACTATTTGAATAATTATCTATTTCAAATTATTGTGACCTTTTGTTTTGTAATAAATTAATATACTATTTGAATAATATATTTTAATTGAAATAAAATAATACTAAATTAATATTTCAAAAATTATTGAGTATGAGAATTAAAAAATGTATCGTTCAATGAAAATGTTCAAATAATTATAACTATCTGAGCAATTATTTATTTCAAAACATTATGACCTTCTGTTTTGTCATAAAATAATAGGTTCTAGTCATGCAAGCTTATTTTGAATAAAATAATATAAATTTATTAATATTCCAAAAATTTATAAGTAAAAAGTTAGAAAATAAATATATTTTTTGAACACATTCCAATAGCTTTAACTATTTGAACATATATTTATTTCAAATTGTTATGACCTTTTGTTTGTCTAAACTAATTGTTTCTATTCATAAAAGCTTATTCGGAATAAAATAATACTAATTTATTAAAATTTCAAAAATTAATAAGTAAAAGATTTAAAAAATAAATCTATTTACCAAGTGAGTTCAAGTAGCTATGACTATTGAACAATTATTTATTTCAAATCATTATGATATTTTGTTTTATCAAAAAACAATTGTTTCTATTCATACAAGTTTATTTGAAATAAAATAATACTAATTTATTAATATTCTAAATATTAATACGTTGAAGATATAAAAAAAATCTGTTAATCGAACTAGTTTAAATAGTCATGTCCATTTGAACTATTATCTATTTCAAATCATTATGACATTTTTTTTATCGTAAAAAGTATTGTTTCTATTCATAAAAAATTATTTAGAATAAAATAATACTAATTTATTAATATTTCAAAAATTAATAAGTGATTTAAAAACTAAATTTGTTTATTGAACTAGTTCAAATAGTTATGACTATTTGAATGATTATCTATCTCAAATCGTTATGACCTTTGTTTTGTCATAAAACAATTACTTTTGTTCATATAAGCTTGTTCGAAGTAAAATATTTCTAAATTAATAATATTTTAAAAATTAATAAGTAATAGATTTAAAAAATAAATGTGTTTATTGAACTAGTTCAAATAGTTAAAACTATTAGAGTAATTATGTATTTCAAATCATTATGACCTTTTGTTTTGTCATAAAATAAAATTTTCAGTTCATACATACTTATTTGAAATAAAATAATACTAATTTACTAACACTTAAAAATTTAATAAACAAGAAATTTAAAAAAAGAAATCGATTTACTAAACAAGTTTAAATAGTTATGACTATTTGAACAATTATTTATTTAAAATAAATATAACCTTTTATTTTATCATAAAATAATTGTTTTAGTTCATAAAAGTTTATCTGAAATAAAATAATATCACTTTATTAATATTTCAAAAATTGATAAGTTAGAGATTTAAAAATAAGTTAGTTTATTGAATCAGTTCAAATAATTATGGCCATTTGAATAATTATCTATTTCAAATCATTATAAATTTTTGTTTTGTGATAAAATAATTTTTTTCATCATACAAGCCTATTTGGAATAAAATAATACAAAATTATTAATATTTCAAAAATTAATAAGTAGGCGATTTAAAAAATAAATCTATTTCCTATTTGAAAAATTATCTATTTCTAATTGTTATAACCTTTTGTTCTGTTTCTAAAATAATTGTTTCAAGTCATATAAGCTTATTTACAATAAAATAATACTAATTTAATAATATTCTAAAAATTAATAACTAAGAGATTTAAAAAATAAGTCTATTTGCCAAAATAGTTCAAACAGTTAAGACTATATGAATAATTATCTATTTCTAATTGTTATGACTTTCCATTTTGTCACAAAACAACTGTTTTAGTTCATACAAGCTTATTCAAAATAAAATAATACTAATTTATTAATATTTCAAAAATTAATAAGTGACTTAAAAAGTGAATCAATTTACTAAATTAATTCAAATAATTATGGCTATGTCAACAATTATCTATTTCAAGTTGTTATTGCCTTTTGTTTGGTCATATAACAATTGTATTTGAATGTTCAATCTTATTCGAAATAAAAGAATACTAATTTATTATTCCTTGAAAAATTTATAAGTAAAAGATTTAAAAAATAAATCTATTTACTAAACCATTTCAAATAGCTATAACTATGTGAATAGTTGTATACTTCAAATTGTTATAACCTTTTTGTTATGTCATAAAACAATTATTTTCATTCATATAAGTATATTTGGAATAAAATAATACTAATCTAATAGTATTCCAAAAATTAATAACTAAGAGAATTAAAAATAAAATTGTTTGATAAACTACTTCAAATATTTAAGACCATAAGAACAATTATCTATTTCAAAACTTTATGACCTTTTGTTTTGTCATAAAATAGTTTTTTCAATTCATAGTGAGTTAATCAGAATAAAATAAAACAAATTTATTAATATTTCAAAAATTAATCAGTAAGAGATTTTAAAAAATAATTATGTTTACTTAACCAATTCAAATAATTATAACTATTTAAACAATTATCTATTTCAAATTGTTATGACCTTTTATTTTGTCATAAAACAAATTTTTTTATATAAGTTTGTTTAGAATAAAGTAATACTAGTCTATTAATATTTCGAAAACAAATAAAAGATTTAAAAAATAAATCTATTAATCAAACCGGTTCAAATAATTATAACTATTTGACAAATTCTTTATTTCAAATCATTATGACTTTTTGTTCTATTATAAAACAATTAGTTTTGTTCATACAAGCTTATTTGGATTAAAATAATATTAATTATTAACATTTTGACAATTTCTAAATAAAAAATTTTTAAAATAAAAGGTTTTGTTATAGTATAATTTTTTTATTCATACAAAATTAATCAAAATAAAAATAATATTAATTTATTAATATTTTTAAAATCTGTATTAGTCTTAAAAACTAAATCTGTTTATCAAACCAATTCAAATAGTTTTGCATATTTGAATAATTAACCATCTCAAATTGTTAAGATCTTTGTTTCATTATTAAACAGTTGTTTCTATTCATGCAAGCTTATTCAAAGTAAAATATTGCTAAATTAATAATATTCTAAAAATTAATAAATAAGAGGTTCAAAAGATAAATGTGTTTGGTGAACCAGGTCAAATAGTTAAGACTATTAGAACAATTATCTATTTTAAATAATTCTGACCTTTTAGTCATAAAATAATTATTTTAGTTCATACATGCTTATTTGAAATAAAATAATACTAATTTGTTAATATTCAGAAAATCAATAAACAAAAGATTTTATAAAATAAATCTATTTATCGAACAAGTTCAAACAGTTATAACTATTTGAATAATTATCTATTTAAAATAAATATGAGCTTTTGTTTTATCATAAAAAAATTGTTTCAGTTCATAATAGCTTATCCAAAATCAAATAATATTACTATATTAATATTTCAAAAAATGATAAGTTAGAAATTTTAAAAATATGTCAGTTTATCGAATCAGTTCAAATAATTATGCCCATTTTAACAATTATCTATTTCAAATAGTTACAAACTTTTTTTAGTCATAAAACATTTGTTTTTCATCATACAAGCCTACCAAAATAAAATAATATTAATTTATTAATATTTCAAAAATTAGTAAGTAGGAGATTTAAAAAATAAATTTGTTTACCAAACCAGTTCCTATTTGAACAATTATCTATTTCAAATCGTTAAAACATTTTGTTCTATTATAAAATAATTGTTTCAATTCATTTAAGCTTATTCGAAATAAAATAATACTAATTTAATAATATTCCAAAAATTTATAACTAAGAGATTTAAAAAATAAATCTATTTGTCGAAGCAGTTCAAATAGTTAATACTATATGAACAATTATCTATTTCAAATCATTATGACTTTTTGTTGTGTCATAAAACAATTGTTTCAATTCATACAAGCTTATTCGAAATAAAATAATACTAATCTATTAATATTCCAAAAAGTAATAAGCAAGCGATTTAAAGTGAATTTGTTTACCAAATCAATTCAAATAATTATGGCCGTGTCAATAATTATCTATTTCAAATTGTTATTACCTTTTGTTTGGTCATATAACAATTGTATTTGAACATTTAACCTTATTTGGAATAAAATAATACTAATTTATTAATTGTTCAAAAATTAATACGTAAGAGATTTAAAAAATAAATCTGTTTATTTAATTAGTTCAAATATTATGACTATTTGAACAATTGTAAACTTTAAATCGTTATAACATTTTATTTTGTCATAAAACAATTATTTATGGTCATACTCGCTTAATTGGAATAAAATAGTAGTAATCCAATAATATTTTCAAAATTAATAACTAAGAGAATTAAAAATAAATTTGTTTGCCTAACCAATTCTAATATTTAATGACTATATGAACAACTATCAATTTAAAATCGTTATGACCTTTTGTTTTGTCATAAAATATGTTTTTTTGAACTTATACTAGCTTATTTGGAATAAAATAAAACAAATTTATAAATATTTTGAAAATTAATAAGAGATTTAAAAAACAATTCTGTTTACCTAACCAGTTCAAATAATTATAACTATTTGAACAATTATCTATTTCAAATCACTATGACATTTTGTTTTGTCATAAAATAAAATGTTTTTGTTTATATAAGTTTGTTTGGAACAAAGTAATACTAATCTATTAATATTTCAAAAATTACTAAGAGATTTAAAAAATAAATCTATTTATCAAACTAGTTTAAATAGTTATGACTATTTGAGTAGTTATTAATTTTAAATTATTGTGACCTTTTGTTCTATAACAAAACAATTGTGTTTTTTCATACAAGCATATTCAGATTAAAATAATACTAATTTATTAATATTTTGACAATTAATAGGTAAAAAAAATTTAAAAATAAATACGTTTACCAAACTAGATGAAATAATCAAGACTGTGTGAATAATTATTTTTTCAAATGGTTATGACCTTTTGTTTTGTTATAAAAGATTTGTTTCAGTTCATATAAGTTTATTAGATATAAAATAATAGTAATTTAGTAATAATCCAAAAATTAATAATAAAGAGATTTAAAAAATGAATCCATGTACTGAATAAGTTAAAATAATTATGACTATGTTAAATCGCTATAACTTTTTGTTTTGTCATAAAAGAATTTTTTCTATACATATAAGCTTATTTAGAATAAAATAATATAAAATTATTAAATTAAGATAATTAATAAGTAAAAGATTTAAAAAATAAATCTGCTTACTGAACAAATTCAAATTGATATATCTATTTGAGCAATTATTTATTTCAACTTGGTATGATTTTTTGTTTTGTCATGAAACAACTGTTTCTATTCAGATTAAAATAATATTAATTTATTAATATTTTGACAATTAATAAGTAAAAGATTTTTAAAATATATATGTTTATAGAACAAGTTCAAATAGCCATGACTATTTGAAATCATTATGATATTTTGTTTTGTCATCAAACAATTCTTTCTATTCATACAAGTTTATTCGAAATAAAATAATACTAATTTATTATTATTCTAAAAATTAATAAGTTGGAGATTTAAAAAATAAATATGTTTATTGAGCAAGTTTAAATAGTCATGTCCATTTGAACTATTATCTATTTCAAATCATTATTACATTTTGATTTGTCATAAAACAATTGCTTTTATTCTTACAAAATTACTCAAAATAAAATAATACTAATTTATTAATATTTCAAAAATTAACAAGAGCTTTAAAAACTAAATTTGTTTACCAAACTAGTTCAAATAGTTATGACTATTTGAATAATTATCTATCTCAAATCATTTTGATCTTTGTTTTGTCATAAAACAATTATTTCTGATCATACAAGCTATTCGGAGTAAAATATTGCTAAATTAATAATATTCTAAAACATAATAAATAAGAGATTTAAAAAAATTAATATGTTTGCCGAACCAATTCAAATAGTTAAGACTATTAGAATAATTATTTATTTCAAATCATTCTGACCTTTTTATTTAGTCATAAAATAATTGTTTCAATTCAAACATGCATATTTGAAATAAAATAATAGTATTTTATTAACATTCAAAAAATTAAAGCAACAAATTTTAAAAAAATAAATACGTTTACCAAACAAATTCAAATAGTTTTGACTATTTGAACAATTATCCATTTAAAATTGTATGACCCTTTGTTTTATCTTAAAACAATTGTTTCAATTCATAAAAGCTTATCCAAAATAAAATAATATTACTTTATTAATATTTCAAAAATTGAGAAGTTGGAGATTTAAAAAGTAAATCAGTTTATCAATTTTGTTTAAATAATTATGTTCATTTAAATAATTATCTATTTCAAATAGCTATAAACTTTTGTTTTGTCATAAAACCATTGTTTTTCATCATACAAGCCTATTCTGAATCCTATTTTGAATAAAATAAAACTAATTAATTAATATTTTAAAAATTAATAAGTAGGAGATTTAAAAAAGAAATATTTTTACTGAACCAATTTAAATAGTTATGACTATTTGAACAATTATATATTTCAAATCATTATAACCTTTTGTTTTGTAATGAAACAATTATTTAAGTTTATACAAGCTTAATCAAATTAAAATAGTACTAATCTAATAATATTATGAAAATTAATAACTAAGAGAATAAAAAAAAAATTTGTTTACCGAACTAATTTGAATAGTTAAGTCTATATGTATTATTATCTATTTCAAATCGTTATGACCCTTTTTTTTCGTAAAACAAATATTTTTGTTCATATAAGTTTGTTCGAAATAAAATAATATTAATTTATTAATATTTTTACAATTAATAAAAGATTTAAAAAATAAATTTGTTTACCAAACCAATTCAATTAGTTGTAATAATTTGAATAATTATTTAATTCAAGTCGTTATGACCAGTTATTTTGTTACAAAACAATTGCTTCTGTTCGTATAAGCTGATTTGAAATAACATAATTCTAATTTATTAATATTCTTAAAATTAATAAGTACGAGATTTAAAAACGAAATTTGTTTATCAAATAAGTTCAAATAGTTATGATTATTTAAACAATTGCCTATTTCAAATCGCTATAACCTTTTATTTTGACATAAAATATATTTTTTATTCATACAAGCCTATTACAATTAAAATAATATAAATTTATTAATATTTAGACAAGAAATAAGTAAAAGATTTAAAAAATTAAATCTGTTTATTGAATAAGTTCAAATAGTTATGACTATTTAAACAATTATTTATTTGAAATCATTATGACTTTTTGTTTTGTCATAAAACAATTATTTTTGTTTATACAAGCTTGTTCCAATAAAAATAATATTAATTTACTAATATTTCAACAATTGATAAGTAAAAGATTTTAAAAATAAATACGTTTACCAAACAAGTTCAAATAGTTATAACTATTTGAATAATTATCTATTTCAAATCCTTATGACCTTTTGTTTCGTCAACAAACAATTGTATGAATTCATATAGGCTTATTAAAATAATACTAATTGATTAATATTCTAAAAATTAATGAGTAAGGGATTTAAAATATGAATCTACTTACCGAACAAGTTCAAATAGTTATACTATTTGAACAATTATCTATTTCAAATCATTATGACCTTTTGTTTTGTCTGAAAATAATTGTTTTTGTTCATACAAGCTTATTTCGAATAAAATAATATAAGTTTATTAATATTCCAAAAATTAGTAAGTAAAAGTGTAAAAAATAAATTTGTTTTTTGAACACATTTAAATAATTATGACTATTTGAACAATTATCTATTTCAAATTTTTATGATATATGAAATAAAAAATACTAATTTATTAATATTTCAAAAATTAATAAGTTAAAGATTTAAAAAATAAATCTTTTTATTGAGCAAGTGCAAATAATATCCCTATTCGAACAATTATTTATTTCAAATAGTTATTATCTTTTGTTTTGTCATAAAGCAATTGTTTCTATTCATACAAGTCTATTTAGAATAAAATAATACTAATTTACAAATATTCTAAAAATTAATAGCTAGGAGATTTAAAAAATAAGTCTATTTATTGAACAAGTTTAAATAGTCATGTCCATTTGAATAATTATCTATTTCAAATCATTATGACCTTTTGTTTTATAATAAAATAGTTGTTCCTGCTCATGTAAAATTATTCCAAAAAAAAAATACTAATCTATTAATATTTTAAAAATTAATAAGAGATTTAAAAATAAATCTATTTATCAAAACAAGTTAAATAGTTATGACTATTTGAGCAATTATCTATCTAAAATCATTATGATCTTTATTTTGCCATAAAACAATTGTTTCTTTTCAAACAAGTTTATTTGGATTAAAATAATACTAATTTAATAATATTTCAAAAATTAATAAGAGATTTAAAAAATAAATGTATCTGCCAAACCAGTTGAAACAGTTAAAAGTATAAAAATAATTTTTTATTTCAAATCGTTCTAACCTCTTGTTTAGTCATAAAACAATTATTTTAGGTCATACAAGCTTATTTAGAATAAAATAATACTAATTTATTAACATTCAACAAATTAATGAGCAAGAGATTTAAAAAAATAAATCTGTTTACCAAATCAATTCAATTAGATTTTACTATTTAAATAATTATCTATAAAAAGTCATTATGACCTTTTGTTTTGTCATAAAACAATTGTTTTAGTTCATAAAAACTTATATGAAATAAAATAATACTACTTTATTTATATTTCAAAAATTAATAAGCTAGAGATTTAAAAACTAAAGCTATTTTTTGAACCAATTGAAACAGTTATGACTATTTGAACAAATATCAATCTCAAATCGTTATGGTCTTTATTTTCTTATAAAATAATTCTTTCTGACCATACAAGCATATTCGGATGAAAGTAATACTAATTTTACAATATTTTAAAAATTAATACGAGATTTAAAAAATAAATATGTTTTCCGAACTAGTTTAAATAGTTAAGACTATTAGAATAATTATCTATTTGAAATCGTTCTGACTTTTTATTTAGTCATATAATAATTATTTTAGTTCATACAATCTTATTTGGAATAAAATAATACTAATTTATTAACATTTGAAATATTAATAAGCAAGAGATTTGAAAAAATAAATCTATCTACTGAACAAGTTCAAATAGTGATAACTATTTGAACAATTATCTATTTAAAATCATTATGATCTTTTATTTTGTCATAAAACAATTATTTTAGTTCATAAAAGCTTATCCTCAATAAAATAATACTAAATTATTAATTTTTCAAAAATTAATAAGTAAAAGATTTAAAAAATAAATTAGTATACAGAATCAATTCAAATAATTATGACCACTTGAACAACTATCTATTTCAAAATGTTATTATCTTTTGTTTTGTCATAAAACAATTGTTTTTCAACATATAAGCTTATTTGAAATAAAATAATATAAATTTATTAATATTTCAAAAATTAATAAGAGACTTAAAAAATAAATCTATTTATCGAACCAGTTCAAATAGTTATGACTATTTGAACAATTATCTATTTCAAATTGTTATAACCTTTTGTTCTATCATAAAATAATTGTTTCTATTCATGCAAGCTTATTTGAAATAAAATAATAATAATTTAGTAAAATTCCAAAAATTAATAACTAAGAGATTTTAAAAATAAATCCGTTTGTCGAACCTGTTCAAACAGTTAAGACTATATTAATAATTATTTATTTCAAATTGTTATGACCCTTTGTTTTATCATAAAACAATTATTTTAGCTCAAACAAGCTTATTTGGAATAGGATAAAATTAATTTATTAACATTTCCAAAATTTATAAGAGATTTAGAAAATAATTCTATTTATCGAATCATTTCAAATAATTATAACTATGTCAAATCATTATGACCTTTTCTTTTGTGACAAAACAATCATTTCAGTTCATATAAGCTTATTTAAAGTAAAATAATACTAATTTATTAATATTTTGATAATTAATAAGTAAGAGAATTAAAAAAAGAATATGTTTACCAAATAAGTTCAAATAGTTATAACTATTTGAACAATTATCTATTTCAAAACATTATGACATTTTGTTTTATCATAAAACAATTGATTTTATTCATGCAAGTTTATTTTGAATAAAATAATATAAATTTATTAACATTTCAAAAATTAATAATTAAAAATTAAAAAATAAATTTATTTTCTAAACATTTTTAAATAGTTATGACTATTTGAACAATTATCTATTTCGAATCATAATGACCTTTGTTAGCTTTATAGGTTAGATGGTGATCCAAGAGAGGGGGTGAATTGGATTTCTCCAAATTCTTCCCAAACAAATTATTTCAATATAGTTGAATGGAAATTAAAACAATAAGCACTTTTAATGAAAATATAATGTAAACAATAACAATTAATGAATCTAAAATCAAATATAAACAACAATAAATTGTAAAGAGATAGGGATAGAGAAATCAAACATAATGATTTATAGAGGTTCGGTCCTTCTCCACAAGGCATCTACGTCCTCTCTTCTTGATTGTCCACACCAAGGCTTCAATCCACTATTCTTGAATTGAAAATGCAACCTATCTTTTTCTTTCTAAGACTTAAGATAGAAACCTCTACCCTTTGTAGTATTTTACCAAATCTCACTACAAAGCTCTCAAGAGAATACCTCACTTCTTGTTCTCTTCCACCCTTGTATATCAAAGATAATTTTGCAAACAACAGAACAACCTTTCTAAGGCTAAGTGTTTGCTAAGTTTAAGTACAAGAAAATGATGAAGGAACAACAAATAAAAATTGGATACAATAAATACAAAGATATGGACTTTGAAGCTCTAAAAAGTCTTGATTCTTTGAGAGAATGAAATTGTGACTTATTGACTCTTGCTTTCTTGATTTATCAATCTTCTTGGTGTGTTGGAGTGCCCAATTTATAGAGAAATTGAAGAGGTAGCCGTTGGAAGCACCAAAAAGTAACCGTTGGAGTGTTTCCACCCAGAACTAATCGATCCCTTGCTTGAGGGGATCGATTGGTTCATGTTTTGAACCATTTTTCACTTGAAAATCATGACTCGATCGATCCCTTCCATGAGGGAATCGATCCTGTCAGTGGCTGGGTGGTAGTTTTTGTTTTGCACTCTACTTACTAATTTGATCATTACTTGAGTTATACAAATTTAAATCACAAACCATTTAAATATTTAGAAACTAGACTTAAAGGGCTTTCTATCCATGTAAAGCTTATCACCTAATTCACTGTGTACGAATTATAGTGAATTTTTAAAATTACGCCTTGTGCAGTTTTTCTGACAACTGCAGAGTGTCTAGTAAAAATTCAAAATCTTTTCTTAGAAAATTTGGATTTTGATTTTGTTTAATCCATTAGAAAGTAGACTCAAAGAGCTTTCCAACCATATAAAATTCAAATATTAAAACCTTGTGAATTTATACAGAAAAATAAAATAAATTCAATGTTGGAAAACTTTGTTCTTGTAAAACAACTTTCATAAGTTAATCTATTTCCCAAAACCAATATTATCAAAATTGTATTAAGTCCAAAATGAAAAAGTTCACTTTAAAAACAACAATTGGACTTTCTTTTAAGCTCAAATAAGTAATCTTTAAAGGTAGATTTGGTTTGAAAAATATGAAAACAAAGAAAGGTTTGTTTAAGTTTTGAAAATCATATTATTTATTTAGTACCAAAATATAAAACTTAAGAACATGCACTAAATAAATCTTTTTCAAAATCTTGATCAAGTTTTTTAGCTTTAATGTTTTAGCATTTCAAAATAAGGATCAATTCAAGGCTAACAATCTCCCCCTTTTTGATATGACAAAACTTAAAGATAAATTTGCTTGATAAGAACTTTCTTTGAAACATTTAAGATTTTGAAAGACATTTTGGAAAACTCCCCCTTAAGCAATGCATGGCAAAACTCCCCCTTAATTTGTGCATCCTAATCCAATGGCAAAACTCCCCCTCAATTTATGCATCCTAATCCAACACAACTCAACAAACATATGTTAAAGCATATATAGCAATTAAACACACATAAACATATGTATATCAAGCACAAGCAAATTTGTCTATATGATATTTCTCCCTTTTTTTGTCATAGCAAAAAGGCATGAGCATATTAATAAGCAAATAAACACAAAGAGCCATCATTAACAAATATATTCATGAAACATTTCTCCTCCTTTTTGTTTATGCTCTTTATACCAAATGTTTAAACTCCTATATCAATTGCAATAACCATACAAGAAGAAATATCTCTAAACTCTCTCCCATTTTTTGCCATTTCAAAAGAAAGAGAGATCAATTCAAGGCATAAGACAAAATGCTTGATACCAATAATATCAAGAGTATTTTGAATGCATGTAATCAAGTATAATATGCACAATGAAATTCATATACATGTATTCAAGCACAAAAGTATAAGTGTATTCAAATTTGGCGTTTTAGTACAAGTCATCAAATTTACTACATGAAATTTATGAGCAAAGGATAATGAATGATATGCAATCTACTCATAAATCATGCTATCATAAGATGTGCTTAGAACCTAAAACATCAATAGCAATTAAGCATAAATTCAAGCGCATGCATACAAGCTCATACCAATTGTTAAGGATACTAATTGTTAAAGATATGTTATGATAAAGCATACCAATTGTTATCACAAAACAAATCAAGTAAAATTGTATTCTAAGATTGCCCCTCATTTCAAAATAAGGATTAATCAATTTAAGGCACACATGATTTTGCATGAAAGGTACAAGCTATATCAAGGATAGGCACATACATAAACAAGTGTCCATGAAAGTTAAAAAATTCTTTAGCAATTTTGATACCAATTGTTACCAATTGTTAGCAATTTTATTCAGCAACTTTCATAGAGCACACATACTTCAAACATATGAAAGATTTATTTAATACATGCATAAATGATAATAGTAATCTTTCATAAGCTATCCTATCCAAACAAGAACCAAAAGCTCATATGTATTTAATAAAGCATGAATACTAATGAGCAATAAGATTCAATTATCATCATGTCATAACAAAGCTTATTCAAGCATTTTCCAAACATGATGAGCACATATGCTATAGCAAAGAAATAATGAAAGCATAATTATTCAATTATAATCCAAATTATTTCAATGCATAGCAATGTAATTAATCTAAGCATATGCAAGTAATCAAACATATATTTATTTCAAATGAATCACACAAGCATATGCAAGAACATTCCAAAACATGCATAGCAATATACCAAAAAAAAATGCAAACCTTTAGACACAATATGGTACATGCTATCTCAATGATCTCAATCAATGAACATGTATATAAATTTCAAATTTATAATTCATAATCTATGAGTCATATCAATTTAAAAACCAAGAAATCAACATAGCTAACTCGTAGTCATGTTCAAAGATTAAAATGAATATTCATGCTATAAAAACTATTAATCAAAGCATTCAACAACTAGGCATGAATATTAATGAAGGTGAGTTAATCAATCCAAGCCTTAAAAAAATTAGAACAATATCTACCAAGTGGCTTGGTGATTAATTTGTGCAATGTGTTCATATATTCAACCACAAAATCATATATTTGCACATATTAAAGCAAGCATGTATATGTATTCAAACTCATACATCATATCATAAAGTCGATACATTTACCTCCATCCATGTCAAGCTTTGTTGATGTGCTCATTTGGCTTTTAATTCTCCAATCCACTTCATTTGAGCAAAACTAGGCTTGATTGATGAGGATGACATGCTTTGCTTGCTACACTTGAAATTCCAAAAATGTAGGCTCATTCATGCTCATTCCAAGTTCTCCTATCATATGGACTTTGAAGCTCTAAAAACTCTTGATTCTTTGAGAGAATGAAATTGTGACTTATTGACTCTGCTTTCTTGATTTATCAATCTTCTTGGTGTGTTGGAGTGCCCAATTTATAGAGAAATTGAAGAGGTAGCCGTTGGAAGTGTTTGGGAGAAGAAAATAGCCGTTGGAAGCACTAAAAAGTAGCCATTTGAGTGTTTTCACCTAGAACCAATCGATCCCTTGCTTGATGGGATCGATTGGTTCATGTTTTGAACCATTTTTCACTTGCAAATCACGACCCGATTGATCCCTTCCATGGGGGGATCGATCCTGTCAGTGGCCGGGTGGTAGTTTTGCATTTTGCACTCTACTCACTAATTTGATCATAACTTGAGTTATACAAATCCAAATCACAAACCGTTTGAATATTTAGAAACTAGACTTAAAGGGCTTTCTATCCATATAAAGTTCATCACCTAATCCACTGTGTAGGAATTATAGTGAATTTTCAAAGTTATGCCTTGTGCAGTTTTTCTAACAACTACAGAGTGTCTAGTAAAAATTCAAAATCTTTTCTTAGAAAATTTGGATTTTGATTTTGTTTAATCCATTAGAAAATAGACTCAAAGAGCTTTCTAACCATATAAAATTCAAATATTAAAACCTTGTGAATTTATACAGAAAAATAAAATAAATTCAATGTTGGAAAACTTTGTTCTTGTAAAACAACTTTCGTAAGTTAATCTATTTCCCAAAACCAATATTGTCAAAATTGTATTAAGTCCAAAATGAATAAGCTCACTTTAAAAACAACAATTGGACTTTCATTTAAGCTCAAATAAATAATCTTTAAAGGTAGATTTGGTTTGAGAAATATGAAAACAAAGAAAGGTTTGTTTAAGCTTTGAAAATCATATTATTTATTTAGTACCAAAATATAAAACTTAAGAACATGTACTAAATAAATCTTTTTCAAAATCTTGATCAAGTTTATTTAGCTTTAGTGTTTTGTCATTTCAAAATAAAGATCAATTCAAGGCTAACAACCTTTTGTTTTTGTCATAAACCAATTGTTTATGTTCATATAACCTTATTAAGAATAAAATAATATTAATTTATTTATTCCAAAAATTAAGAAGTAAAAGATTTAAAAAATAAATCTGTTTACCAAGTGAGTTCAAAAAGTTATGACTATTTGAACAATTATTTATTTCAAATCATTATGATCTTTTGTATAGTAATAAAAGAATTGTTTCTATTCATACAAGTTTATTTGAAATCAAATAATACTAATTTATTAATACTATAAAATAATGAGTTGTAGATGTAAAAAATACAGCTATTTATTGAATAAGTTCAAATAGTGATGTCCATTTGAACTATTATCTATTTTAAATTGCTATGAAATTTTATTTTGTCATAAAACTATTGTTTTTATTCATACAAAAATATTCAGAATAAAATAATACTAATTTAGTAATATTTAAAAATTAATAAGAGATTTAAAAACTAAATTTATTTATCAAAATAGTTCAAATAATTTTGACTATTTAAACAATAACCTATCTCAAATCATTATGATCTTTGTTTTGTCATAAAACAATCGTTTCTATTCATAAAAGCTTATTCAGAATAAAATATTGCTAAATTAATAATGTTCTAAAAATTAATAACTAAAAGGTTTAAAAAATAAATGCGTTTGTCAAACCAGTCAAATAGTTAAGACTATTAGAATAATTATCTATTTCAAATCATTCTGACCTTTTGCTTAGTCATAAAATAATTATTTCAGTTCATACATGCTTATTTGAAATAAAATAATTCTAATTCATTAAGATTTAGAAAATTAATAAACAGGAAATTTTATAAAATAAATTTATTACCGAACAAGTTCAAACAGTTTAACTATTTGAACAATTATCTACTTAAAATAAATATGACCTTTTGTTTTATCATAAAACAATTGTTTCAATTTGTAAAAGCTTATCTGAAATAAAATAATATTACTATATTAATATTTCAAAACTTGATAAGTTAGAGATTTAAAAAATAGGTTAGTTTATCGAATCGATTCAAATAATTATGGCCATTTTAACAATTATCTATTTTAAATAGTTACAAACTTTTGTTTTGTCATAAAACAATTGTTTTTCATCATACAAGCCTATTTGGAATAAAATAATACTGATTTATTAATATTTCAAAAATTAGTAAGTAGGAGATTTAAAAGATAAATTTGTTTACTAAACTAGTTCATATTTGAACAATTATCTATTTCAAATTGTTAAAACCTTTTATTCTATTACAAAATAATTGTTTCAATTCATTTAAGAATATTCGAAATAAAATAATATTAATTTAATAATATTCCAAAATTTATAACTAAGAGATTTAAAAAATAAATCTTTTTACTGAAGCAGTTCAAACAGTTAATACTATATGAACAATTATCTATTTTAAATTGTTATGACCTTTTGTTGTGTCATAAAACAATTGTTTCAATTCATACAAGCTTATTCAAAATAAAATAATACAAATTTATTAATATTCCAAAAAGTAATAAGTAAGTGATTTAAAAAGTGAATCTGCTTACCAAATCAGTTCAAATAATTATGGCCATGTCAACAATTATCTATTTCGAATTGTTATTACCTTTTGTTTGGTCATATAACAATTGTATTTGAACATTCAAGCTTATTTGGAATAAAATAATAATAATTTATTAATCTTTCAAAAATTAATAAGTAAGAGATTTAAAAAATAATTATGTTTATCGAACTAGTTTAAATAGTTATGACTATTTGAACAATTGTAAGCTTCAAATTGTTATAACCTTTTATTTTGTCATAATACAATTATTTTTGTTCATATAGCTTATTTGGAATAAAATAATACTAATCTAATAATATTTCCAAAATTAATAAGAGAATTAAAAAATAAATTTGTTTACCTAATTAGTTCAAATATTGAAAGACTATATGAATAACTATCTATTTCAAATCATTATGACCTTTTGTTTTGTCATAAAATATGTTTTTTTTTTTAATTCATACTAGCTTATTCAAAATAAAATAAAAAATTTATTTATATTTTGAAAATTAATAGGTAAGAGATTTAAAAAATAATTATGTTTACCTAACTAGTTGAAATAATTATGACTATTTAAACAATTATCTAATTCAAATCACTATGACATTTTATTTTGTCATAAAATAGATGTTTTAGTTCACATATATTTATTCAAAATAAAAGTAATACTAATCTATTAATATTTCAAAAATTAATTAGAGATTTAAAAAATAAATGTATTTATCAAACTAGTTCGAATAGTTATGACTATTTGAGCAATTATTTATTTTAAATTGTTATGACTTTTTGTTCTATTACAAAACAATTGTTTCTATTCATACAAGCTTATTCGAATTAAAATAACGCTAATTTATTAATATTTTGACAAATTAATAAGTAAAAAATTTTAAAAATAAATATGTTTACCGAACTACACCGAATAATCATGACTGTGTGAATAATTATCTATTTCAAATTTTTATGACCTTTTGTTTTGTCATAAAAGAATTATTTCAGTTCATATAAGCTTACTCAAAATAAAATAATAATAATTTAGTAATAATCCAAAAATTAATAATAAAGAGATTTAAAAAATGAATCCGTGTACTAAACAAGTTAAAATAATTATGACTATTTGAACAATTACCTATTTGAAATCGCAATAACCTTTTATTTTATCATAAAAGTATTTTTTCTATACATACAAGCTTATTTCAAATAAAATAATACAAATTTATTAATATTAAAAAAATTAATAAGTAAAAGATTTAAAAAATAAATTTGTTTACCAAAAAAGTTCAAATCAATATGACTAATTGAGCAATTATTTATTTCAACTTGTTATGACTTTTGTTTTGTCATAAAACAACTGTTTCTATTCATAAAAGTTTATTTGGATTAAAATTATACTAATTAATTAATATTTTGACAATTAATAAGTAAAAGATTTAAAAAATAAATATGTTTATAGAAGAAGTTTAAATAGTCATGACTATTTGAATAATTATCTATTTTAAATTGTTATGATCTTTTGTTTTGTCATAAAGCAATTGTTTCTATTCATACAAGTTTATTTGGAAAAAAATACTAATTTATTATTATTCTAAAAATTAATAAGTTAGAGATTTAAAAAACAAGTCAGTTTATTGAGCAAGTTCAAATAGTCATATCAATTTGAACTATTATCTATTTGAAATTGTTATTATGTGTTGTTTTTTCATAAAACAATTATTTTTATTCAAACAAAATTACTAAAAATAAAAAAAATTAATTTATTAAAATTTTAAAAATTAATAAGAGATTTAAAAATTAAATTTGTTTATCAAACCGGTTCAAATAGTTATGACTATTTGAACAAATTATCTATCTCAAATCTATATGATCTTTGTTTTATCATGAAACAATTGTTTCTGTTCATACAAGCTTATTCAAAATACAATATTGCAAAATTAATAATATTCTAAAAATTAATAAGTAAGAGATTTAAAAAATTAATGTGTTTGCTAAACTAGTTCAAATAGTTAAGACTATTAGAATAATTATCTATTTCTAATCATTATGAACTTTTGTGTAGTCATAAAATAATTGTTTTCAGTTCATACATGCTTATTCGAAATAAAATAATACTATTTTATTAACATTCAGAAAATTAATAAGCAAGAAATTAAAAAAAATAAATACTAAATAAGTTCAAATAGTGTTGACTATTTGAACAACTATCTATATAAAATCGTTATGACATTTTGTTTTATCACAAAACAATTGTTTCAGTTCATAAAAGCTTATCCAAAATAAAATAATATTACTTTATTAATATTTCAAAAGTTGAGAAGTAGAAGATTTAAAAAGTAAACTAATTTATTGAATCTATTCAAATAATTATGTTCATTTGAATAATTATCTATTTTGAATCGTTATGAACTTTTGTTTTCTCATAAAACAATTGTTTTTCATCATACAAGCCTATTCAAAATAAAACAAAACTAATTTATTAATATTTCAAAAATTAATAAGTAGGAGATTTAAAAAAGAAATATTTTTAACAAACCAATTTAAATAGTTACGACTATTTAAACAATTATACATTTCAAATCATTGTTTTGTAATAAAAAATTATTTATTTTCATGAAAGCTTATTTAGAATAAAATAATACTAATCTAATAATATAATGAAAATTAATAACTAAGAGATTTGAAAAAAGAATTTGTTTGTTGAACCAATTTGAATAGTTAAGGCTATATGTATAATTATCTATTTCAAATTATTATGACCTTTTGTTTTATCGTAAAACAAACGTTTTTGTTCATTTAAGTTTGTTTGAAATAAAATAATATTAATTTATTAATATTTTGAAAATTAACAAAAGATTTAAAAAATAAATTTATTTACCAAACCAATTCAAATAGTTATAACAATTTGAATAATTATTTATTTCAAATTATTACGACCATATATTTTGTCATAAAACAATTGTTTCTATTAATACAGTCTTATTCGGAATAGAGTAATGATAATTTATTAATATTCTAAAAATTAATATGTAACGGATTTAAAAAATGAATATGTTAGCCTAACCAACACAAATAATTATAATTGTTTGAACAATTATCTATTTCAAAGCGTTATAACCTTTTCTTTTGTTACAAAATAATTGTTTCTATTCATACAAGATGATTCAAAATAACATAATTCTAATTTATTAATATTCTGAAAACTAATAAGTAAGAGATTTAAAAACTGAATCTATTTATCAAATAAGTTCAAATAGTTATGATTATTTGAACAATTGCCTATTTAAAATCTTTATCACCTTTTGTTTTGTCATAAAATAAATTTTTTATTCATACAAGCTTATTTTAATTAAATAATATAAATTTATTAATATTCAAACAACAAATAAGTAAAAGATTTAAAAAATAAATTTATTTACCGAATAAGTTTAAACAATTATGACTATTTAAATAATTATTTATTTGAAATCATTATGATTTTTTATCATAAAATAATTGTTTTTGTTTATACAAGCTTATTCAGATTAAAATAATATTAATTTACTAATATTTTGATAATTAATAAGTAAAAGATTTTTAAAAAAATATGTTTATCAAACAAGTTCAAATAGTCATAACTATTTGAATAATTATCTATTTCAAATCATTATGACCTTTGGTTTCATCATAAAATAATTGTATTAGTTCATATAGGCCTATTAAAATAATACTAATTGATTAACATTCCAAAAATAAATGAGTAAGAGATTAAAAATATGAATCTATTTACTGAACAAGTTCAAAAAATTATGACTATTTGAACAATTATCTATTTCAAATTATTATGACTTTTTGTTTTGTCAGAAAATAATTGTTTCTATTCATACAAGCTTATTTTGAATAAAATAATATAAATTTATTAATATTCCAAAAATTAGTAAGTAAAAATTTAAAAAATAAATTTTTGTTCTGAACACATTCAAATAGTTATGACTATTTGAATAGTTATCTATTTCACATTTTTATGACATTTTGTTTTGTCATAAAGCAATTGTTTCTATGCATACAAGCGTATTTGAAATAAAAAATACTAATTTATTAATATTCAAAAACTAATAATTAAAAAATTTTAAAAATAAATTTGTTTACCGAGCAAGTACAAATAGTTATCACTATTTGAACAATTATTTATTTCAAATAATGATTATCTTTTGTTTTGTCATAAAAGAATTGTTTCTATTCATAAATTTTATTCAAAATAAAATAATACTAATGTACAAATATTCTAAAAATTAATTGATAGAAGATTTAAAAAATAAATTTGTTTACCAAACAAGTGTAAATAGTCATGTCCATTTGAACAATTATCTATTTCAAATCATTATGACCTCTTGTTTTGTCATAAAATAATTGTTTCTGTTCATGCAAAATTATATAGAATAAAATAATACTAATCTATTAATATTTTGAAAATTACTAAGAGATTTAAAAACTAAATCTATTTATTGAAATAGGTCAAATAGTTATGACTATTTAAACAATTATCTATCTCAAATCATTATGATCTTTATTTTATCATAAAACAATTGTTTCTTTTCATACAAGCTTATTTAGATTAAAATAATATTAATTTAATAATATTCCAAAAAGTAATAAATAAGAGATTTAAAAAATAAATGTATCTATTGAACCTGTTTAAATAGTTAAGAGTATTAGAACAATTTTCTATTTCAAATCATTCTAACCTTTTGTTTAGTCATAAAACAATTATTTCAGTTCATACAAATTTATTGAGAATAAAATAATACTAATTTATTAACATTCAAAAAATTAATGAGCAAAAGATTTAAAAAAATAAATCTATTTACCAAACAAGTTCAAATAGATTTTACTATTTGAACAATTATCTGTATAAAGTCATTATGGCCTTTTATTTTATCATAAAAAAATTGTTTCAGTTCATAAAAACTTATATGAAATAAAATAATACTACTTTATTAATATTTCAAAAATTAATAAGCAAGAGATTTAAAAACTAAAGCCATTTTTCTGAACCAGTTGAAATGGCTATAACTATTTGAATCTTAAATCATTATGATCTTTATTTTCTCTTAAAACAATTGTTTCCGATCATACAAGTATATTTGGATGAAAATAATACTAATTTTATAATATTTTAAAAATAAATAAAAGATTTAAAAAAATAAATGTATTTGCTGAATCAATTTAAATAGTTAAGACTATTAGAAAAATTATCTATTTGAAATCATTCAAACTTTTTATTTAGTCATATAATAATTGTTTTAGTTCATACAAGCTTATTTGAAATAAAATAATACTAATTTATTAATATTTCAAGAATTAATAAGAGATTTAAAAAATAAATCTATTTACCAAATTAGTTCAAATGGTTATGACTATTTAAATAATTATCTATTTCAAATTGTTATAACCCTTTGTTCAATCATAAAATAATTATTTCTATTCATACAAGCTTATTCAAAATAAAATGATACTAATTTAGTAAAATTTCAAAAATTAATGACTAAGAGATTTTAAAAATAAATTTGTTTATTGAATCAATTTAAATAGTTAAGAATATATGAATAATTATGTTAGCCTTATGTTGATCCTTATTTTGAAATGAAAAAACATTGAAGCTAAATAAACTTGATCAAGATTTTGAAAAAAGATATATTTAGTACATGTTCTTAAGTTTTATAGTTTGGTATTAAATAAATAATATGATTTTCAAAGCTTAAACAAACCTTTCTTTGTTTTTATATTTCTCAAACCAAATCTACATTTAAAGATTGTTTATTTGAGCTTAAATGAAGTCCAATTGTTGTTTTTAAAGTGAACTTATTCATTTTGGGCTTAATACAATTTTAACAATATTGGTTTTGAGAAATAGATTTACTTAAGAAAGCTATTTTACAATAACAAAGTTTTCCAACATTGAACTTATTTTATTTTTCTATATTAATTCACAAAGTTTTAATATTTGAATTTTATATGGTTGAAAGCTCATTGAGTCTACTTTCTAATGGATAAAAAAAAATCAAAATCCAAATTTTCTAAGCAAAGATTTTGAATTTTTACTAGACACTCTACAGTTGTCAGAAAAATTGCACAAGGGGTAAATTTTAAAATTCACTATAATTCGTACACAGTGAATTAGTGATGAACTTTACATGGATAGAAAGCTCTTTAAGTCTAGTTTTTAAATATTCAAATGGATTGCAATTTGGATTTGTATAACTTAAGTTATGATCAAATTAGTAAGTAGAGTACAAAACAGGAAACTACCACCCAACATGGACAAGATCGATCCCCTCTAGAATGGATCCATTGGTTTTAAAACAGAATGCTCCCAAGATCGAAAATCCAGAAAAGGGATCGATCCCTACAAAAGAGATCTATCGGTTAAGCTATTTTCAAAGGGAAATTGGTTCAAAACATGAACCAATCAATCCCTTAACAGAGGGGATTGATCCACTGAAGGCCAAAATCACTATAACGGCTATTTTATCAAGGATTTAATGGCTACTTTCACTTCCAAAACACTTCCAACAGCTACTTCTTCAATTTCTCGATAAATTGGGCACTCTAACACACCAAGCAATTGATGAAGCAAGAGAGCAAGTGCTAACAAGTTATAGTTTCATTTTCTTTTAGAATCAAGAGTTTTTAGAGCTTAAATTCAATATTCTTTGTATTTCTTGTATCCAAAATATTGTTGTGTTTCATTCATCATTTTTTTTGTACTTTATTAGGCAAAACTCAACCTTGAGAGGTATTTTAGTTTGCAAAAATTATTTTGGTTATCTTGTAAGCAAGAGGTGAGGTATCCTCTTGATATTGTAAGGGTAAAGATTGTTATCTAAGCCTTGAAAAAAATATAGAGATTTAGTACAAGATAGGTTTGTATCTTGTAAGAGTTTTTCTTCAATAGTGCATTGAAGCCTTGGTGTGGACAACCAAGAAGAGAGGACATAGGTGCCTTGTGGAAAAGGATCGAACCTCTATAAATCATTGTGTTTGATTTCTCTATCCCTATCTTCTTACAATTCATTGTTGTTTATATTTGATTTTAGGTTCATTAATTATTATTGTTTGCATTATATTTTTATCAAAAGTGCTTATTGTTGTAATTTTTTTTCAATTATATTGAAATCAATTGTTTGGGAAGAATTTGGAGAGATCCAATTCACCCCCCTCTTAGATCACCATCTCACCTAAAAAGCTAACAACTGGTATAAGAGCTTTGGTCATTTTTTTGTAGGTTTAACCACCTTGAGTAAAGATCCTAGGCTCAACTTAGGTTTCAAGATGGTGAGAAAGTCCTCAAAGCTCCTATGTTTGATAAATTTGAATTTTATGAATGGAAAAAGAGGATGAAGATGTTCATTATGGCTCAAGATTTTGGAGCATGAAATGTGATGGAAAAAAAGCTTAATACTCCTTCCAAAGATGTAAAATATATGAAGCAAATGATAGATGTTGCAAAGGTTAAATGCATTCTCTGTGAAGCTTTAGATGATTACAATTTCAACCTGGTCTCAAAATGCTCAACCTCAAATAAGATATGGAGAAAGTTGGATGAGCTACATGAAAGACAAATTTCCAACCAACATTCATCATGTCTCATGGCTATTAAGAAACCAAAGGTAACCTCTAACTCTTGTGATTCAAACTCTTATACTTTTGATGAGTTACAAGATGCTTACAATGATTTAGTAATTGAGTTTGAAAATATGCATTTGAAACATAAGAAAATGATTTCAAAATTGAAAGTTGAAAATGATCTTTTGATGAATGCAAAAAATATTTTAGAAAAAGAAAATGAAAAGTTAAAAATAGATTTTGGAACCTATCAAAATAGGTGTGAAAGTTTAGAAAAAGAAAATTTTGATTTGAAAAAGAAATTTAATGTTTTGATGAATGAAAAAAAAATTTTAAATAAGAGTTTAAGTAGTAAAATGATTAAACGTAATTTTTGTAATTTTCATGGTCATACTATACATACTTGTCCTATTAGAAGAAAAGTTTCATTTAGAATTAGGCAAGTATGGGTTCCTAAAGGAACAAGAGATTTGGTAACTAACTCTCAATGACCCAAAACAATTTGGGTACCAAAAATCAAGTGAGATTGTCTCTTGTAGGTGTGCTAGAGTAAGAAGCTACAATATGAGATTGAAGATTGAATACTCTAGACACACAATAGAGATGGGTAACCTCTAAACCTTTATTTGAAGAGAATTTGAATTTGGTTACCTATTCTTGATGAAATTTAAATGCTTGACTGATTATGCAAAATTTGGTTGCCTATTATTGTTAGACATAGAATGCTTAATGGATATTGGTATATACCTTATTGATATATATTGAATATACCAATTTTACTTGAGAAAATGTGAGCTTGAATTGAACATGCATTTATTTTGCTCTGAAGTATGCTTGAGATACTTGTTGAAATTGATTGTGGTGTTAAATTGCTATTTGCTTAAATGATTTTGGCATAATGGAAATACTTTTGTGACTTTTATATATATTGATTTGTGATGTCGAATATGCCTATATGACCATGTTGATTAAAATTACTCAATTTGTTTTTAATGCTTGGATAGTGTGAAATATTTTTTTTGAAACTTGATTGTTATATTCTAAATTGTTATAACTCTTGATTTGCGAAATGATAAACATCTTATGCTTAAATTGTAAATATTGATGTTTGATTGTTCATCTTTTGATTACTTATGAAATAGTCTTGAAATATGATTTAATTCTTTATCCTTATTAATTCAAGATTTTTTTCTTCTCTTGTGTTGATGAATTGATGAACTTCATATGCTTAAAAGATATATATTTACTCTTTATTCATCTATGTTTGTGGTCTAGATATGTACTCATATGATGATTGATTCAATTTGACTTTAATGCTTGTAGTTTAAAATGCTTGAATTGTTTATCTCTTGATTGTAAAAGGTATTTTACGAAATATGCTTATTTTTATGCTTAAATGTTTATTAATTTTTTGAAATAGTTTTGATCTTTGTGCTCAATTGATATATCTCTTAATTTTTGATTTTGAATATGATAAATTACTTGCTTGTAAATGATATATGTTGTTAGTTCATCTATTGCTCTTGTCAAGTGTATGCTTATATGATAAATATTATTTATCTTTACTTGACATGCTTGCAACATGACTTTAGTAAATGAATTTCTTATGATGGTTATTTTTAGCTTAAGTCATTATTGATTATGGCCTATAATTTGTGTAGACATATTTATGCTTTTGTGCTAAAATTTTTTTGAATATGTTTTTGATGATAAATATGTCTTCCTTGAGTTTCTAGTTTTCATATGGCCTAAAATTTATTTTGGCATATTTTTCGGTGATTTATTGAATATATATGAATATTGAATATGTCTATCTTGTGTTCATGCATGATCTAAAAGGTTTGATTTTTGCACATTTTATGAGAACTTTAGCTTTAGTGCCAATATTGTGATATTTGATGCTTAACTTGATATATGGCCTCTAGCTTAAGTATATATCTCCTTATAATTGGCAACTTGTGCTTAGTAAATAAATTTTCTTTTGCCTATAATGACTTAGAATATGGAATTATTTTCTAACAATTGGTATAATTTTTATTAATTGATTTTCTTAATGCTTCTAATGAAAATCCTTTGTCAAGAATATTTTCTAAGTCTATGCTAGGAGAACTTGAAATGAGTATAAATGAGCCTACATTTTTGGAATTTCTAGTATAGCAAGCAAAGCATGTCATCCTCATCAATCATGCCCAAATACATCAAAGACTAGCTCAAATGATGTGGAATGGAGGATTCAAAGCCTTACTCAACTACAATGAGCACAACAATATAGCTTGATAAAGAGGGAGATAATTATATTGAATATATACTATGTGCCTATGATTTATAATGTTTAATGCATGATTTGATAAATGCTTGCTTTGATTGTGTGCAAATATATGATTTTGTGCTAGAACATATGAACACATTGCACAAATTAATCACCAAGTCGCTTGGTAGATATTGTTCTAACATTTTTGAAAGCTTGGATTGATTAATTCATCTTCATTGATATTCATGCCTAGTTCTTAATTGCTTCGATTAATAGTTTTTATTACATGAATATTTGTTTGAATCTTTAGACATGGATATGAGTTGAATATATTGATCTTTTGATCTTTCAATTGCCTTGACTCATGGATTATGAACTTACAAATTTGAAATTTTATATACATGTTCATTGATTGAGATCATTGAGATGCAAGTACCAAATTATGCCTAAATGCTTGCATATTTTTTCAACTAGGTATATTGCTTATGTATTTTGCATATGGTTGTATGATTTTAATTGAAAATATATGATTGAATACTTGCATATGTTTAAGTTAAGTACTTTGCTTTGCATTGAAATAATTTGGATTATAATTGAATAATTATGCTTTCATTATTTCTTTGCTATAGCTTATGTTTTCATCATGTTTGGAAAATGCTTGAATAATCCTTATTATGACATGATGATAATTGAACCTTAGTGCTCATTAGTATTCATGTTTTATTATATACATATGAGCTTTTGGTTCTTGTTTGGATAGGATAGCTTATGAGAGATTACTACTATCATTTATGCATGTATTGAATGAATCTTTCATATGCTTAGAGTATGTGTACTTTATGAAAGTTGTTGAATAAAATTGCTAACAATTGGTAACAATTGATATCAAAATTGCTAAAGATTTTTTTTAACTTTCTAGATGCTTATTTATATGCCTATCTTGATATAGCTTACACCTTTCATGCAAATTTGTGTGTGCCTTAAATTGATTAATCTTTATTTTGAAAAGGAGGAGAAATCCTAGAATACAATTTTGCTTGATTTGTATTATAATAACAATTTATATGCTCTATGAAACATATCTTTAACAATTGGTATCCATAACAATTGGTATGAGCTTGTATGCATGTGCTTGAATTTATGCTTAATTGCTATTAATGTTTTAGGTTCTAAGCACATCCTATGATAACATGATTTATGAGTAGATTGCATATCATTCATTATCCTTTGCTCATAAATTTCATGTAGTAAATTTGATGACTTGTGCTAAAATGCTAAAATTGGATACACTTATGCTTTTATGCTTGAATACATGTATGTGAACTTCATTGTGTATATTATACTTGATTACATGCATTCAAAATACTCTTGATATTATTGGTATCAAGCATTTTGTCTTATGCCTTGAATTGATCACTCTTTCTTTTGAAATGACAAAAAAAGGGAGAGAGTTTAGAGATATTTCTTCTTGTATGCTTATTGCAATTAATATAAGAGTTTAAACATTTGGTATAAAGAGCATAAATAAAAAGGGAGGAGAAATGTTTCATGAATATATTTGTTAATGATGCCTCTTTTTGTTTATTTGCTTATTAATATGCTCATGCCTTTTTGCTATGACAAAAAGGAGGAGAAATATCATATAGACAAATTTGCTTGTGCTTGATATACATATGTTTATATGTGCTTAATTGCTATATATGCTCTAACATATGTTTGTTGAGTTGTGTTGGATTAGGATGCAAAAATTGAGGGGGAGTTTTGCCATGCATTGTTTAAGGGGGAGTTTTCCAAAATGTCTTTCAAAATCTTAAATGTTTCAAAGAAAGTTTTTCATCAAGCAAATTTATCTTTAAGTTTTGTCATATCAAAAAGGGTGAGATTGTTAGTCTTGAATTGATCCTTATTTTGAAATGACAAAACATTAAAGCTAAATAAACTTGATCAAGATTTTGAGAAAAGATTAATTTAGTACATGTTCTTAAGTTTTATAGTTTGGTACTAAATAAATAATATGATTTTCAAAGCTTAAACAAAACTTTCTTTGTTTTTATATTTCTCAAACCAAATCTACCTTTAAAGATCATTTATTTGAGCTTAAATGAAAGTCCACTTGTTGTTTTTAAAGTGAACTTATTAATTTTGGACTTAATACAATTTGGACAATATTAGTTTTGAGAAATAGATTAACTTAAAAAAGCTGTTTTACAAGAACAAAGTTTTCCAACATTGAAATTATTTTATTTTTTTGTATTAATTCACAAAGTTTTAATATTTGAATTTTATATGGTTGGAAAGCTCTTTGAGTCTCCTTTCTAATGGATCAAACAAAATTAAAATCCAAATTTTCTAAGAAAAAATTTTGAATTTTTACTAGACACTCTACAATTGTTAGAAAAACTGCACAAGGGATAATTTTTAAAATTCACTATAATTCATACACAGTGAATTAGTGATGAACTTTATATAGAAAGCCCTTTAAGTCTAGTTTCTAAATATTCAAACGGTTTGCAATTTCAATTTGTATAACTTAAGTTATGATAAAATTAGTAAGTAGAGTACAAAATGGGAAACTACCACCTAGCATGGACAAGATCGATCCCCTCTAGAAAGGATCGATTGCTTTTCAAATAGAATGCTCCCAGGACCGAAAATTCAGAAAATGGATCGATCCCCTACAAAAGGAATCGATCGGTTAGGCTATTTTTAAAGGGAAATTAGTTCAAAACATGAACCAATCGATCCCTTAAAAGAGGGGATCAATCCCCTGAAGGCCAAAATCACTCCAACGACTATTTTATCAAGGATTCAATGGTTACTTTCACTTCCAAAACACTTCCAATGGCTACTTTTTCAATTTCTCTATAAATTGTGCACTCTAACACACCAAGAAGATTGATGAAGCAAGAGAGCAAGTGCTAATAAGTTATATTTTTAGTTTCCTTTAGAATCAAGAGTTTTTAGAGCTTAAATTCAATATCCTTTGTATTTCTTGTATCTAAAATATTATTGTGTTTCATTCATCATTTTCTTTGTACTTCATTAGGTAAACACTTAACCTTGAGAGGTATTTTAGTTTGCAAAAATTATTTTGGTTATCTTGTAAGCAAGAGGTGAGGTATCCTCTTGATATTGTAAGGGTAAAAGTTGTTATCTAAGCCTTGAGAAAAAGATAAAGATTTAGTACAAGATAGGTTTGTATCTTGTAAGAGTTTTTCTTCAATAGTGCATTGAAGCCTTAGTGTGGACAACCAAGAAGATAGGACGTAGGTGCTTTATGGAAAAGGACCAAATCCCTATAAATCATTGTGTTTGATTTCTCTATCCATATCTTCTTACAATTCATTGTTGTTTATATTTGATTTTAGGTTCATTAATTATTATTGTTTGCATTATATTTTCATCAAAAGTGCTTATTGTTGTAATTTTTATTCAATTATATTGAAATCATTTATTTGGGAAGAATTTCGAGAGATCCAATTCGCCATCCTTTTGGATCACCATCTCACCTAAAAAGCTAACAAATTATTTATTTCAAATTGTTATGACCTTTTGGTTTGTCATAAAATAATTAGTTTAGCTCATACAAGCTTATTTGGAATAGAATAAAACTAATTTATTAACATTTCCAAAATTTATAAGAGATTTAGAAAATAATTCTATTTATTGAACCATTTCAAATAATTATTACTATTTCAAATCATTATGACCTTTTCTTTTGCAATAAAACAATATATTCAATTCATATAAGCTTATTTGAAGTAAATTAACACTAATTTATTAATATTTCAAGAATTAATGAGTAAGAGAATTAAAAAAATAATCTGTTTACCAAATAAGTTCAACTAGTTATGACTATTTAAATAATTATCTATTTCAAAATATTATAACCTTTTGTTTTGTTATAAAACAATTGGTTCTATTCATGTAAGTTTATTTTGAATAAAATAATATAAATTTATTAATATTCCAAAAATTAATAATTAAAATTTTTTAAAAAATATTTTTTGAACATATTTAAATAATTACGATTATTTGAACAATTATCTATTTTAAATTGTAATGACCTTTTGTTTTGTCATAAACCGATTGTTTTTGTTCGTATAATATTATTCAGAATAAAATAATACTAATTTATTTATTCCTAAAATTAATAAGTAAATTATTTAAAAAATAAATTTGTTTACCAAACGAGTTCAAATAATTATGATTATTTGAACAATTATTTATTTCAAATCGTTATGATATTTTATTTTGTAATAAAAGAATTGTTTCTGTTCATACAAGTTTATTTGGAATAAAATAATATTAATCAATTAATATTATAAAATAATGAGTTAGAGATGTAAAAAATAAAGCTATTTACTCAACAAGTTCAAATAATTGTGTCTGTTTAAACTATTATCTATTTCAAATTGCTATAAAATTTTGTTTTGTTGTAAAACTATTATTTTTATTCATAAAAAATTATTCAAAATAAAATAATACTTCAAAAATTAATAAGAGATTTGAAAACTAAATCTATTTATCAAAACAGTTCAAATAGTTATGAGTATTTAAACAATAATCTATCTCAGATCATTATGATCTTTGTTATGTCATAAAACAATTGTTTCCATTTATACAAGCTTATTCGGAATAAAATATTGCTAAATTAATAATATTCTAAAAATTAATAAGTAAGAGGTTTAAAAAATAAATGTGTTGACCATACTAGTTCAAATAGTTAAGACTATTAAAAGTATTGTCTATTTCAAATCATTCTGACTTTTTGTTTAGTAATAAAATAATTGTTTCAGTTCATACATACTAACTTGAAATAAAATAATACTAATTTATTCAGATTCAAAAAATTAATAAACAAGAAATTTTATAAAATAAATCTGTTTATTAAACAAGTTTAAACAGTTTGACTAATTGAATAATTATCTATTTAAAATAAATATGACCTTTATTTTATCATAAAACAATTGTTTCAGTTCATAAAATATTATCTGAAATAAAATAATATTACTATATTAATATTTTAAAAATTGATAAGTTAGTGATTTAAAAAATATATCAGTTTATCGAATCAGTTCAAATAATTATAGCCATTTGAACAATTATCTCTTTCAAATAGTTACGAACTTTTTTTTTGTCATAAAACAATTGATTTTCATCATAAAAGCCTATTCAGAATAAAATAATACTAATTTATTAATATTTCAAAAATTAGTAAGTATGAGCTTTAAAATATAAATCTGTTTACCAAACCAATTCTTATTTAAACAATTATCTATTTTAAATCATCAAAACCTTTTGTTCTATATTAAAATAATTGTTTCAATTCATTTCATCATATTTGAAATAAAATAATACTAATTTAATAATATTCCAAAAATTTATAACTAAGAGATTTACAAAATAAATGTGTTTGCCAAAACAATTCAAATGGTTAATACTATTATAATAATTATCTATATCAAATCATCCTAACTTTTTTTTTAATCATAAAACAATTGTTTTGGTTCATACATGCTTATTCAAAATAAAATAATACTATTTTATTAACATCCAAACTATTAATAAGCAAGAAATTTAAAAAAAAATTTGTTTACCAAATAAGTTTAAATAATTATGACTATCTGAACAATTATCTATTTAAAATCGTTATGACCTTTTGTTTTATCATAAAATAATTGTTTCAGTTCATAAAAGCTTATCCAAAATAAAATAATATTACTTTATTAATATTTCAAAAATTGAAAAGTTGTAGATTTAAAAGATAAATTAGTTTATCGAATTAATTCAAATAATTATGGTCATTCGAATAATTATCTATTTCAAATCGTTATAAACTTTTGTTTTGTCATAAAATAATTGTTTTTCATCATACAAGCCTATTCAAAATAAAATAATATTAATTTATTAATATTTCAAAAATTAATAAGTATGAGATTTAAAAAATAAATCTGTTTACCTAACTAGTTCAAATAATTATGACTATTTAAACAATTATATATTTTAAATCGTTATAGCCTTTTAATTTATCATAAAACAATTATCTATGTTTATACAAGTTTATTCGAAATAAAATAATACTAATCTAACAATATTACAAAATTAATAACTAAGAGATTTAGATAACATATTTGTTTGCTGAACCAGTTCAAATAGTTAAGGCTATATGAATAATTATCTATTTCAAATTATTATGACCTTTTGTTTTGTTGTAAAATAAATGTTTTTGTTTTTATATGTTTGTTAAGATTAAAATAATATTAATTTATTAATATTTTGAAAATTAATAAAAGATTTAAAAAATAAATTTGATTACCAAACTTGTTCAACTAATAACAATTTGAACAATTATTTATTTTAAAATAATACTACTTTATTAATATTTCAAAAATTAATAAGCAAGACATTTAAAAATTGAAATTGTTTTTTGAACCAGTTCAAATAGTTATAACTATTTGAACAAATATCAATCTCAAATTGTTATGATCTTTATTTTCTCATAAAATAATTGTTTCTGATCATACAAGCTTATTTGGATAAAAATAATACTAATTTAATAATATTTCAAAAATTAATAAGAGATTTAAAAAATAAATGTGTTTCTCGAACTAGTTCAAGTAGTTAAGACTATTAGAATAATTATCTATTTTAAATCATTTTGACATTTTTTTAGTCATATAATAATTGTGTTAGTTCATACAAGCTTATTCGAAATAAAATAATACTAATTGTAGACATTGAATTTTGTTTGAAACATTTTAGCTTGGTTAATCCAGGCCTATTTACAACCCATAAAAGCTCATAAGTTAGCCCATTTAGAGACCCAAACAAAGCCCATTTAAAGCTCGTAAAAAGGCCCCAGTAAGAGCTCACAAAATGCATCAATATTTAGGCTTGTAATAAACAAAGAAAAATGAGACTCATATGGTTACTGTCAAACTCTTTTGCATGGGATTTATATGGATGACACCTTTTCATGTGGATGCATGAGAAATAAAGAATAAATGAAACAAGTAAACCCCAAAGTCAACTTTAGTTAAAATTACACAAAATTTGATCAAAATGAATAGAACTAGGGTCAATCCTCAAAATTCATAACCTAATTGGAATTAATGTGGCTTATAGTTAAAATAGGTGATTTTTAAAAAACTAAAAATTTTTATTACACTAAGGGAAAGTACAAAATTACTAAAATACCCTTTAAGGGGTATTTCGTAATTTGACCTTCTTAAGCTAGATTTTCATGAAACCTTTCTTATCTTAATTTCATAATATTTCATATTTTTAGGTGGATTTGAAATCATAGCAATACCTTGAAAAATATGAAATTACCAAAATACCCCTATAAAGGATTTTCATAATTTGTCCTTCTCGAGCTCAAATTTTTATGAAACTTTTCATATCTTAATTTCATAATATTTCATGATTTCTAGTGTATTTGAAATAATAGCAATACCCTAAGAAGTGTGAAATTACCAAATTACCCATATAAGGGTGTTTTCGTAATTTGACCTTTTCGAGTTTAGATTTACATAAAACTTTCCAATCTCAATTTTATAATATTTCATAATTTTATGTTTTAAAATCCCAAAAATGAGCATAGGAATGTTGATTTATAAGAAAAAGGCCTAAATACTGAAAACTTTGCACTATGGGTAAAATGATATTTCCATGGGTTTAGAGGCTATAAAAATCCAACATTTGTAGTGAATAATGTGGACCATTGGATCTCTCATTGATCTTGATCCAATGGCTAAAGTTTATTCCTTGAGAAAAGATATATTTAGATGGTCTTATTCTTTAAAAGCAAGGGGAAGTCTGCCAAAAAAGAGGGGAGAGGGGGCTCTTAAGAAAAAGGGAGGAGTTTGTAAAAAAAAAAAAAACTAAAATGGGGCTCTTGAAAAAAAGAGAAGAAGAGTTTTTTTTTTTTTTGGAAGGTTAGAAGTTTTCTGAAAAAAAGAGAAAAAACAACTAGGGAGAGGGTGCTTACGAAAAGAAAGAATACAACCTTGTTGAAATCGAGAAAAAGATAATGCCATTACCTTTCTTAGCTAGCTGATATACATTTTCCATCCCATGCTATTTTCATGATCAATACAAGTTGGTTTAAGGAATATAAACATGTTTTTTTAGGCATAAGGAATGAGAAAATTTATTCAAAAAATTTATAACTTTCGATTATGGATCATCCTTATTTCCAAACTTTCTAAATAGTGCTTTAAGACCATGCTTCTCAGCTTTAACATAGAAAAAGAAAAGGAAAGAAATTTTTTTTATGACCGAAAATGGCATCTTAAAATAGGGATGATGGGTTGTGAATGAAAGCAGATGTAAAAGTCATTTCTTTGGACTATTATTTTCATGAGTGAATGACTTACATGAACCCTAAAGTTTATACTCTTTCATGTTTTTCTTGTGTATGAGGTGTGTGGGATGAAGTTTGAAGCTTCATTACATGTGTGATCTGTTTGCAAGAGACTGAGTTGCATTCCAGACCTAGCAAGCATTCATTTTTCTATTTTCTTTTTGTTACATGAGTATGGTGTTCTTCTATTCTTCTATTTCTGCAATAACTTGAGACTATGCTCATTATATCCACCGATGACTCCCATTAGATTAAAACAAGAAAAGGAGAAAAGCTTTCAAATCCTAGTAGTCTAGAAATCCCATGAGAACTAAAATTTTGAAGAATGAGTCTCAGTGTTGTTTGAAAGTTTAAAAAAAAACTTATATTTGCCTTGATATCTGAAACTGATTCCAAAGTTTTTTCTTTTCCTTTGCTGTTATGTAAACCCAAAGCTTTCTTCCGTGAACTACATCTTTTCAAAATTATAATAGCTCACATTTATTTTGAGAAAGTTTAAAGTCTCTTCTCATTTGATATTTGTTGTTTGGGTTTATTGTATGCATGCTAAGAGTTGGTTTTTTTCTTTTCTATGCATGTTGTTCATGTATACAGTTGGCTTACCATGTTTTGGTTATTCCCTTGTCCTTATAACATTGGTTTGAAAAATGGAATGTCTCATCAGTTTTCATGTCTGTTCATATAATACTTGGGAAAATTGGTGCTTTATCATTCCATGCATGTTGTCCTTGCATATGGGTCCTATTTTGCATATGGGTCATGTTTGATACTTTGACATAGGGCCATTCATAGAAACCAAGAACTATAGATAGGTTGTTTACATGTTTTTGCTCTTTTTGCATGATAGTCATCCATGGAGGAAGAAAGTCCAAAGTCTTTCCTTAATTTGGGAACATATTGCTATGTTTATTTGTTTTTTTTTTCTTTGGGCTTGATAAATCTTGGATATGCATAATTTAACAATTTTTTAGGCCCATATGCATCTTTTTTGTATTACCTAAGTTATATTCACCATTTAAATTTTTTTTGGAGTAATTAAATGCCTATGCCTATTTTAATTTGATGTAATTTAATGTTTCATATTCTAATTTGTTTGTGACACATTTTATTTTCCACATTCTTTAGATTTGAGATAAAAAGTAAAGAACATAATAATAGTAATAATTAAATGGAAAATTTTCCAAGGATGAGCTTTTAAGGAAGTTCGAGTAGTGATTTCTTAAAATCTATAGGTAAGAATATTTTTCTAAAAATACTACCAAAGTAATAGAGTATTTAGAAAAATATTCAGTACAAAATATTTTCATTCATCTATTTTCCTAAAAACATATTAGATGATAATAAAATAAAGTATAATTACTCTTTAAGTAATGAGATTAATATAATAATACATGAATAAAATGATTAATTAATTGTATCCTTCAAAATTTAATTCATTAAAAATTCAAAATTAGAACTAGAATAAATTAAACAAGAAAGAGAAAAAATAAATGAAATCTCTAAGGATAGGATTCTAAGGAAATCTGAGTAGAGATTTTTATGAAATCCCTAGATAAGAAAATTTTCTAAAATACTACCAAAGCATCACTGTATCTAAGAAAATTTTCAATAAACAATTTTATTTATTTTGTTCTTTTAAAAAAAAATTTAGTATTAATTAAAAAAAGATTAAAACACAATTAAAATGAATAACAAAATGTATAACATAATAATAAGTATTATATTTTCTGTATGCATATTCTACTTTATTGTTTATATTATATAATTTTAAATACAAATAAAACTTTCGATGATGGGACCCTTAGAAAGTCTAAGTAGTGATTCCTAAGAATTCCCTAGGTGAGAAAAGTCTTCTAAAAATTGCCAACGTATTCGAATATTTAGAAGTTTCTTTTCAATATGAAAATTTTCCATTCTATAATTATTTTCTTTAATTTGAACAATTTTTTTTAACAAATAAGAGTGTGTTTTTTTGGAAATAAATGTATTTGTAGATAATTATATTATTACATAACTTTTAATTATTTTCATATTAAAGCAAATGAAAAATCTTAAAGCTGAGATTCAAAAGAAATACGAGTAATGATTCTTTTGGAATTAGTAGGTAAGAAAATTCATCGAAAATGCTGCCAATGTATTGGAGCATTTAGATTAATTATCGATAAAGATTTCTCATTTGTTTTTAAATGGTATGAAAATGAATTTTTTTAAAAAATATTATTTGTTTTTAAATTATGACATTATTACTTTATGATTTATTTAGCATAAAGATTGGAAATAAACATGAGCCACCAAGGATAGAATTTTGGAGAATTCGGGGTAGTGATTCTCAAAGATTCCTTAGGTGAGATGTTTTCTCTTAATATTGCTAAAGTATTAGAATAGTTTTAGGAGTTTTTCAATATGTAAGATTCATATTTATTTTTCAAGCATACTAAAAAATTAAAAATATGTTTTCAAAGAAAATTAAATAAATTAAATTTTAAATACCAAATTTAAGATCATTTTAGTCATAATTAAAAGATAACACATAATTAATTGGTTCTATTTTAAACGACCGTTGTAAGGGTACTAATCCTTCTCCACCCGTAATTGACTCCCGAATCCAAATTATTTTTTCGCAAACCTAAAAATTATCCTTTTGATAAATTTTAATTAATTTTAAAATTTTTATTAAAAGGATAAGTTTTAATAGATGGCCAATCACACTTAATCAAAAAATATTGGTGGCGACTCCATATTTTATTTTCAAATTCATATAGCGGTCCCCAAAATCATTAGGACAGCTTAGCGACTCTGTTAGAGACATCATTTTTTAGAGGGTCAGGCTAAAAATTAATAATGTATTATCTTTAGTTCTATTTTAATGGTCTTAATTGGTATTTAACCTTAATTTTCTTAATTTTAATTCTTTCTAATAATAGTAATAATAATAACAACAACAATAATAATAATAACAATAGTAATAATCAAAAAAGAAATAAAAAATTGCCCTTTATTTTTACCCATGTCATTTATCTACTATTTGCCCTTTTATTTTATGCTTCGTATGTAATATTATTGCTATTATGAAGTGCTTAGAATAAGAATTATAATACTTTGTTCCCTTGTTCACACATGACATGTTCACATCATACATGAGCTCTATATTTGGGCTCCAACCTTTTTAAGAGGGAGTAAAGTACCTATGCTCTCGTGAGGTGATAACCTCCGTAATGGCAAGCAAAACACTCCCACTCAAATTAAACCATTTTCGTTCATAGCCTATAATGGTTGAGGATTAAGTTGTCTTACTAGTCTAAAGTGGACACCAGTGAGGAACAATTTGGGGACCTTTAGATGTAAATCAGTTTAAACCAAGCATATAGTAAACCATAAGAGCCTACTCGAGGTAAAGCCATGTCTACCATTTTCATAGACCGTCTCCATGAATTAGAATAAAAAGGCAAACATTTGTATTGTAGTTTTTTTTTTAAGAAAATCATAAATGCAAGCATTCATATTCATTTTGATTTTTCAAAAAATACAATAAGATATTTGTCTCATTTCCTTTTCTAAAAAAAAAAAACTTTTCCTTTCATTTCTCTTATTTTTCAAGCTTTTAGTACTTTCTATATATTTTTTTTCTTTTTCTCTCTCTTTTGTACTAATGATTTTTTTTCTTCTTTTGTGTGTTTTCTGCAAAAATTATATTGGCATGATAGAATAACATAGTAAGGTATTTGCTCCAAGACATCTTTTAGCAAAGTTCTTTTCATAGGTCCTATAGTATTATAGATCTACTTTTTTTTTTTGTAACTGCCCTATGTGAATCATACAATGAGGTGCATGAATGGTCTAAAAAAACTTAGCAAAAGGAAAGAGATTGTTTACCTATTGGTTTCATGTTAGGGTTACCAAAAAAAGTGCATTTGAGCCTGACCCAGAATAATTTGAAAGATTTGGCTATCATACGGAACCAAATGGGTGAAGCTAGAAGAGACGAGTTTTGAGAAAAATATGGGCAGATTACATCTCTTATCTCAATAGTGATTTGAGTAGCTGTTCAGTTTTAAGACCTATCATACAGATGTTTCACATTTAATAAAGAGGATTTGACACCGACCACTGAGGAATATTTGATTTTGGTAGGATTGGAATTTCAATACCCTAATAAGATATATGTTCAAAAACCAAAGTCAGGGTACCGTAAGAAGATAGCTTTATTCTAAAGGTAGAGGCCATGGATGCTTTGACAAAAGACAAAGGTAAATACGTCAGCTTACCTCAGCATTTCTTTCATGATTTCATTTTGGGACACTTAGAGGATGATCAAGGCATGACAATGTTCACCCTAGCAATTTATGGCATAGTGATCTTTCTAAAAACTTTGGGATATATTGAATTGGTAGTAGTTAATCTATTTGAACAAATCAAAAGTTAGGTGATTACTCCCATTCTAGCCATCCTAGTTAAAACAATCAAATCATTGAACTTTTATTGTCAGAATGGAGGACATTTCACAGGGAGTGCACAACTACTATTTGTCTGGATAAAAAGCCATTTCAGATGTAAGTAAAGTTCTTTTTCCAAGCCATATCTTTGAAATAGAGCCCTAGTTAAAGAGTTTTGTGAGAGTCAGTGGCCAACATTAAAATCCAAAATAGAATGGTAGCATTCTTTCAAAGGTTTACTAGTGATCAGGTTTAATAGATGGCACCTTGGATGTCTCATGTGCCAATGTTATATCTAGGTGGAGATGATCCATGGGTACTACTTTTGGGATTGTAAGGAGTGGTAAGTTACACTCCACTAATGGTGTTAAGGCAATTTGGTGTGAAATAGTTTGTCTCTACCACTCATGGACTCGCCCTAGTAGAATTTGCTTATAGAGAAGTGAGCTCATCAAAAATAGCAAAGTAGTCAGCTCAGGTATGAAAGAATACTTAGAGGCTAAGATTAGGACCTATTCTTGACAAAGTCACCTCTGATTACTTGATTTAGAAAACAAAGTGTTCTAGAGATATTTTGCTCCTTCCAAATGATTTCTCATTTCAACAAGTGAACTTATGGGCCAAAATACCATTGTCAAAAGTTGAGCTTGTTAAGCAAGATCTTGAAGTAGAAAAAGAAAAATTGAGAAAATAAAATTTGAGACTCTAGGAAGAGATGGGACAACTAAAATATGAAGCAAAAACTTAGGAAAGTAGACTAAAAAAGGTAATGTAAGATCAAAATGTGGCCCAAAATGATCTAAAGGATTTACATCAAGAAAACAAAAAAATGCAAACCTAATTAAAAGAGCAAAAATGTGCTAGATTTGGTGTTAGATTGTAAAGGGAAATGATTGAGCTTCAAGAAGAGATGCAATGTTGGAAAGACAAAGCCAAGGAAAATAAGGAAAAAACCATCAGGATTTTTTAGTACAACAAGAATGGGAAGGTTTGTATTCAACAACTTTAGCAAGATTGATGGAATGTCAAAAGGAGAATGCTAAATTGAAAGCACAGATCAAAAATGAGAAAAAAAAACACTATGAAATGCAAAAGGAGAAAGACTCACTTTGCCAAATAATTCAAGAGATGGAACAACAATTACAAAATCGCAAAGACCATATTTCCACAATCATCAAAGCATGGCAAAATAGAGAAAAAGATTGGAGATACACTTGTAATCTTGATGTAAATGCCCTATGAAGTGGAAGCCGGAGAGCTTAAGAAGGCAACAATACATAGAGCATCTAGCTAGCCAAATTTGCAAGGTAGTAAAGAAAACAAGGGAGATGGTCGAGAGAGTAGAAGCTTTAATACAAGAAATCAACCCAACTACAAGTTATGGGCAATGTTTGTTGAACCTTTTAGTTGAAACCAAGAATCACTATGAGCAATTTAAATGTTTTCATGGCTACAATGCTAAAATGGTAGACTCTCTGTAATAAAAAACTAGCTGGAATCAATGAAAAGTTCTAATATGTGAGATATGTCTTGGAGTAAATACCTCTCAAGGCATTCATGCATACATTTTGCATTTTTTTCTTTTTCAATATTTTACCTCATTAAAATGATGTTTTCAAAATTAAAATAAAAATTGTTTTTCTTTCACAAAATTAATATGGCATCTTAATTTTTTGAATTATGGTAATAAAAGGTTTAAGGATAGCTTAGCCATTAAAAGTTCAAAATAGGTCTGCTTGCCACCCGTACAATGCACAGTTATGAGTTTGAATTATTGAAAATGAGTAGGTAGCCAGGATAGAAAGAATGGAAAAAGCTGAGAAAGATATGCGATAACGGATGGTTGAAATGCAAAAGGAGATGCAAGGAAAAATGATAGAGTTAAAAGAGTTAATGGAGGGCATGGCCAAAAGGAAAGGTGTTGATGAAGCCTCTACTACAAGAGAGGAAAATCAACCCCAAGAAAACAACAATGTCAGAGAAAAGCCATTTTACCCACCCTGGTATATACCACCCCATGCTCAAGCTTTTCAACTGATGTATTTGTCGCATATGTGTAGGCAACCTTATCCATTCAGGAATGTAACCTTATCAACTAACCAACAATCAATTTAAGGGCAATTTGAACATAACCCAAGATGTAGTCTGGTTGATCCAATTTTTGTTCCTAATTTGGATGATCCCGAAGAGTGAGAAATTAAAAGGCATGTCAGAGTCAAGATAGAAAAAAGAAATTCAACACAAGTATGACTTGTTAGAAGAGAGACTAAAAGCCATTGAAAGAAGAGATATCTTTGGCATTTTGAAGCAAATGACCTCAGTTTAGTCCTGAATCTAATAATTCCACTAAAGTTTAAAACTCCTAATTTTGGGAAGTATGATGAAACTAAATGCCCATCGGCCCATGTCAACATGTTCTATCATAAGATGACATGTCACATCGACAATGATAAGCTTTTGATCCACTGTTTTTAGGACAGCCTCATTGGGTCTGCAACTAGATGGTATGTCAAACTAGATAGGAGTTGCATACATTCTTGGAAAGACCTTGCTAAAGCTTTTCTTAGCCAATACAAGAATGTGTTAGGCATGGCTCCTAATAGGTTGTAATTACAAAATATGGAAAAGAGAGCCAATGAAACTTTTAAGGAATATGCCCATCGACAGAAGGTTCTTATCGTTTAAGACCAGCCACCTTTGACCAAAAAAGAGACAATGGTGCTTTTCATTAATACACTCAAGGCACTGTGTTATGATAAACCTATTGGCAATGCAACAAAAAATTTATGAATGTGATAATTTTTGGTTAAATGATAGAAAATGCCATCAATAGTGGTAAGATCGAGCTAGGCGATGCCTCCAATTTCAAAAAAGTAATGCCACCTAAGAAGAAAGATGGAAAGGCGTTGTGGCTTATGGGAATCAACCATCTAGAAATTCTATCATATATCACCCCTACCCAACCTACCCATCTTATTACCCCACCACACATAACATTTCCCAAGGTCCATACCCATATCAATCGGTACCACCACCAAGATTCTTATGAAGCTTTCACCTCACATTCCTACTTACGCTCCTGCACCCTAGATAGTGTGATCCAAAAGCCTTCATACCCTAGATAGTGTGATCCAAAAGCTCGATGTGATTATCATGATGGGGTTGCAAGCCATGCCATAGAAAACCACATAGCTTTTAAGTATAGAGTGTAGCACTTGATCAAGAAAGGATACATAAATTTTGACATCAATGGGAAGCTAAATGTTAATGAAAATCCTTTACCAAACCGTGCTGGGCCAACAATTAACACAATAGATGGTGGTCTGGTAAGGGGTGTTAAGATAAGTGTTGATGAAGTTAAAACCCTGATGGGTTAAATGTTCAAAAACTTGGTCAAAGTTAACATGTTTCACCCAAATCCCTCGAAACAAAAGATCCATCAGGAAAACTATGATCTAGCCCAATTCCCTCAAAACAAGAGATCTATCATGAAGACTCCTTTATTAATATTTTGAAAATTAATAAGCAAGAGATTTAAAAATTAAAGTTGTTTTTCAAACCAGTTTCAATAGTTATGACTATTTGAACAAATATTAATCTAGAATCATTATGATCTTTGTTTTCTCATAAAAAAATTGTTTTTGATCATAAAAGCTTATTCGAATAAAAACAATATTAATTTAATAATATTTCAAAAATTAATAAGAGATTTAAAAAATAAATGTGTTTGTCGAACCGATTCAAATATTTAAGACTATTAGAATAATTATCTATTTTAAATCGTTCTGACCTTTTGTTTAGTCATATAATAATTGTTTCAGTTCATACAAGCTTATTTAGAATAAAATAATATTAATTTATTAACATTAAAAAAATTAATAAACATGAGATTTTGAAAAATAAATCTGTCTATCAAACAAGCTCAAATAGTTATGACTATTTGAACAATTATCTATTTAAAAACATTATGACCATTTGTTTTTGTCATTAAACAACTGTTTTAGTTCATAAAAGCTTATCCAAACTAAAATAATACTACTTTATTAATATTTCAAAAATTAATAAGTAAGAGATTTAAATACTAAATTAGTTTATCAAATCAGTTCAAATAATTATGGCCATTTGACCAATTATCTATTTCAAGTCATTATTACCTTTTGTTTTGTCATAAAACAATTGTTTTTCAACATAAAAGCTTATTCGAAATAAAATAATACTAATTTATTAATATTTCAAGAATTAATAAGAGATTTAAAAAATAAATCTGTTTTCTGAACAAGTTTAAATATTTATGACTATTTAAATAATTATTTATTTCAAATTGTTATAACATTTTGTTCTATCATAAAATAATTGTTTCTGTTCAAACAAGCTTATTCGAAGTAAAATAAAGCTAATTTAGTAATATTCTAAAAATTAATAACTTAGAGATTAAAAAATAAATTTGTTGACTGAATCAGTTCAAACAATTAAGACTATATGAACAATTATTTGTTTTAAATTGTTATAACCTTTTATTTTGCCATAAAATAATTATTTAAACCCATTAAAGCTTATTCGAAATAGAATAAAACTAATTTATTAATATTTCAAAAATTTATAAGTAAGAGATTTAGAAAATAATTCTACTTGTCGAACTAGTTCCAATAATTATAACTATTTGAATAATTATCTATTTAAATCATTATTTTTTTTTCTCATAAAAATAACTGTTTTTGTTAATATAAGTTTGTTTAAAATAAAATAATACTAATTCATTAATATTTAAAAAATTAATCAGCAAGAGATTTAAAAAGTAAATCTGCTTACCCAACCATTTCAAATAGTTTTGACTATTTGAATAATTATCTATTTCAAATAGTTATAACCTTTTATTTGAACAATTTTGACTATTCATACTATTTTATTTGAAATAAAATAATACTAATTTAATAATATTCTAAAACTTAATAACCAAGAAAATTAAAAAATAAATCTAATTACTGAAATAGTACAAATAGTTAAGACTATATGAATAATTATCTATTTCAAATCGTTATGACCTTTTCTTTTGTTGTAGAACAATTTTTTTGTTCATTTAACTTTATTCGAATTAAAATATGACTAATTTAATAATATTTTAAAAATTAATAAGTAAAAGATTTAAAAAATAACTTTGTTTACCAAAGTAGTTCAAATGGTTTAGACTATTAGAATAATTATATATTTTAAATCGTTTTGACCTTTTACTTAGTCATAAAACAACTGCTTTAATTCATACAAGCTTATTCAAAATAAATTAATATTAATTTATTAACATTCAGAAGATTAATAGGAAAGAGATTTAAAAAAATAAATTTGTTTACCGAACAAGTTCAAATATTTCTTATTGTTTAAACAATTGTCTCTTTAAAATTGCTATAACCTTTTGATTTGTCAACAATTGTTTCAATTAATACAAGCTTAGACGAAATAAAATAATACTAATTTATCAATATTTCTTAAATTAATAAGTAAAAAATTTTAAAAATAAATCTATTTACTGAATTAGTTAAAATAATTATGGCCATTTGAACTATTATCTACTATAAATTGTTATGATGTTTTCTTTTGTCATAAAACAATTGTTTTTAATCATGCACGGTTATTTGAAATAAAATAATATAATTTATTAATATTTCAAAACTTAATAAGTAGCATATTTAAAAAATAAATCTGTTTACTGAATCAGTTTAAATAGTTTTGACTATTTGAACAATTATTAATCTTAAATCATTAAAATTTTTGTTTTGTCATAAAACAATTGTTTCTGATCATAGAAGCTTATTCAATTAAAAATAATATTAATTTAATAATATTTTAAAAATTAATAATAAGAGATTTAAAAAATAAATGTATTTACTGATCCGGTTTAAATAGTTTAAACTATTAGAATAATTATATATTTCAAATCGTTCTGACTTCTTGTTTAATCATAAAATATTTGTTTCATATCTTACAAGCTTATTCAAAATAAAATGATCCAAATTTAATTAACATTTAGAAAATTAATAAGCAAAATATTTGAAAAAATAAATTTGTCTACCGAACAAGTTAAAATAGTTATTACTATTTGAACAATTATATATTTAAAATCATTATGACCTTTTGTTTTGACATAAAACAATTGTTTCAATTCATAAAAGCTTATCCAAAATAAAATAATACTAATTTTTTAATATTTTCAAAATTAATAAGCAAGAGTTTAAAAAAAATTGTTTACTGAGCAAATTCAAATAGTTACAACTATTTGAACAATTATCTATTTAAAATTGTTATAACCTTTTGTGCTGCTATAAAATAGTGGTTTTAGTTCATACAAACTTATTTGAAATAAATAATATAATTATCAATATTTCAAATATTAATAAGTGATTTAAAAGATGAATCTATTTATCGAATCAATTCAAAAAATTATGTCAATTTGAATAATTATCTATTTTAAATCGTTATTACCTTTTGTTTGATCATATTAACAATTGTTTCTTTTCATACAAGTTTATTCGAAATAAAATAGTACTAATTTATTAATCTTTCAAAAATTAATAAGTAAGAGATTTAAAAAATAAATCTATTTACTAAACCAGTTCAAATAATTATTGAACAATTGTATATTTCAAATTGTTATAACCTTTTGTTATGTTATGAAGCAATTATTTTTATTCATATAAGTTTATTCAAAATAAAATAGAACTAATCTAATAAATTAAAAAAAAAAACTAATAACTAAGAGATTTAAAAAATAAATTTGTTTGCTAAACCAATAAACTAGTTAAGACTATAAACAATTATCTATTTCAAATCATTATAACATTTTGTTTTGTCATAAAACAATTTTTTCAACTCACAGAAGCTTATTCATAATAAAATAAAATTAATTTATTAATATTTCAAAAATTTATAAGAGATTTAGAAAATAATTCTATTTACTGAACTAGTGGAAGTGATTTTAAAGTGGTAAAAGGTTCTGGAGAGGTTTAGGACGACCTAGGAATTTTTTTGAATTTTTTAAGATTTTGTTTGGAATTTTTTTGGGTTTTTATGGGTTTGGGATGAATTTTCTAACAAAGGATGAATTTTTCAATTGAATTTTCCAGCAGGGTTTGAGTTTTTCAGTGAGATTCCGGCAAGATTTCTAGAATCTGGTAGGCTTTCCAGAAATCGATGGGTTCTCTAGTTTTCAGCTAAATTTTTTGGTGAAGTTTCTAGAAACCACTAGGATCTCCAGTTTTCGATGGAACATTTCAACGGGTTTTTAGAGAGAAGTCAGAAGATTTTGAAGGGTAGAGAAAGAAAGGTTCTGAGGTTTCTAAGAAAAAATGCTAAAAGGGCCCTTTTATACTGCTCCAGAATGACGCCATTTTGCTAAGCCAGGATTCGCGTGTCGACTCGAGGATCCACGCACTGACCCACGTCCTGATCTGACTCTACCGCAAGTTTTTCTTTTTTCATTTTCTTTTTATTTTATGATTTCTATTTTAATTTATTTATTTTTACCCATATTTTATTTCTTTTTTTTAACAAAAAAAAAACAGGAAAAAAATAAAAAAATATATTCTACGTTTCTTAAGAAAAAAGAGATTTCTTCCAAAAAACTAAAAAAAAAGATAAAAAAAGGGAAAAATATAAAATTTACTATAAAAATGAACAATGCTTGGATAATTTGAAATTGAGACCGATACCATCCTTGGATGGGTGTTATGGGGGTGCTACAATCTTTCCCAAGTGTAATCGATTTTCGAATCTAATCTCTATTTTACAAACTAGCTTCAATCAGGTGGCCAGTCACACCTAACCTAAAAAAATTAGTGGCAACTCGTTTTCATTCCAAGTCTAATGGTAGGTCCATGAATCCATACGTTATGACATTAAACCCTAAATCCTAAACCAAAAAAGATTGATTGCAACTCTTTTTCATTCCAAGTCTAATGGTAGGTCCAAAAATCTATACGTTATAACATTAAACCCTAAAACTCAAAACCCAAAACCTTAAAACCCAAAACCCAAAACCCAAAACCTAAAACCCTAAACCCTAAATCTTAAAACCCTAAACCTAAAACCTAAACCCTAAATCCCGAACCCTAAACTCCGAACCCCAAGCACTAAGACCTAGGCTCCAGACCCAAGCACCTAGACCTTAGACCCTACACCCTAAAAACCTAAATCCGTAAAACCTTAAACTCTACACCTTAAATTCTAAACCATAAAACCTAAAACCCTATTCCCTAATCCTTAAACCCTAAACCCTAAACCATAAAATCCTAAACCCTAAACTCTAAACCCCAAACTCTAAACCCAAAACCCAAAAACCCAAAACCCGAAATCCAAAACCCTAAACTTTAAACCCCAAACCTTAGGCACCAAGCCTCAAGTCTTAAGCCCCAAGCCCCATACCCAAGCTCCAAGCCCTAAACCCCAAACCTCTAACCGAATCCCTAAACCTTAACCCTCTTAACCCTAAACCCCAAACCCCAAACCTTAAGCCTTAAACCTTAAACTATAAACCTAAACCCTAAAAACCTTAAAAACCTTAAACCTAAGCCTAAACTTGAAACATGAAACCTAAAATCCTAAACCCCAATCCCTAATCCCTAAACCCTAAATCTCAAGTCCTAATCCCCAATCCCCAATCCCTAATGCCTAATCCCTAAACTCTAAACCCTAAACCCCAAATCCTAAACCCTAAACATTTAAACCCTACAACCCTAAACCTTGAACCTAAAAACCTTAAAACCCTAAACCCTAACACTAAACTTTGAACTTAAACCTAAACCTTGAATCCCTGAAGCCTGAAATCCTGAAACCTGAAACCCGAAACCTGTTAACTGAAACCCAAAAACCAAAAAACCTAAAACCTGAAACCCCAACCTCATAATCAAAAACCCTAAACCCTAATCCTAAACTTAAACCTAAACCTAAACCTAAACCCTAAACCCTTAAACCATTAATCCTAAACCTTAAACTTTAAACCCTAAACTTTAACCCTAAACCTCAAATGCCAAACCTTAAACCCTAAAATCCTAAGCCTTAAACCTTAATCCCCCAACCATAAACCTTAAACACCAAATCTCTGAACCCTAAACCCTAATCTCTAATCTTTAATCCTTAATTCGTAAACCTTAAACCATAAATCATAATCCTTTAAACCTAATTTAAACCCATAATCGAAAACCCTAAAACCTAAACCTTAACTTTAAATCCAAAACTTTAAATGTTAAAACCCTAAACCCTAAAACCTATACCCCAAACCCTAAAACCTTAAATCTTAAATCCTAATCCTTAAAATCCTAGTCCCTAAACCCTAAACCCTAAAACCCCAATCCCTAAACCCCAATCCTCAAACCTTAAACCCTAAGCTTTCAAGCTTAATCTATTTTAGTGTCAAAATTTGTAAAACCTCAAAGCATTATCTCTAATACCTCCAAATGTATTCTCCAAGTCCTTTGGGTATGATCTATAAAACCCTTTTGTATGATCTTACAAGTCCTTTTTTTTTAAAAAGATGATGCCTATGTTTTTAAAAGAGTAATTTTTTAATGTTAAAAATGATTTGTAAGACCTCCAAACTTCATCTTCAAATTTTTTTAATGAGATTTATAAGAAGTTATGTGCCTTTGTTTTCAAGTAGCCTTTAAAAAAAATGTTGAATAATTTAGACCTAAACAAAATGGATGTCCATGTCTTTGCGTAATTCCTACTTCATAGAAACTATGCAAAAACTATAGACACTTCATTTTATTCGAGATTCTTTTTAGGAATTGAAAACAAGCTTTGACTGTAAATTAGGCCCAATAGAAAAAAATTTTTAAATTTGATTTAATTTAATTTATTTGATTATTTACTTATTTATTTATTTTAATTATTTTTAAAAAAGTCAAACAAAAGAGGAAAGAAAATCAAATCAAAGTAAAGTTTGTTGGAATCGGGCAATGAAGGATCTTTGGGATTTTATCTGCATGAAATTAGAAATAGAATCAATCATACAACCTTTGACCTCAATCTAACAAGAATAAAATCTCAGGATTCAATCATTGATTGAATTTGTTAAATCTTAAAATTTTTGTTTAAAAAAAACTCTATAAATTTTACTCAAACATATAAGGAAAAAAGGGAAATAGAAGAAAATAGGGGCTTTGGATTTGTGCTAGGTGTTTCTAGGATTCTTAAAACAGGATAGGCGTTTTCTAGGTTTGGTTTTTTAAACTAGATTTTCTAGGATTACAGAGAGTTTTCTTGGTTTTTGACTTTAAGAAGCAATCGATTCAAAAGCAATTTAAAAGTTTTCTGGGTTTTACAAATTCTTAAAAGTTTTTTTGGTTCTAGGGATTCTTGGATTAATTATGGGTTCCAGGATTCTTTGAAATTTTTTGATTTTTTTTTTTTTTGGGAATTTTTAGGGAAATATGGGTTTTTTCTGGGTTTAGGTTGAATGTTTGAAGATTTTAGTGGCATACACAATGGCCAAAAGGCTTTTACAGTGGTCAAATTTTGGACTTAAGTTTTTTAGGTTTGTTTGAAGCTTTTGGCGGCTGGTTAAATTTTTTGATGTTGAAATCTGAAAAAGTCGGTCGATATACATCTACCATCTAGAGAGAAGGTAGAGAGAAACCAACCTAAAGAGTGAGGGGACTAAGGCAACTAAAGGAAAAAAACAAATTTTTACCTTTTATACCCATAAAAAATCGTACCATTTTGGTGAACTCCTAACTTGCTTAACTTGTATGTGAACCATATGCCTACCCATTCCTAAATCTAACCTCTTCCTCAAGTATTCCCTTTTTTTTGTTTATTTTTATTTATTTATTTATTTTATTTTCTTGTTTTATTTAAATTTATCAATTTTTATTACTTATTATTTTAATTTGAATAATACATTATTTTATGAATTTTATTTTATTTATCTATTTATATGAAAAATAATAATAACAAAAAATGTTTTTTTAAATAAATTTATGAATCCTATCAAACTATTGAAAGATTTTTTATGAATTTAAATTTTTTATGAATTTTACCAAATTATTAGAGAATTTCATAAATCAATTTTTATAAAAAATTATTATTAATAAAATATTTAATTTTGATCCTACCAAACTATTGGAGAATTTGCATATTAAAGTAAATCTTACCAAACTATTGAAAGATTTTACTAATTATTCTCTTAAAATAAAATTTAAATGAATCCGATGATGGAGCCTTTTCAGAGGACACTAGTCACCATGAATACTCTTAAAGTGAGAAAATTATCTTAAATTACTACCAAACTATTTAACTAATTTTAGGGTTAATTTTTAATAATTAAATTATTTGGCAAATTATAAAGATGTTTTCAGGTTTGGATAACTTGAAATCAAACTAGTACCATCCCTTGATGGGTGTTATAAGGGTGCTATGATTTTCCTCATACATAATCATACTTTCAAACTTAAATCTAGTTTTGTTAACTAGAATCTACTATTTAAAGATACGTAAGTCAAGCTTAGGACTTCTCTTTAAAATGGGACAGATTCGGTTAGGTGGTCAATCGCCCCTAAACTAAAAAAGATTAGTGACGACTCCTTTATCTAGCGATAGGTCCATGGATTTATACATTATGACATCAACAATTGTTAATTCAAAATCGTTATAACCTTTTGATTTATCATAAAATAATTGTTTCAACTATTACAACCTTAGACGAAATAAAATAATACTAATATATTAATATTTTTAAATTAATAAGTAAGAAATTTAAAAAATAAATCTTTTTACTGAATCAATTAAAATAATTTTGGCCATTTGAACGATTATCTATTTCAAATCATTATGACTTTTTGTTTTGTCATAAAACAATTGTTTTTTTATCATACAAGCTTATTCAAAATAAAATAATACTAATTTACTAATATTGCAATAATTAATAGGTAACGGATTTAAAAAATAAATATGTTTATTGAACTAGTTTAAATAACTATGGCTATTAGAATAATTATCAATCTCAAATTGTCAAAATCTTTGTTTTATCATAAAACCATTGTTTCTGATCTTAAAAGTTTATTCGATTAAAAATAATAATAATTTAATAATTTTTTAAAAATTAATAAGATTTAAAAAATATGTTTGCTGAATCAATTCAAATAGTTAAAACTATTAGAATAATTGTCTATTTCAAATTGTTATGATTTTTTATTTAGTCATAAAATATTTCTTTCATATCTTACAAGCTTATTCAAAATAAAATAATCAAAATTTATTAACATTCAAAAAATTAATGAGTAAAAGATTTGAAAAAAATAAATTTGTTTACCAAATAAGTTCAAATAGTTATTTAAAATTATTTATTTATTTAAAATCATTATGACATTTTGTTTTGACATAAAACATTTGTTTCAATTCATAAAAACTTATGCAAAATAAAATAATACTAATTTCTTAATATTTCCAAAATTAATAAGTAAGAGTTTTAAAAAATAAATTTGTTTACCAAACAATTCAAATAGTTATGACTATTTGAACAATTATCTATTTATAATCGTTATTACCTTTTATTTTGTCATAAAATAGTTGTTTCAGTTCATATAAGCTTATTCAAAATAAAATAATAATAATTTAATAATATTTCAAAATTAATAAGAGATTTAAAAAATATGTTTGTCGAATCAGTTCAAATAATTAAAACTATTAGAATAATTATCTATTTCAAATCATTATGATCTTTTATTTAGTCATAAAATATTTCTTTCATATCTTACAAGCTTATTCGAAATAAAATAATCAAAATTTATTAACATTCAAAAAATTAATAAGTAAAAGATTTGAAAAAAATAAATTTGTTTACCAAATAAGTTCAAATAGTTATTTAAAATTATTTATTCATTTAAAATCATTATGACATTTTGTTTTGACATAAAACATTTGTTTCAGTTGATAAAAACTTATGCAAAATAAAATAATACTAATTTCTTAATATTTCTAAAATTAATAAGTAAGAGTTTTAAAAAATAAATTTGTTAACCAAACAAATTCAAATAGTTACGACTATTTGAACAATTATTTATTTATAATTGTTATTACCTTTTATTTTGTCATAAAATAGTTGTTTTAATTCATATAAGCTTATTCAAAATAAAATAATAATAATTTAATAATATTTCAAAATTAATAAGAGATTTAAAAAATGTGTTTGTCGAAGCAGTTTAAATAGTTAAAACTATTAGAATAATTGTCTATTTCAAATCATTATGATTCTTTATTTAGTCATAAAATATTTCTTTGATATCTTACAAGCTTAATCAAAATAAAATAATCAAAATTTGTTAACATTTAAAAAATTAATAAGTGAAATATTTGAAAAAATAAATTTGTTTACCAAATAAGTTCAAATAGTTATTTGAAATTATTTATTTATTTAAAATCATTATGACATTTTGTTTTGACAGAAAACATTTGTTTCAGTTCATAAAAACTTATGCAAAATAAAATAATACTAATTTTTAATATTTCCAAAATTAATAAGTAAGAGTTTAAAAAAATAAATTTGTTTATCAAACAAATTCAAATAGTTACAACTATTTGAACAATTATCTATTTATAATCATTATTACCTTTTATTTTATCATAAAACAGTTGTTTCAGTTCATATAAGCTTATTCAAAATAAAATAACATTAATTTATTAATATTTCAAAAATTAAAGTAAATAATTCAAAAAGTGAATCTATTTACCTAATCAGTTCAAATAATTATAGACATTTCAACAATTATCTATTTCAAATTGTTATTACCTTTTTTTCGATCATATAGCAATTGTTTTTTATCATATAAGTTTATTCGGAATAAAAAATACTTGTTAGCCTTGAATTTATCTTTATTTTGAAATGACAAAATATTAAGCTAAATAAGCTTGATCAACATTTTGAAAAAAAATTTATTTAGTACATGTTCTTAAGTTTTATTATTTTGGTACTAAATAAATAATATGATTTTCAAAGTTTAGACAAACCTTTCTCTATGTTTTCTTATTTCTCAAATCAAAACTATCTTTAAAAAATATTTGTTTGAACTTAAATAAAAGTCTAATTATTATTTTTAAAGTGAATTTATTCATTTTGGACTCAACACAATTTTGATAATATTGGTTTTGAGAATTAGATTAACTTAAGAAAGTTGTTTTACAAGAACAAAGTTTTCCAATATTGAACTTGTTTTATTTTTCTATATTAATTCACAAAGTTTTAATATTTAAATTTTATATGATTGGAAAACTCTTTTTGTCTACTTTCTAATTGATCAAACAAAATCTAAATCTAAATTTTCTAAGAAAAGATTTTAAATTTTTACTAGACATTATATAGTTGTCTAAAAACTGCACAATGGATAGTTTTGAAATTTTACTATAATTTGAATACAATGAATTAGATAATTAATTTTATATGGATCAAAAGCCCTTTAATTTTGGTTTCTAAATCTTTAGACAATTCTTGATTTGGAATTGTATAACTCAAAATATAATAAAATTAGTAAGTAGAGTGCAAAACATGATATAATTAGTGGCACTGTTCATCTAGAATCATTCAGTATCCAAAATCTTACTGACCCAATTGATCAGGTACCAAAACTAATTGATCCTCATAGTTGTAACGATAAAAAATTGAGTGAAATTCAAGAACCAATTGATCTCTTATCAAAATCAATCGATCCTTTCATCCCAAATAAGCTCCAACAACTAGTTGTAAAAGAGAAAAACATGGTTTTTCATTTTTCAAGCATTTCCAATAGCTATTTCCTCACTTTCTCTATAAATTAGGCATTCCAACACACTAAGATAGTTGATGAATCAAGAGAGTAAGAATCAACAAGCTACATTTTCATTCTTTCAAAAAATCAAGAGTTGTTAGAGCTTAAAATCCATATCTTTTTTTTTTCTTGTGTCCAAGCTATATTGTGTTATTCATTCATCATATTTCTTTGTACATCATTAGGCAATTACTTAACCTTTGAAAGGTGTTTTAAGTTTACATTTTTATTAAGTAATTTTGTAATCAAGAGGTAAGGTATCCTCTTGAATTTGTGAGAATAAGAGGTTACAACTTAGCCTAAAAAATAGAGAGTGTTATGTTGCTATCTAAGCCTTAAAGAAAAGATAGAGTTGTAATTTCAATTCAAGAATAGTGAATTGAAGCCTTGGTATAGATAACCAAGATAGAGGACGTAAGTGTCTTGAGGAAGTGGACCGAACCTCTATAAATCTTTATGTTTGATTTCTCTATCCCTAAGCTCTTTACATTTATTGTTGTTTATATTTGATTCTAGGCTCATTAATTATTGTTGATAGCATCACATTTTCATTAAAGAGCAAATTGTTTTTAATCTAACATTAAATTATTTTGAAATCATTATTTGGGAAAATTTTGGAGAAATCCAATTTACCCCCTCTTGTATCATCATCTTACTTCAAAAGCTAATAATACTAATTTATTAATTTTTCAAAAATTTATAAGTAAGAAATTTAAAGAATAAATTCGTTTATCAAACCAGTTCAAATAGTTATAACTATTTGAGCAATTGTATATTTCAAATCATTATAACATTTTGTTTTATCATAAAATAAATTATTTATGTTCGTACAAGCTTATTCAAAATAAAATAATACTAATCCAATAATATTTTGAAAATTAATAACTAAGAGATTTAAAAAAATAAAATTGTTTACCGAACCAATTCAAATAGTTAAGACTATATTAACAATTATCTATTTTAAATCGTTATGACCTTTTATTTTGTCATAAAATAATTTTTTCAATTCAAACTAGTTTATTTGGAATAAAATAAAATAAATTTACTAATATTTCAAAAATTAATAAGTAAGAGATTTAAAAAGTAATTATGTTTACCAAACCAGTTCAAATAATTATAATAATTTGAATAATTATCTATTTCAAATCGTTATTACTTATTGTTTTGTCATAAAATAATTGTTTTTGTTATTATAAGTTTTTTCAAAATAAAATAATACTAATTTATTAATATTTAAAAAATTAATCAGTAGGAGATTTAAAAAGTAAATATAGTTAGCAAATCATTTCAAATAGTTTTGACTATTTGAATAATTATCTATTTCAAATCTTTATAACCTTTTATTTGTAATCAAACAATTGGTTCTGTTCATACTATTTTAATCGAAATAAAATAATACTAATTTAATAATATTTCAAAACTTAATAACCAAAAAAATTAAAAGGTAAATATATTTCAAATCATTATGACATTTTCTTTTATCATAAAATAATTGTTTTTGTCATATAAGCTTATTTGGATTAAAATAATACAAATTTAATAATATTTTAAAAATTAATAAGTAAGAGATTTAAAAAATAAATTTTTTTACCGAATCAGTTCAAATGTTTAAGACTATTAAAATAATTTATCTATTTCAAATCATTCTGACCTTTTGTTTAGTCATAAAATAATTGTTTCAATTCATACAAGTTTATTTAGAATAAATTAATACTAATTTATTAATATTCTAAAAGGTAATAGGAAAGATTTTTAAAAAATAAATCTATTTACCGAATAAATTCAAATAATTATTATTATTTGAAAAATTTGTCTATTTAAAATCATTATACCATTTTGATTTATCATAAAATAATTGTTTCAGTTAATACAAATTTAAACAGAATAAAATAATACTAATTTATTAATATTTTCTAAATTAATAAGTAAAAAATTTTTAAAAATAAATCTTTTTACTAAATCAATTAAAATAATTATGGCCATTTAAATGATTATCTATTTCAAATTATTATGACCTTTTGTTTTGTCATAAAATAATTATTTTTTATCAAACAAGCTTATTTGAAATAAAATAATATTAATTTATTAATATTTCAAAAAGTAATAAGCAACAAATTTAAAAAATAAATCTGTTTATTGCATCAGTTTAAATAGTTATAACTATTTGAGTAATTATCAATCTCAAATCAATAAAATCTTTGTTGTAATAAAATAATTGTTTGTTATCATTGAAGCTTATTTGATTAAAAATAATATTAATTTAATAATATTTTAAAAATTAATAAGTAAGAGATTTAAAAATAAATGTGTTCGTCAAACTAGCTCAAATAGTTAAAATTATTAGAATAATTATCTATTTCAAATTGTTCTGTCCTTTTGTTTAGCTATAAAATATTTGTTTTATATCTTACAAGCTTATTCAGAATAAAATAATCCAAATTTATTAACATTCAAAAAATTAATAAACAAAAGATTTAAAAAAATAAATCTGTTTACCAAATAAATTTAAATAATTATGGTTTTTAGGTTTTTTAATGGTTTTTGGGGTTTCGGTGATTTTTAGGTTTTTTGAGTTGTAGTGGTTTTCAGGCTTCGGGAGGTGATTTTTGGATTTTTATGGTTTTTAGCAATTGTGGGGGTTTAGGTAGTTTTGAGGTTTTAGGTGCAATTTTTGGGCTTTTAGTGGTTTTGGTACTTCAAGGGGCTATTTTTTGGCTTTTAGGGTTTTAGCAATTTTTTGGCTTTTGAGTGCCAACTTTTAGTTTTTGGAATTTTTAGAGGTTTTTAGGCTTTCAATGGTTTTGGTGCTTCGTAAGCAATTGTTGGATTTTTGGAATTTTTAATTTTTTGGGGGTTTCAATGGTTTTAAGGTTTTAGGAGATAGTTTTTGAGTTTTTTTTTTTTTTGTTTTTAGTAGTTTTTGGCATTTTATTAGTTTTTGACATTTCGATTGATTTGGGGTTTTAGGGATGGCTTTTGCTTTTTTTGGGATTTAGTAATTCTAAGATTTCAAGAGACAATTATAATAGTTAGCAATGATTATGATGATGAAATTATCGATACGACCAATGTCATAGGTTATGTAATGACCGTAGCTAATGATAAATTAACGATGAACTAATTATTTATAATAAGGATAATTTATGATGATTTTAATTATTGATCCATGATTTGATTTGATTATGATATTTGAATGATAGCATATTTTGTAATGATTTATGAATTGATATGTTTTTATATTAATTTATGATCTACAAAATGTTTGACATAAAGATCATTTTGGAAATGTTTTAATATTTTGATTTAACAAATGTTTTGAATAATCTATATATTATGTATAAAAATGATGCTTAATCCTAATAGATCTGTGAGTCTATAATAAGTTTTATTATTATATAATAAATTAAAAAATAATTAATATTTTTAATGTTTTGAATGACAATAACAATTTCAAAATTTTAATTATTATCAATAATATTAAAATATTCATAAAAATAATTTATAATACACTTTTAATATAGAATTCTTAATGATTATTTTTAATTTTCATCTCATCCACAATTTCATTTTATTATCCAAAAACATGTCTCTTAGATCAAGTACAAGAGTGTGGCTTATCAAACTTTTTGGATGGAAACTTTGTACATTCCACATCAATATGGTGTGTTTCATTGAAGATACTATTCTTGTTGTCATCCCAGTTTTGCCCTATCGCTTTTGCCCGTCTTCCCTTGTTTATCCTTGTTCCTTTTTTATCTTTACAAGTATTTAATTTTGTTATAGAAACTTTAATTATTATTAAATATTAATTAGAATTTTGATTAATCCTCTCAATTAGACTTTAGGCTAGGGGGTTAATTTGCAGCGTCTCCCGGTTGAGATCGTTTTCTGTTGCAGGATAAGTATATGTAATGAATTACAAGGGGATATTGATCTTCTGCATTTAGAAGTCGCAAAAGAGAAGAAAAGAAAAAGAATATTCTATATACGTAGCTTTATCATCCCTAGACAACCACCACAAATTAATTAACAGAATGTAAGGAACATTACCGTACAAAAGGCAAAATTGTGGCCCGGATCAAAGTAAAAGGAAAGAAATAAACAAATAGAGATGCTCCCAGTCGCAAAGCAGTTAAAGCGCGTGACGCGACGCATCCAACTCACAGCTTTGTCTTACTCTTACACTTCTGGCTTTGGATCTTGAGGTGTAGAACAGCTATGGTAAAGTGGCATTCAGATGTAGCAACAGCATGCTTCTTGAAAATCTTCAGGAAGGTGACTCTGCCTGGAACCCTTGTACGAGTATCCAACACAAGTTTTCCATCCAATATATCACTGACCAGAGCTGTTATATTGGACACCATCTCGTCAACCCGGAGTATAAGCCGGCAGGAAAACGTTGTGGATCCCATAGGAGGTATGAAACCTGGTGGGATGTCAGCCTCCCCAAACTGGTTGCCTCGATATAAAAGTAAACTCTTGCCAGCGCCGTGCTTGAAGCTGGCATGGTTTCGATTTTCAACTAGGAGTTGGAGTTCGAGTGTAATGTTCAGTTGAATTTTAATAACTGGGAATGAGATGCCAGGAGAGATCCCATCAAGTGTTGCTGATAGGAGTTTGGTTCTTGGCTGCTTGGCTTTGAATACGGTCAACGCCAGGATAAGAACTATGATGAATATCAGCAAAAGACAGATGAAAAGCGCACTAATGACTGTGAGACACCGGCATTTGCATATTTTTTGCCTCTGTTCCCTCCGGGAGACTTGTTCCTTTTTTTCTATCATTGTTGTGATTCTGATCAGAATTGTTGGACTCCGTGGAGCTAGTCTTGATTGATTTTTGATATTCGGGAAAAGAAAGAAAAGGCTCCGGGTTGTGGTAAAGTGGGATGATATTGATATTTGACGCAATGCAAATGCAAGCGGTTGAGATGTATCAGCTAACAGGTGGGAAGAAGAGGCTTTAATGCCTGAAACCGACAACTTTTGACTTTGGAGGCAGTTAGCAGTAGGCAGTTGGGGTCCTTTAATGCACTCCAATCGAAATTTCCAAACAGGGAACACCAGTATCTGTATCGATTGAAATTTCGGATATATAAAAAAAGTTTATATATGATTCCGTACACTGTAAACTAACCAGTGCCACCCCATTAATCAACAAATTTTAGAAGTCCTCAAAAACAAGTATCTTTAAATTTTAATAAAAAAATTTAATGAAATTAAAAACATCATCTTATTATCCTTAGGTGGGGAACAAAGATTGTGGTGTCCACGAGTGGATTTGGGTTCGAATTTGACCTAGACATAGTAACAATACTTTATATTTTTATCTAAATTGGATTAAATTCAATAATTAGGATCTCAAATGCTATCCATATATAGATACCGAAATTGACACCCTGAATTGAATTTAAATTATTTGAATTTATCCAGTTTGAAACCACTTATGTACTTGGAATTAAGTGAAGAACTAATCCTTCTAAATCAAGACCACTTTTTGAACTTATAACTTGTCAAGATCTGAAATAAGGAAAATGCTCTTGAAATAGAGAATAAGATTGAAATTTGGATAAATAGGAAGATATAGCCTCAATTGACACACATTAGTGTCGATCAAACAAAGCAGACCCTCGATCGACACATCTTTGGGTCAATGGAGTGGTCATCTTGGGAGAAAGTTCAAAATTCCCTCTCTTTTTATGGACCTAAAACTTCCATTGTCGATTGAATATGTTCTTTGTTGATCGATATTTGGCCCAAGTGGATCAAACTTACAAACCTCTGTTGATTGAGTCACTTGGTCAAGCGGAGAAGTGTTGATTGACACTAGATCTTAACCTGAATTTTCATATTTATCCGAACTAATTCATAATTATTGGTCATTATCTTCATGTTGATAATCTTTTAACTAATTTTATGATAATTGACCAGATTTTTCATCAATGCTAGATCATTCATTAGTTTCAATCTCAACCATTCATTTCATTTCATTTCCCTTTAGCTATAAATTAGTAGCTCCAACTCATTTGCAAAATACACTAGAACATTCTGAAAACCTCCAAACTTGTTCTTGCTCACTTATCTCCTTTTTCTTAAGAATTCTTAACCTAAATTCTTTTTTTTTCTTTGTTTTTTCTTTCTTTCTATTTTCTTTTAATTCTTCCTCTGTAGTAAAGTTTCTCATCGATCTAAGTCTTGATTAATTCTAATTAATCTAAACGCTATGGTACCTAATCTTAAGCAAGATGCAGGATGGGTTAGAAGAGGGCTTTACCCAGTTTGAAGCGAGAGAACATAACATTCGGTATTGGAGCTTGCTTCAATGGTGCCACCCATGAGCACAGTAGCCAAGCCACCATGTCCTCCTCCAAGACCATGACTATAGCGATTTGCTACTAAGCTGTCGCATTATCGCTACCTCTAGAAACTAGGATTTACATCTATTTTGTTGTTTTAATAATCTTTTTCGGTTATGATTTAATTGTTCTTTACTCTTATTTTGGGTTGAGTTTAGGTTTTATTTGGTCTACAGATACACTCCGTTTGTTTAATCGAAAATAATTTTTTAAAATAATTTTTGAAAAATAACCTTATTTTCTAAAAAAAAAAAATTGATGTTTTATGTTGTTTAAATGATCCTGTAAAAATTATTTTCTGGTATTAAGATTTTTTTGGAAAAATCAGTATTTCCATCAAAGTAATGCTCTTTACATATCTATTTAAATAATATTTTTATATTTATACAAAATAACAACAATAATAATAATAATAAAATCATAAATATAAAAAATTAACAATTAAAAAAATAACACAATAATTATAATAAATCCTACAAACTTAGAATATAATAAAATAATTTATATATTGTTCTTACACAAAAATTAGTCTTACAAAAGTTACAAACTATATCTATAATAATACCAATTGTAGGATTTTATCTAAATAAAATAGTTTTTAGCTAGGTATATAAAATAGTTAATATTTTTCTTAGACATAATAAATTTACAATAACCATAATTGGATTCCACAAGGAAGTGGTTTCTATTCAAATAATACTAAAATAACTATTAAAATATTTAAAATTATTTATTAATTACTAAAATAATTAATAAAATACTAATATTATTAAAAATATAATTATTTATTATTAAAATATTAATATTTAATAATATAAAAAAGCAAATATTTAAAATTAAAATATTGTAAACTTTCAATATTAATAGTAAATATTAATATTAATATTTTTTATATTTTTAATTAAAATCAAATAAAATTGCTTTGATATAATCTTATTTTAGGCTAGATCAAATTAAATCTGAACTTAAACAATTATATTCGAAGTTTGCTTTGAGTAAAATTATAAAAATATTTAAAATTAAAATATTATAAGATTTTTAATATTAATTTTTTAATTAAAATTAAATAAAATTTTTAAATAAAATAATAGTTCGGATCAAGTCATATTAAGCCCTAATTTAAAAAATTATATTTAAGATACAGCTTGAATTGAACTATACTCACAAATTTAGTAAATGATCATATTCATAAAACAGTTATTTTTTAAAAAATGTCTTTCTTCTTTAAAAAGAAATAATTTCTTAATACCAACAATCAATACCAATGAATAAAATGGGGGGTTTTTCATCCATTATATGTCTTTATAATCACTTGTAATTAGAAAACAAACTAAAAAAACCTTTTATTAAACTTTAAACTTGCAATTGTGTAGTTGAATCATATTTCATGTTGTGTTTCTTTCTTGAATTAATACAAATAATCCAAACATGAATATGGCATGAATTATTAAACATGAATATGAATAAGATACAATCTAACTAACATATTTAAAATTAATACATTTATATTTTGTACAACATAATATGCTTAAAACACGATTAAAATAGTTAATATGACTATTAATATATTTAAACCACATCTTAATTTTTGATTAATAATAAATAAAAAATAAAATTTCAACTCCATTTGAAATAATTCATAAAACAAATATAATGTGTTAAAATTTGGGTTGATATATCTAAACAAGAAATGGATCTTTATTAAGAAAAATTATTTGATATATTGTCAATGAAATTTTTTAATTTCACAAGCAAGATCAATAAGATGACACATCTCTTTTTTTTTAAATTAATTTTTTTTTAAAAAAATATACACTAAGGGGTATGAATCACTCTATTAAACCTGCTTGTGGATTTAAAAAAATCAACTCTCAATGTATTTGATAATTCATCTTTTATCAAACCTATATAGAATTTTTTTTCATATTATTTTTATGTTATATTTTTTTAGACCAAAGGGTAAAAAATACTTTTGAATTATAATTCAATAATTATTTAAGCCCTTAATAATGTATTGCAATGGTTCAAGCCTTAACCTTCTATTTTGATTCAATAAATCCTTAAATAAATGAAAACAAATCACATAACAAAATTTAATCAATTAATTTTCAAATTACAGTCAATTGAATTCTTAAAGGATATTAGAATGTGGGACAAAGAAAATAAAGAAAAAAAAAGAAAAAAATAAATATTTATTATATTTTCACATATATTAATTACATCATGTGAGAAACTTTCATATATGTTATTGATATCATTATCACATGAAATTTTATCTTAATTAAAAACAATTAACAGTGTTAACTTTTAATCCAAATAAAAACTTAAGAATACAAAAAAATTGAGAGACATTATTAATTATAATAAAAAAATAAAAATTTTAGATGATTTTTTAATTATAACTAGATTTAAACCCATGATTTCATAGTAATCTAATATATATATTAGATTACAACATACAAGGTTACATAATCAAAATTACTTATATGGATGCCTAGGTGAATAATTTCTTTTAATAACACATAGGATAATATTTATATTATTTTATTTATCAAATAAAATTTTTAATAAATTATTTAAATTGAATATTTTAGATAATTATTTAGATTGAAATCAAAATCTGTCTAGATTGAAATTTTTGGATAAGATTTGAATTCAAATATATTAAATCATAATTTATCTTTTCTTTTTTAATTTAATAACAATTCTAAATATATATACTTAATAAAATTTTTTTCTATCACATAATTCTATTTAATAAATTATTTAAATTTAATATTTTTAGATAATTATTTAAATTCAAATCAAAATTTATCAAAAATTGAAAATTATTTAATAGATTACTTAAATTTAATATTTTTATAAGTTAATAAATTATTGACTAGAAAGCATGTATTTTTAAAGTACTAAAAGCTTACATCTTTATATGAAAATATGAAACATTTGAATGTTGATTAAAAAAAGTTAGATAAAAATATGTTTTTACGTTGAAAACAAATATAATGTTTTATTTATATTCTAATTCAAATAGTTTTATATTATATATTTAATTTATTTATTTGTTTTTCTTTAGTACATAACTTTTTTTAATTTTGCTTAGATTGATTATAATTAACTTTTTTGTATTATATATTTTTTTGTTTTATTCATTTCTTCAATGTTTTTATTCTCTGTTCATTTATTAACATATTTGCTTTTGTTATTGTATATATCTTTAATCTTGACAAATTAGTATGTAAATTTATATTCTTTATTTCCTTTTGCTATACCTTTTATTATTGAATTTCTTTGTCTACAATGGATGATATGAGAGAATGATAATCACTATCATATCTAACTCACAAAAAATACTATTAATTATGTTTAAAATGATTAAAAATAAAAAAATATTGCCAAAAAAAAAGGTTTCTAAGTATAACATAAAGAATTATTGTTTCCCTTTTATCTAAAAAAATTACTTTATTTTGTTGACATATATAGAAATAATTGTTAGTCCAATATATTTGTGTAATAATTACTTGAAGTATGTCAAAAATAAGAACTAATATAAAGCAAATATTATAACAAAATTAATAATTGTGATTTGTTGTTCAATCAAATATATATATATATACACCACCCAATAAACCTTATGATAAAAACAATTATTAATCTTAACTATTTAAATATTGATTCTTGATTTTTTATCAAACAAGAAAAAAGCAGTAGCAAAATTTTTAGTATTTAGCAAATAAATTGAAGAAGATATTTTTTAATGAAAAAAAGGATTTTTATAATTCTTGAAAATTTTCAAAAGTTTAGACTTCTTTTACATGAACAATATTAGTTATAATATATTATGTTTAAATTATCATTTAATTGTAACTTAGCATTTATAAATATATAATTATATATTAGATAAATAATTAAAAAAATAAATTTAAAATTATAAAAAATTTAATAAAAAATCATGTACATTGTATGGGTTAAAAAAGCTAGTTTTTAAATAAAATAAAATAAAAAATTTTAAATACTAATAATTGATTAACAATAGCAATAGATTGGAAGTAATTACACCAAAAAGATTTAAGTTAGTAATAATGTTCATTTAACACCTTAAAATAAAAGGTAATAAAAATAAAATTAATGAAAATTTTGATTGAAAGATGATTATGCATACAAATATTTGAATATATAAGTAGCAATTTCCTCTTTTATTTGAATTTGTAATTGAATTTTCTTTTGTATTATTTTAGGCTAATAATTAGAAATTTTTACTAAATTCAAGTCAAAATTTATAATATCAATGAAAGTCAAATATTATCAAATAAATCAATTTGGACATGTGAATTAAAAGATATGTGATACTAAATTAGACTATCACATGAAAAAAAAAAAGATATATCAACCACAAAATTAGATAATTTTGTATTATATATACTATTATTTAAAAATTAGAGTATTATTTATCAAAAAAACATCAGCTTGTTTTATTTTAAGAAACGTTATATTTATAATTTTGATAAAAAATTATTTTTTAATGATAAAATATGTTACTAATATTCTCATAAAAATTAAACCTATCAACCTCAATATGTTAAAAGTAATAAAAGTTTACATTTGAATTTAACTCTTCTTAAATCTAAATGATACTATATGTTTTTTTTTTTTTTTTAATTATAAGACATTCAACTTATTCTAAATGTTTTAAAAATATTTTACACCCCTAAAAATTTTGTAAAAAAAATAATAGCATAGTAAAATGTTGAATAAAAAATTACCTTTTTTGAATTATTTAGTCAAAATAACTATCATTTACCGTAAACCTTATAATACTTGTTATATGTGTCAAAAAATTAAAACTAAATAGCTACTTTTATTGATTTTGGTTTCCTTGGATAGCAATTAGCTCCACTTCAAGTTAAATTATGAAAGTGATAATATCAAAGCAACAAACATAATATCAAAATGACAAACAAAAGAAAAATCATATCATTAAAAAAAAATAAATCAATTCACTTCATACAAAAAATAAAAAATAAAATGTATATTTGATACATATGATAAAATAGGTGACAAGTGATCATTTTTCTCTAATTAATCACTGAGCTTGTTCTTTTATTTCATGATAAAGTATAGTGAAATTTTGGTATATAAATAGATATCATAACAAAAACTTAAAAAAATGCATAAAGATAGATACAAATATATGTACAGTTTAAACTATCAAAGAACTAATAGCAATAGTCAAACTTAAAAAGAAAATAAAAATATTAAATTTTCAAGAAATTTTGCTCAATTTTAAAATTTCTTTTCAAAAAATAAATCATTATACAACTATGATAAAGAATTAATCTAAAAGATCTTAACACAAAAAAAAAAAAATTAAAGCAATATCCAAAATAATACAAAACCAAACACAAAGTAGTCTGCCCATCTAATCCATCTATATAACATCACAAACAAAAAGAAAGAGAACAATATCACGACAATAAGAAAAAATATTGCAAGAATGCAATTTGTTTCTTAAGCATCCCAAAACACTTTTATTTATAGGATAGGTCTTGAAAATAATTATGGGATGATTTATAACTTTTGAATGTCTAATTTACTAAAATAAATTTAAGAACCAAATTAGGATCAATAATAGTATTTTAAATTAAGAGTAATTTATTCTTGACTTGTAAAATACTAAAACATATTATGCATTTAACTTGATTGGGAGAAATGAAAAAATAAGAATTTTGAAATTAGTGTACTAATGGTAATGAAATTCGTTTTATTTAACATATTCCAAAATTAATTTTAATTGATTTGATCATCTCTTAATTATCTTAAAATTAATATATATATATATATATATTAAATGTGTATACATCACTTAAAGGGTGGAGTAAATAAATATGTCATAAATTTTAAAATTAAAAAAAAATTTACACAAATATAATTTAAGAGTTGAATATTATAATTGAAAAAAGATAACACAAAATTATCCTATGATGATGTTAATTAAAGTTTTATTATCTTTAATATAAATTTAATTGAAAATGATTTAAGGTAAATAATAATAACAAATAAATATAATTAATTTAATTTTTTAAAAATAATTCAAATAAAATAAAATGTAAGACATATAGTGATTTTTCCAAATTGTTATAAACCATTCACGTTAAATTTTTTTATCAAAGATTTTATCTTTTATATATTCATACAATTTATGAACTTTTTATACAATTTAGTCATTATTTTATTGTGTAAAATTATTACAAAATCTTTTTTTTTCTGATCTCACGGCGTTTGATTGATTTCCATGACAACCCTTTGTATGAAGAAAAAAAAAAAAAAACTAAACTAAACACACGTGTGTGGGGCTGGGACAACTACACTCAATCTCTTTTTCTCAACTTCTTCTAAAAGCCTGAGTTTTTTGCACGGTCCTTTCTACTCCTTGGCTGCTCGCACCCCTTTAATTTGTCTCCCTCAAACTCATCTATCTTTCTTTCATTTCTCCTTTATGCGTGGAGGGTAAAAGAGAAAAGCCAAAGGAAGCTCCGGTGCTGGGAAGTCACCGTACCCCTTTACTCCAGTAGCGATTGGCAGGCGTGTGCGGCCAAAGTGTCCCAATCGTGCGGCGGAGGGCAAGCTGGGAACTTGCTGGACGGTAAGTTTGAATTTGGAAGAAAATTAAGAGAAAATGATGTGGTCCTTGGGTAGCTCGTATAAGAAGATAACGAAGATGATGGTGAAGAATGCAACTCGAAAGATGGCTGTAGGATGGACAAAAGAATCTAAAAGACATTTATCCTCAAAAATGACAACGGCACCTAATACCTGGAAGAACAACCAGAGCTCGCAAATATTATTGTCTCCACCACTTGTCTCTCTGGACGTTCCAGAAATTTGGGGTGCTAATTCCAACCATTATGATCCACCATCAAGCCCGAAAATCTGTAAGAGTCTCACATTTAACTGTCTCGATTGCATTCTGTTTACCTATGATCCCTACTTTGAGGATGGCTTAACTGTTATTTTGTTGTCTTATTAATGGTGTTTCTTCTCTTAAATTAAGAGATTAATGGAATTTTTGAAGGTACCGACTCAAACATTTTATATTATCTATTTGTTATTATTTTGTTTAATTTAATACAATTTTCAGTTGACGAGAGAAAGCTTGAATTTTGAGTTTCATTTGATTTTGATATTCTATTCTGGCATATCAAGCTAGTCATTGAGTTGGTTTCCACCGACTTGGCCTCTTTTTATAGTGTATGTTAGTTGGTCTTTTGCTTAATTAGATATTTTTCTGCCTAGTTGCTGCATTTCTAGACGGCTGATCTATGGTTTTTGAGGATAGTTAGAAGGCAGTCTCCCGGAATTTATAGCAAAAATGCTTATTTTTTAGTTAGAAGGCAGTCTCCCGGAATTTATAGCAAAAATGCTTATTTCATTTATATATCCCTCAAAAATTCAAAGGAACTTTGTGCCCTATTATTTACAGAGTAATCCTCCCTCTGGATTTGCATCCAAAATACATGATGTAGGATTAGCTTCAAAGGCTAGGGTTTATGATTTTCTAATGCAAAATGATCTGAATTCTTCAGGAAAATATAAAGTTTGAAGATAGCTTCATCTGAATTCTTGATTGCATCACACAATCAGAAAGAAAGAAAATGTAAGCATCACACCTAGGCTTTACTTGGTAGGAACTAGGAAGGGTGGAAAGGAGTAAGTTACAAAGTAGGAAAGTTTTTATGGAACCCAGCCATTGGATTAACAGTTTTTCTACCCTTCTTACCAAGCATAGCACTAAGGTTCCTTAGGAGTCAGGCCTAATGGCAATTGCGTCACACAATCACAATAGCAGTAATGTTGAAAATTTCTCATCATAATCTTCTTTCAAAAGAAAATTTATAAAATTGACTTAAAAACAAAACCTAATATGTTAAGGAAAACCAAACTGAGATTCTAAACCCTAGTATATAAAATATTACAATTAAGCCCATAAATACAAGTAACAGAATAAAATTTTATGTAAGTTAATGCCTTAATTAGCTTTTTTGCATTCTTCATGTGCTTGATTAGTGATATTCACCCCAGCCAATGTGCAGCTTGCTACGATAATTGATGGGAAGGCAATTGCAGAGGAAATCAGGTCAAGAGTAGCCTCTGATGTAAAAAGGATGAAGGCATACATCGGCAAGGTTCCTGGTTTGGCTGTAATTTTGGTGGGCCAGAGAAGGGACTCACAGACTTATGTACGTAACAAGATAAAAGCTTGTGAAGAAGCTGGAATCAAATCTGTGATGGCTGAACTTCCTAATTGTTGTGCTGAAGAGGATGTTATGACTGCACTGTTAAAGTTTAATGAGGATCCATCAGTTCATGGTATTCTTGTGCAGCTTCCTCTGCCAGAGGTAATTCCACAGTTGGGATCTTAATTTTGCCCCTGCTTTTCGAAGCTAATGGTAAAGAATGGTAGTACTGATTTAGCTGTCAAGCCTAATCTCTGCCACATAAATTTCTTTGATTTAGAGGCCTAACATATAGAAAATATAAATTTAACTGTCAATAAACTTAGGGCTTGAGATCACCTATTTGCTAGTACTCGGAAATCTTTGACAAATCCCATTTCCATTGAAATGGTGTCCTTTTTTCATTAATTCCAGTGAATGCTCTTGTTATTTCAAACTATAAGTGCTAGTTCTCTGGAAATTTAAAGGGATTTATTCTGATCAAAGTTTGTTTCTAATAGCCTAATGAATTAAATTGGTTCAAAATATTTACTAGACAATATGACTTTTTCCCAATCTGTCATCTTAATTGAGTATTTCAGAAGTTTGGTGTTTGTGGATGTTTGGTTTTGATTTTTTATTAGTCCTTTGTAGGTTTTGTAGTTCTCACTTTCTGGTATTGCACTATGAGATTAATCCCAGCATGTTGAGGCAATATCTTTGGATTAGTCTCATATTGGGATACCTTTCTCTTGTCCCTTGTCCCTTTGGTATGTGCCTCTTGTCCCTTTGTAATGTGCCTTATAGTCTTCTGCCGGTTACTAGTACTGCTCCTGGAGATACCTTTCTCTTGCAGTACTACACCTCATGAATCACCACTTCTCCTCGAGGCATACAATCTAGTTTATGTGTTCTTTTTTCCCTTTTTTTTCTAATTTGTAACATAATTCAGCATATGAAGAATGATCTAATCTTCCTCGCTGCCATCGCACTTATTCTGTTGTAATAGCATCTTGAATTTTACATGAGAACCCTCTATAGTTTTCTGCAAATGACTCTTAAAAATTGTCTGGTAAAGCATTTGGATGAGGAGAAGATTTTGAATATGCTGAGTTTGGAAAAAGATGTGGATGGCTTCCATCCAGTAAATATGGGGAATCTTTCCATGAGAGGAAGGGAACCACTGTTTGTTCCCTGTGCACCTAAGGGTTGCCTTGAGTTATTGATCCGATCTGGCATGGAAATAGTGGGAAAGAAGGCAGTAGTGATTGGGAGAAGCAACATTGTGGGATTGCCTATAGCCTTGCTACTGCAGGTAATAAAGCATTTTATATGTACATATATGTTTGTAAAGCATGTTTCATACACATATGGAGAGGCAAAAAGAAGTTGACATGAATGGACTAACTAGTAGGTGGCTAATTCTTTCAACATTTGAATAAATTGTTCTTTCATCACTTGAAACTCACTTCTCTTCTTCTCTCTGTGTCTTTCTCCCAAGGCAACACAACTTTTATGCTGAAATTGTGATCTTTTAATTTTTTTTCCCCAAGATTAGTTGCTAGTATTATCTTTTTCTTCATATATATAACAAAATCTCAGTGGTTGTAAATTTACAAAAATGGGATACAGACACATTTGCAATTTTGCAGAAGTACCTGTGACTCCAAATTTCATTAATTATCTTTTTTTCTTCTCTTTCTTTGATATTAATTTGTCATTATCCTTTTCTCCATTTATTATATCTTTTTAACTAATCAAAAATATTTTTGTTTATCACACAAGTAGTGCGCGATAATCATTCAGTTAACTAAAATACATAGATTGATCTTAGACCATTTAAAAGGGTTTTAATACTTGCTATATTCACACAATTTACCAGTGACTGTAGATGATATGTGTAAATCTTTATTTCTAAAATTCTATTGGGAATATTTATATTTTAATTTTTTCAAACAGGTCCATTCTTATACATCTTATGGGTTTAAGGACCGGTTCTTTTTAATTGTGTCCAATGTTGTTATTTAACTGAGTAAGCATAATTTTCCTGACATTTTTGGACAGAGGCACCATGCGACCGTCACCATTGTACATGCTTTCACAAAGAATCCTGAACAGATCACATGTGAAGCTGACATCATAGTCACAGCTGCCGGGGTACCTAATCTGATTCGCAGCAGTTGGCTAAAGCAGGGTGCAGTTGTTATTGATGTTGGGACATGTCCAATTGAGGTAAAATTGGTAATATTTCATTGATTTGCGTGATTGTAAATGCTTTCTGATTTCATTGCAGAAAATGAATGGCACAACTTTGGGGAAGGTAATTTGATAAACTAGTAAACTACGGAATAAAGTAGCTTCATTGACAGTACCTTCTATTCCAAGTATTGTTGTGATAATCAAAATTTGGCCTTAAATTCTTTCATGGATTGGCAGGACCCCAGCTCTGAGCATGGATACCGACTTGTTGGAGATGTTTGCCATGAAGAAGCATTGAGAATTGCATCAGCAGTTACTCCTGTACCTGGAGGAGTTGGACCTATGACAATTGCCATGCTCCTGTGCAACACTCTTGATTCTGCCAAACGGGTTTATAGGTTTGATTGATCACCCATGACAAAACTTTGCATTATCATAGTTTCCTTCAGGGCATTATTAGCCTAATTCAGGTCATTATATTAATTTAGTAGCTCTCAATTCCAATGGTTTGGAATGGATCTGAATTTATTGAATATATACAAAGTTTGCATCCTAATATTGTAGTTTACTCTTGTATTTTCACCTTTTTCGGAGATATTTTTGCAGTCCCTATCTTTAACCAAAGAAGTACCATCTGGGGCTCTGTGGTTATTAAGGTTCATTTACTAAATAATTGCTAAAACGCAAAAGCAAAATATTAGGAAACAAAGTAAATTATGTTTAAAAATAAGCGAGATTCATTTACACACATATAAAGATAATTAAGTTTTATATTATTTTATATTTTTATATGTTATTCAACCACTAGATTTTATGTTTTAATCACATGATTACGTACATCAAACTTTAAATTGATTGCAAATGTGTAGTTATTTTTTTATTATAAAAATTTCAACGCTTAAATATTATAAACCATGGCGAGTTGAGTTGATATGGTGCAGATATTATCTTTACTTGAAAATTTGGTGTTCTGAGTTGATATGGTGTACATTATGTTGACATGCAAAAAGTTGCTCCAACATTTCACAGATTTATTTCTTATTTTAAAAACTTAAGTGAAAGTACTAAAACTTTGAAGATTTATATATTATGATCAAAGTGAACGTATTACAACAGTGTACATAGTCTTTTTCTCAAGTTTTCAAATTTTATGATCATATATTTAATTTTGAAACATATTTATCATTATACTTCTAATTTTGAAGCAAATCTGGTTAAAATGTAGTGTAACCATTGGCAACGGCGAATCAAAATGGGAGCCGGAGAAGCCAAATGTTTTAGAAATCCTTAGTCAATATATATGTTAAATAGATTTAATTGGCTCTCAAATTAAAAATGTTAATTTATTATTTCTTTGATCCAATAATTTAATTTTATATCTTACAATTTAATAGATGTTAAAATTCAATTGCTATTGTCTATTTATTCTATTTATCAATTTTTTTTTTATAAACTCTTAATATCAACAAGCTTGTCACAAGTGTTAAATCATAATTATATAAATTTAATGATAGTTAAATTAACTTTTTAATTTCTTCATCAATTATACTCAAAATACACGAAGGATGAGTATTTGAATTTCTCACTTATCAAAATAATCCTATCCCTTTCTCATTTTCCATCAAATAATATAAATCGATTTAATAATGATGAAATTGAATTTCTATTCTGTTTACATGAAATTTTATCTAATTCCATATATCTATTATATATACAAAATGTGTATGAATTTATATTTGTAAAAATAAATACATAAAAAATTTGATAAATATCATTTTGTCTTATGGAGTTTTGTATAGAATATAAAAAAATGATAATAATTTAATTTCTACCATTATTGTGATATTACATATGAATACCAGAAAATTAAATGAATATTGATTTGATCTCTTTGTTGAGATAAAAACAAATAATCATAAAATATATATAAAAAAGAAAGTCGGTTTTTCTAACACTTAATTCTTTCATAAATTCCATTATTCTATTCGAAAGGGACAAATTATTAAACTTTTTTAGTGAGTGAGTTATTATTAATTGGTGATTTTAATGTTTAACAAAATAGGTTGATAAATTTAGTATTAATATGAGACAAACATGAAAGCCTAAATAATTTAATGTGATAACTTATATATGAGTTTTACACATCTTATTAAATCAGTATAGTTTAACGGTTATATAGATTTATGGCTTAGTAAACTTTTAATAGGGAGGTTTATAGGGTTTTAATATAAATTAGTTAAGGTCCCTTATTCACTTTTAATTTTAGCGGTATTTACCCATTGAGAGCCGCTAATAAAAGAAGAATGAAAGGAAGACCGAGTCTAAAAGAAAACATGAAAAATCGAACAAAGAAAACCAAATAATAAAAACAAGTCAAGAATGGCTATGAATATGAAATTTTGTTCTCAAATTCATGGTGATTTATGTGTTTTTGATACAAATTATGGCATGGATTTTGTAAATCTATGTGTTAATTACATGTTTAAAGGTTAATTACAAAAGAAAGCATCAAATTGGTTTTTAAATCGAAATATATCCAAAACAGGTCAAATTTGACCCATTTAGGTAAGTTTGATCCAGTTGAAAGTAAGAGACAATAACCACAACTGAGTTTGAATAGTGCTAATTGGATGAATAGTGCTAATTGGATGAATAGTGCTAAATTCATGGTGATTTATGTGTTTTTGATGCAAATTATGGCATGGATTTTGTAAATCTATGTGTTAATTACATGTTTAAAGGTTAATTACAAAAGAAAGCATCAAATTGGTTTTTAAATCGAAATATATCCAAAACAGGTCAAATTTGACCCATTTAGGTAAGTTTGATCCAGTTGAAAGTAAGAGACAATAACCACAACTGAGTTTGAATAGTGCTAATTGGATGAATAGTGCTAATTGGATGAAATATTGAGTAAGTAAATAGTATCAGATAAATTGACCCGTTTGGACTCATTGGTGTTTGTTTTTTATGCTATTTATTTTGTTAGTTCCAAAATTTTATGCTACATTTATTTATTATTTTTATGAAATTTTTAAATGGCATAAAATATTTATTATATAATATTTATGCATGATTAAATAAGTATTATATTTTATGCACGATTAAATAAGTATTATATTTTATGCACATGAATTTTGTTATTTTATTTTATAATAAAATATTTGGGCATGTTGTGATTTCATTGGAGGTACATACTCTGCTTATATGTTATTTACAATTTATGTACTCTTAGCCTAAATTTATGTTGAATAAATTTAGTAAAATTTATTTTTAGTAATTTTTTATTATCCCTTTAAAATGCAATATGCACTATTTTGAAAGACAAGTTAGGCTTAAACTTTACAAGGTTTTGATGCAGCTAGTATCAATTGGGTAATTTATTGCATAATTTCATTTGATTATTAGATAATATTAAATTATTATTTATATGAAATAACTTGAATTTAAAATTATTGCCTTGATTTATTTTTTTCCATGACTATGTTGACATTATGTATCATCATTAATTTATGAAATTTATAGTGTGATAGATGATACATAAGAATAAATTATGGATTTAATATTGATTTATTAATGAATTTCAAGATACTTGGATTTTGAATGCAATAAATTAATTTTGATATAGTAAAACACATTCGGTTTAAGTATCTCATAAAGAGAGATCATATTTATAATGATCCATCAGGATATACATTGATTATTAGTGTCTCACACAAGAATGATAAGCTTTTTAAGTATTTAATAACCCAAAAAAAAAAAAATCATGGTTAAGTATCTTGTGAGAAATTGTCAAATTGCATACACTTAATTAAGTATGTAGTATGCAATAATAGGTAATCCAAATTTCTCGGTGTGAGAATATATAATTGGCTAATGTGGGTGTTTGGATGCCAAAGTGGTTCACTCATTGATACTTACAAGATGTTCTCCTGCACAAGAATGAGAGTACTTCCAAATTACGTTATATAATCGCCTGCCCAAAGTGAGCTATTGTGTTTGGTTAATTTGAGTGATATGAAGTATCATAATTAAGGGTATGTTGGTCTAGAAGGTCTATCCAAAGGGGATAGACTTTTCAAAAACTAAGATATTTCTGTATTAGCTTCATATAAAAAGTGCTTAACAACATATTACATTCTTTGCTCAATAGGGAGTTTGTAATGATGCATTTGAACTTTTTAGTTTTATTACAAATAATATATCCTGGGCTAGTACTATTTGTATGGATTATTGCTCATATGTGAAAAGTTGTATTTTTTGTATTGAATATTGAATTGATTTGGTGATAAAAATTAAGTGGCTCTAATTAAAAGTAATAAAAGTGATTTGAAACTTAATTAAGTCATATGTGTTTTCTTGGACATAATAGTTAAGTATTGAACATTTTGTTGATTATTGTCCAATTGATAAAATGTTGTATTTTGTGATTATAAAATATTGTCTAAGTCATATGAATCCATAAAAATAGTTGTCATATGCATGATTAGTAAATTTGATTTATTACTTTTGTTTTGATGTATCATTGTTTGATAGAATAATTTTATGAATGATAATGCTTATGTAAAATGTGACATCTAAAATTAAGTTTAGTACTTTTGAAAGTATGTGTTATACATGATAAATATGTTTAGCATGCTTACAATATTTTAATTTTATAAATATCACATAATTATGATTTGAAATTTTAGGCATTAAGTTTAAAGTCTAATAAAGCACATAATGTGATATATATATATATATATATATATATTTAAGAAACTCATGTTTTTCATGGAAATATGAAATGATTTATGAAAGACATTTAAATTTTATGCTAATTTGCTAAAACAGTGGAAGAGTATCATTGTTAAAGTTATGCAATTATGTTATGAGAGTAATAACATATGTTAAATAATTGAATAGTGAATTTGTTTCACATAAATTATTAGACTAACTTTTAAAATCTTTTGATTTTACAAAATATTTACTAAATCAAGTATGCTATCATAAGATATTGATTGTTTTATAATATTGATATTGTAACATGTTGAGAGAGCATTAAATAAAAGGTTATTTCTTAGTAAGTATTTAGAGCATGCTTTTGGTATAATGAATTCAGTAAATATTGTCATAACGATCCTAGGTAATAAAAATAAATGAGTTGTGAAAATAAATGGATAAGAGTAAAAATTTCAGTCTATAAGAGAAGACAAAATTAGTTTAGCAAATTTTAAAACATTAAAAGTTTTGACTAAAATGTGCTATTGTTAAAACTTGTTGGGTTAATTAGCCTTAATATTTTTTTTATCACAACTCGTATTTGGTAATATTGAAAATATTATATTCCTTACATGAATATGAGATTAGTTTATATCATAATCATTGTTTGTATATGATTGTTTAGAAAAATATGCATTATTGACATTTATCATATATTGTATGTTGAGATTTATGGTGTATAAATTTTGTTGAATCTCATTTATAAAGTATTTGCATTGAAAGATATTCTTTGTGGCCAGTTAATTTTTTTTATTTTAAAATTTCTCGTAGACATGCTTAAAATATTGAAATATTATAATAAAGTATTATTAATTGCTAAGACAACTTACTTAGTAGTATGGCATGCTAAGTATTCATATTGATTGGAAGCATGATTATGGAGTATGACTTGAAAATTTTAAAGTGCATAAAATGATAATGGGCATTTTAAGTTTTAACTTTTTAGTGATCTATAGAGGTACATTTAAATTAGTATCTCACTCGAAATGATCACATGTATAAATAAACATAAGAACTATAATGATAATGAAATTTCTTATGTTGTTATGGATTTTCTTTGAGTTATTACATATAATTAGCAACCAAAAGGGGGTGATTATATGTTTTTTAATTTAAAGATAATTGTGAAACATTTTTTATGAAATGAAAATATACATAGACCTAGAAAATTTATCTGAGGGATTTTTTTTTAAAGTTTTTGTATTTTTTTTCAGTGTTTTAAGGTGTGATCATACAAAGGAAAAATGTTTTCCTTAAAAGAATGTCCAAGATTAAATTTTTGATATGATACCTTGATTGTTTTCATAAAATTAGTAAAGATATTAACTTGATGAAAGTTTTATTTGCTTATGTCATTGATTAACTTTTGTACTCAATTTCAATATGCTAGAAAAAAAGTGTTATTATAAGTTAATGTTTTCAATGAGTGATAAGTTCTTGGATGTTTTATATAACATAGTAAATGTATAAATTTTAGTCATTTTAATTTATCACATCTAGGTATATACATTTGTTGTATAGTATTTTATTATAGCTAAGAAGGTTAGCTTCCACACAAGAAAGTTTTAGACCTATTATAATATCTCAATTTGTTTTAAGTAAAATTGAGAATTGTTGAAATATAATTTTATTTTAATAAAAATTTATTTTAGTTATTTAACTCTCAATTAAGATATTAGTTTGATTATCTTGGTCACCATTATCAAACCTAGTAGTTATCAATTTTTAAAGGGTAAATTGTTGTCATTTGTTAATAATATATTTTAAAGAAATTTTAATATTTTCTTTTGAGGAACTCAAGTGAGAGGGAGAATATTATTTTACACTTATCACACGTATGAGATTTTTTTTTAAGAATGAAGCCTTGTGCAAATAAGTAAACTACTTGCTTTGTTTTTAATTGGTTCAATTCCTTCCTTGATAATCTTACTCAAATTTTGTTAGTTTAATTTTAAGAGAGAACAAGAATTTTAAAATCTTCTCTCATTTCACTTCCCTTAATTTGAATTATATATAAACTAATTTTCAAAGTTATTTCAAAGAATTATAATATAAAAGTTTTGACATTTTTGCCAAAACTTTTCTTTTAAAGGAAGTGAAAATTAGTGGGATTTCTTCTGCATATGTTTTAAAGTAATAAGAACTTATAAATGCCCTAAAGTTATTGTTTTGGAGATATTATATGTGATAAAGTCAATGAGAGTTAATAGACTATTGATTAAGACATGTTTTAGATATAAAAGATTGATAATTCAATGAATTCCAAATTTATTGAAAATGATCTTTTGTTAAAACATTAAGAATTATCTGTCATATGAAATATAAATATAAAGATTTGGTCATAATATGTTAGTAATTGTAAGTGGTTTATTAAAGTAAAATCATGGAAGTCCAATAACAATAGTGATTATCACATTTGGCACAAGGGTAGACAATATATAATTTTGTTATGACTCCATTTATTGAAGTGCTTCTTATTTATCATTTAAAGTTTAATTGGATCGTGTTTATGATTCACTGAATTAGTGGGAGTCATCATGATTTGATTATGTAATAACATATTTTTTCTATGTGAGGATAATGGGATTACCAAGCTCATAATATGGATATCTATAGGTATGGAAAATATAACCTATTAAGGTACTGGGTTGATTATTGCAATTGATGCATTGTAAATTTTCTTTTGAAATCATTATGTTTTAGGTTTCTTTACATTTTTAAATGCATCACATGTGATTGCTAATTACCTATAAGATATAGTTTGAAATGAATAAATCCATAAGGTACCATTAAGTTAAGTGGACATAATTGTTTTATATATACATCATAGTTGTTATTTGTACATATGTTTATTATTGCAGGAGCACATCTTATATTAACATGTGAAATTATAAACTCTTAAGACTTTGTATCTATCTTAAGTACAACTTTAATGTCATTTAAGTATATCTCATAAATGATACCAGTAAGTAACCTTGAGGATAAAGAAGAGACATATAGGCACATTTGGATGATATAGAGATTTTTCATCAAGTTTAAAAAAATTGGTAAGAAGATTGACAATGAAAATAACACATTGAGATCACATTTAAATATTATTTTCTTGCTACATAGCCACACTGGATCCACTATCAATAGAGTCTCTAGTACTTGTAACTATGGATTGGTCTTATGTCAATAAGGAGCATAAAGGCTGCAATGATTTAGTATTAGATGATTTTATTAGACATGATCATTAATATATTGTTTCAAGGGCTAAATTATTTTTTAAAACTATGGCCACATTAAAGTAAAGTTAATCAGCTTGAAGTCTTATTTTTTAATTATATTTTCTTAAAATCAAACAACCCAATTAATATTGCCCAAGTGAGAGAATGTTAGAATTTTTCAATAAGAGGGCTACTATTAATTGGTGATTTTAATGTTTAATAAAATTGGCTGATAAATTTAGTCATAATACGAGATAAGCATAAGAGTCTAAATAATTTAATGTGATCACCTATGTATGGGTTTTGCACATCTTATTAGGTACGTGTGGTTTGGTGGTCTTATAGGCCTTTGGCCTAGTAAACCTTTGATGAGGAGGTTTCTAGGGTTTTAATATAAATTGGCTAAAGCCCTTTCTTCACTTTTAATTTTAATAGTATATATCCATTGAAAGCTACCAATAAGAAAAGAGCAAAGAAGAAGACTTAGTCTCTTCAGGAATTGATGTTGCTTTCATTTATGAATTATGACTATTGAAATAGGTATGCAATATGATTAAAATTTGGTGTTCTAATATTCACATATGATTTTTGGGATTTAGAATTATGCTTACACATATGTCTTCACCCTTTCATCCTATGGATAGATAGATAGAGAGAAGGTATAAATAGAGAGAGAGGGTAGAGGTTTTAGTTTTTTCATATTATCAAAGAGTTGAGTAATGGGTTTTTTGTGTTATCAAATAGTTGAACAATGAAAATAGATGGTGAGTGCCTAATCAAATTGATTGGGTCATGTAGGAACAAGGTTCAAATCTATCAATATGTTAAGATGCCTCAGCTACATATACCACTACACTTTCATTTGACACAATTGTAATGATAAACAGTTCTTCTCACCTTGATTTTCTCTTGAATTCTCAAAACTCTTGTCACTCGATCATAATGAATTGATGTTATTACAAGAAAAATAATTTTTATCAGCACTTATAAGTGCTAGTAAAAGATTAAAAAAGTGTAGCTATTATTATTGTCGACAATTTTTAACCCCTGGTTGACCACTAGCTAGGTGAGTGCCGGTGAAAATTTTTTTATAGTTAAGCCACATGTGCCAAAGTTACACATGTATTTACTTGCATGACTTTAGTAATAGCTAATTGTGAAACATTTTTTATGAAGTAAAAATATACATAGACCTAGAGAATTTATCTAAAGGATATATTTTTTTGAAGTCTTTGTATTTTTTCATTGTTTTAAGGTGTGATCACACAAAGATAATATTTTCTTTAAAAAAATGTCCAAGATTAAATTTATGATATGATGTTTTAATTGTTTTGATAGAACTAGTAAAGATATTAACTTGATTAAAGTTTTATTTGCTTACTTCATTGATTGGCCTTTGTACTTAATTTCAATATGCTGGGAAAAAAAAGTCATCATAAGTTAATGTCTGTCATGAATGATAAGTTCTTAGATGTTTTATACAATATAGTAAATGTATAAATTTTAATCACTTTAATTTATCATATTTGGGTATATACATTTGCCATATAATGTTTTATGATAGCCGAGCAGATTAGCTTCCATACAAGAAAGTTTTAAACTTGTTATGATATCTCAATTTATTTTAAGTAAAATTAAGAGTTATTGAAACATAATTTCATTTGAAAAATATTTATTTAAGTTGTTTAACTCTCAATTAAGATATTGGTTTAATTATCTTGGTTACCATTATCAAACCTAACAGTTATCAATGTTTAAAGGGTAAATTATTGTCATTTATTGGCAATGTGTTTTAAAAAAAAAATTAATATTTTCTTTTGAGGAACTCACACGTGAGGGGGAGAATATTTTTTACACTTATCAAATGTGTGAGAGTTTTTGAGAAATGAAGTTTTGTGCAAATAAGTAAACTATTTGTTTTGTTTTTAATTGGTTCAGTTCCTTCTTTGATAATCTTCCCCAAATTTTGTTGGTTTAATTTTGAGAGGGAATAAGAATTTTAAAATGTTCTCTCATTTCACTTTCTTTGTTTTGAATTATATATGAACTAATTTTGAGAGTTATTTTAAAGAATGATAAATAAATATTTTGACATTTTTGCCAAAACTATTCTTTTAAGGGAAGTGAAAATTAGTGGGAGTTATTTTGCATATGTTTTAAAGTAGTAAGAACTCATAAATGCCCTAAAGTTATTGTTTTGGAGATATCATAGGTGTTAAGGTCAGTGAGAGTTAATAGGCTATTGATTAAAACATGTTTTAGATAAAAAAATTGATAATTCAATGAATTCCAAATTTATTGAAAATGATCTCTTATTAAAACATTGAGAATTTTCTGTTATATGAATATATGAATACGAAGATTTGTTCATAATATATTAGTAATTGTAAGTGGTTTATTAAAGTGACATCATGGAAGTCCAAGAACAATAAAGGTTATCACATTTGGCATGGGGACAAATAATACATAATTTTGTTATGACTCCATTTATTGAAATGTTCCTTATTTATTATTCAAAGTTTGATTGGATCATGTTTGTGATTTGCTAGATCAGTGCAAGTCATTATGAATTGATTAGGTGATGACATATTTTCTCTATGTAAGAATAATATGATTACCAAGCTCATAATATGAATATCTATGGGTATGAAAAATATAATCTAGTAAGGTACTGGGTTGATTATGGCAATTGATGCATTGTAAATTTGCTTTTAAAATCATTGTTATTTTGGATTTCTTTATTTTGTTAAATGTATCGCATGAGATCACTAATTACTTATAAGATATAGTTTGAAATGAATAAGTCCATAAGGTACTATTAAATTTAGTGGACACAATTGTTTTATTTATACATCATAATTGTTATTTGTATATATGTTTATTATTGCATGTGCACATCTCATATTGACATGTCAAATTATAAAATCTTAAAACTTTGTATCTATCTTATGTATGATTTTAATATCATTTAGGTATGCCTTATGAATGATAGGAACAAGTAACCTCAAGGATAAAAAAGAGATATAAAACACATCTGGATACCATGGAGATTTCTTAGCAAGTTTGAAAAAATCAGTAAAAAGACTGACAATGAAAATAAGTCATGAAGATCACATTTAGGTGTTATTTTTTTGCTATACAGCTACACAGAGATTGACTATCGATACAATCTTTGGTACTTACTAAAAGAGTCTTAAACTAGGATCTAAAACTAAATGCTTATCTGTTAGAGGATCTTGCTTCATGATCTTGTTATTTGTAGAACTTTACTAAGGTATGTCTCGAAAATATCTTTAGATTGCCATTCAGTGTGTATATCTACTTTTTCAAAATGAAATTTTATCATATTTGGTCCTACTTTGTGTGTCAATATTAATCTTATATGAAGTGACCATAAAAATAAATGATTGCTTAAGCAGTTATAGGTATCCAAATGATCATTTAACTATAGGTATCCAAATGATCATTTAACTATCTCTAACATATATAAAATTTATCCCTCAACATGCATTTAAAAGATAGATAAGCAATGTAAAATAATACAATAAAGGGATAGTTTTGGGAAAAAAGCTTATCCATAAGTTTTTTTAGGGAACAAGCTTTTCCAATAAGCTTTTGAGAAGGCATAATTTCACTATCTTCCATTTTCTTAACATCTTTGGCTCGTGGGCTTTTTCTTGGTTCTTCTAAGATGACCATCCAAGTGATGCCCAACCATGGAATCAATTTCTCTAACACTGATGAAGAGAAAAAAGTCTTTGCTCGCCTCTCACAAGTGCAATAATTCTTGTAAGAAGTGGAAGAGTGAACCAGCTCTTCAAGAATGAGCCTAAAATACATAATAAAAGATTTAGAGGTTGTTATTAAGATAACTCTTTCTTTTTATGAAGAAAAATATTCTATTTGTCAAAACAAAACTATTCGGTAAAACAAAGCTTTTTTATGGTAAAGTTGTAAGAAAACCCTAAATCCTTCAAAACCTTCTTACCTGTTTAATGAGAATTCTGCAATAGCCTCTCTGAAATTGAATTCTTTGTAAATGGGTAATTTTTCTTTCTCCTTTTTTATTTTCTTTGCATGTTTTATATACTCTTTTTGTTTTGTTTGCATGCAATTCTTATTTTTTCTAGGCAACTTGGAAATGTGTTGGATTGACTTTTATCATTACATGCATTTTTTAAATTTAGGTTGCTGAAGGTATAATAAGGGTTTATGAGGCTTTTCAGATTATTGTTGTTGATTTGAACCCCAGAAGATTCAAAGAAGTTAGGACTAGTTTAGTTGATTTGTTGTTCGGTTCTATGGTTATAAAGTAAAATTTCTAATATCTTGAGAATAGTCATATATATATATTTTGTAATGAATTTATAATTTTTTTATGAAAAATTGAATTTTTAATTTTATTTTTAATCAATGTTATCTTTTTATTTTATTTTGTTTTGAACAGTTAATTAATTTGTTTTTGAGTTTAAACAATGGCACAGAGTAATTGGGAAACAGATAAGATATATTTATATATGTTATTTCAAAAAAATGAATTTTAATTTTATTTTCATTTAGTCCTTAATTTTTTTCTGTTACTTTTTTGCAAGTCTCAGTGCAAGTTCTTCAGTGGGTGGAAGATGCTAGAATTCAACCTTCCAATAGGATGTTTGTTGACATTGTCTCCTTTTCATAGAAAGATTGTGGGGTTGAATATGCACATAAACATATAAGAAAAATTAGGTAAGCTGAAATTATTTTTGGCCTCATGAAACATTATTTTAGAATGTTTTCATAACTTTCCCGGAATGGTTCTTGGTTTGGAAACTAGCTTTTGGAATAAAAACATAGAATAATAGTTGTAATAATAAGGCGTACATGTGAGTCCCTATGCTTGTAATAAAACTATAGCATTTCATGAAAAAATATGCATATGGTGTTTTAGTAATGAAACATAATCCATGAGAAAATCTAAGGATCAAAATTCAAGCAACATCTCATCTGCTGACCTTGCCATTGATTGTTGGATTAGAGGTGTAAAGCTATAATTTGAGAGTGGTTGCTAGTGGTAATTACATTTCAAAGATAGTATATTTGATTTCTTAGATTTTATTATATAGTAAATATAAAAACCTAGCTAAACCAAAGTTTATTACGAGGAATCAAAGTGTAATTATGTACAGTTTGTTGTAGTTTCAATTAAGTGGGAGGGGGAAAAGAAGGAGGGTAACTTTCATTAGGATCATTGTATGTGAACAAATCTTCTTGACGGTTCTTCAACTAATTTTTGTTGTAATTTATAGACAACTCAGGTTTAGAAATAATAAGGGTTTAAGGGTTATTGTAGGAAAAAAATTTACCATGAAAAAGGAAAACTTTTTCTCTTATATCAAATTTCATCTCTTAACTATTATGGTTTTCTTTAAATGAACATAGATTTTCAATTCTTTGCCTCTCTTTTTTGCCTTTTTTGAATCTTTTCTCTATGTGTTATCCTTTCTTTATCTTTTACCTATCCAAAGTTTTAAACTATCTTTTAGTTTCCTCTTTATTTTTTTCTTCTATTTTTATACAATTCACTTTCTTTTTTGCCATTTCTCTATTTCGGATAAAAATCACCATTTTTCAAACTAGATAGTCTCTAAGTTTTTATGAAACCTGTTTAGTTTTGAGTCAAAGGATCCATGTTGACATATGGGTTTTTACCAATTTGAGTTTTATAGAGTTGGGTTAATTTGGCCACAATATATGAGCGTGCTATATGAATTAAAGGGTAAAAAGGTTCTATCACATAAATACCAATTCTTATTATTGCAAATGATAGTAATACATTTTTTAATATTTTTAACTTTTTGTATAGCCATACTTGCTTTAATGATAATTATGATTCATAACTTCAATCAATTTATCTTTTTTGGTAGATAAAACACATCCTACTCTAAATCTTACTAGATATACCATAGAAAGCAAATATACATTGATAGGTTTGGAATTTTCTTATTTCCAAATAATATTAATTACAGGCAAAGATCTTTCTTTATGGTTCTATTAGTTTAATTGAAGAACCATGCAAGTCAGCTCACCTTGCAATAATGAACATTGCCAAGAGGTCTAGCAACATCCTCTTTTGTAATCTAAATTTAAGATTACCACTGTGACCATCAGCAGAGGTTGCTTAGAAAGGGCATAATGAGTATATGGGATCAAGCAGACCTTATCAAGGTAGGAATTTGTGATTTCAAGACTCATACATGAAATGTCTTGCTATTGCATTCATTTGCAGCTAACCTATGAAAATATAGGTAAATGAGGATGAAATTACATTCTTAATAGTAGATGATCACCCTTATGATGATAATGTGGTGATTGAGAAGCTTTTTTATCCTAATCTTAAGCTTTTGGTTGTTGTTGATGGGTCAATATGTTGTAGATATTACACCAAGGTAAGATTGTCTAATTTTCTTTTCATTTACAAAAAAAGAAAAGAAAAGAAAGAAGATTACTTTATGTTATGAATTTCACTAACAATTCTCACAATCCTATAACTTGGTTGCTTAATTGGTCGATTTCAGTTACAAGTAGATAAGAAAAAGAAATTTCAAATTTCTTTTAGAAAAAAAGAAAATAAGAAGAAACTTGGAATCGGAAGCTTTCAAACTGCTATAGCTACTAGGGTTTATTTCATAAACCAAATTAATCTCAATTACATCTTACAAAATCTACCTTTGATTATTTGTTTAATTCCAAGATCAATATCGATTACTTGGAGGGAATGTAGCCAAGTTAAGAATTGATTTCATGAAAAAATAGCTCACTACTTTTTGTTCTCAACTTGAAAAAGTTCAAAATGGCTATGTAAAAATGTTCCCTTTGAATTTTTTTTATGATTTTTAATAGTTTTAATTTTTTTTAATTTCTATTTTTTTTTAAAGAATGATATTTGTAAAAATTCATCTTTTAGGTTACAATTTCACAAAATATGTGTTAAAGTAGGAATGGATTTTTTAGCTTCAAATAATAAATTTTGGGTTATGCTTTAAGGATTGGTGATTTCTATTATGTACTTGGTTGGTATCCAAAATCATTTTTTTAAAATAAATTGCAGCATTTTCTTTTGTTTTCAAGTTATTTATTTATTTTTTATAGCTTAAATTGATTTTATTTTATATATTTAGGCCAAAGTTTTGAGCTTTATGTCTTTTTTTTTTTTGTACAAATGTTTTAATCTCTTTAACTTTTTTTTTAGCATTTTCTTTTAATGCAATTTTTATAATTTGTTAGCTATTTTTGCATTATAGCAGTATGAATGTAACTATGATAGTATTAGATTTTTTTTGGTGTAAAATTCTATAATTGTGAAATTTATTAATTTCTCTTTTTTTTAGCATGATACATGAATTCATGATCTGTAATGTCTTTTTTTAGAGTCTTTTAATGCTTCTTATTATCCATTTCGAAGTGTTAACCTTAACATGGAAAAAATTTATGTCAAGATTTGGTAGAATGCTTATAATGAGATTTTGGAACTTGGCTAAATGAGGGTGCAAATTGTTGAGATTCATATGGGCCTATCTTTATTTTAAGTTATCTTAGTTTTGTAATCTAAATTGGCAAATTCAAAATTGAGTTAGCCTTTTTCATTTATGTAGGCTAGGGTTGGATCTACTACACTATCAATGGTTGGCCTTTTATCTTTACTTTGATTTGTACCATAATTTTTTTTTTCAATTTTTATGAATAAATTCAAGCAACTAAAGTGAAGACTTTACATGTATAGGCATATGCAACTATCAAGTTAGTAGATGCATGCCTCTAAGGCTTGAGAGGATATGTAGCAATTATGGAATGTGCCTTTGTAGCTTCCCAGATACCCTCTTCAAATGTTTATTTCATGCCAACATCTTCTTGGTTTTGCATTTTTCACATTTTTTTTAATAATCAACAGACTCTCATCTTAATCACAGGTTGCAGAACTCCCTCTCTTTACAACCAAAATATGACTTGATCGTATTAAAGCTAAGGAAGTCTATCAACTGGGGTCTCTAAACGAGTATGAAAGATATATATACAAGTATATTTTGTGTTAGAAATATAAATATTTTTACTATTTTAAGTACAGATAGCAAAGTACTCAATTAATTCATGTTTGATTTTTAATAGGATTCATTTAGAGAAAGCAAAGAAAGAGTTAACAGAAAGCAGTCAGATTGGTATTGTCTTTATCAAGAAATGAATTGGTGGTGAGTGGATCTCTATTATATAAGCTGCCTAAATCTATTATAGGATTTTGAATATGTTTTGATAGTTTGAAGAATCTACTACAAGGCTTTAAATAGACTTCTAATGTCTAATATCCAAACTTAAAAAAAAAAATTAAGAGTCCTTTTTATTTTAATTACATTTTAGTACATTTTGATTTGTATTGATGATAGAAATTAAAAAGAATCTTTTAAAGCTTGGTTGGTTGTAATAATTTTTTGCATTATGATTAATTCAATAAAAAATTATAAATATATATAATTCAATAAAAAATCTAGTTAATTATTAAAGCAGTCTCTTTGACCACAAAAGTATAAGCTATTTGCATATTAATTATCTAGCTATATTGAATGATTTAATTATTACTTTCATATGCATCTATCTATCAATGATGTCTTTGCAAATTCGCCATTCTTTATTTTAGCAGAGAATGCTAGCTTGTTAAAAATAAGGTAAGTGTCCAAGTTTCTACCAAAACTTGGTGTCTTTTTTTAGTTCAAATAGTTTTTTTTCATGAAAAAGGATGAACACAAAAAGATAATTGTTCCTACCAAGAAAAGTTATGAGGTTTTTTTTTAAAGTAGTTTCATTACTACATTTGATTACCTGACCTATCTATGCTAGTAGCTAGTAGTGCATGTCTGTTTACAAGTCATGTTTATTGATATCACATTTTGCAAAAGGATGCACTCAACCATAGATATCCAATACATGTATGTATCTAAGTCTAACTTGCCATTTGCGTGAGCATTTGCACTCTCTGAGTCAGCTAAAGAGTTGAAAAGTACATGGATTCATCTTATAACAATTTCATTAAAAGTACATAAATATAATTTCATTGTATAAATAAAATTTCTTTCTACTTTCTCTTTATGAAAAAAAATCCTTTTTTTCTTTATTTAAATTCTTAATATTAATTTCAAAAATTTTTATAAAAAAAAAATGAAATACTTTTGTTTTAATAACCTCAAACTCACTCACTATTTTATATGAACTATATAATCAAGCTAAAGCCCAAAGACATAACAACCCACAAGATCTCTTTTTTGAGCTAGATATAATCACATGTTAACCCTAATATAAGAAAGTATAATGGACCTAAGTGGGAATAAGATGGAAAGCCCTAATCTACTTGCCATTCTTCTTATTCTTTTCCATCAAGCCCTAGTGGCTACCTGCTAAACTTGAAATCCAATGGTCCTCCTGCCCTTGCCTCTCCTTGCTATTCTATTTGAAAAAGAACTTTTAGATTGCTATTTTTGAGCTAAGTGCTGAAAAGCCATGCTCACATTAAGCCATCATTGCATAAGAAAGAGGAAATTGTGGAAAAACTAAGTATATTGTAAAACTTCTTTGAAGAATTATACAAGCATCTTAGGTCTATATGTAGCAAATTAAAGGATAAACCAAAAAATTAAATTTCTCTAAAGTTGATCCTTATAATTGAAGGATATTCTAATTTTCTATTCTTAATTCTAGAGATATAAATATTTAATACTAGTGATACAAATATTTACAGATTATAACTAGCGGTAATTAAGTGTTTTCCCCCTTAAGCTAGTGAATATGTGTTTTTCATTCTTAGCTTGAAAATAATTTACTAAAATGTTGCATTGCTGAGATCTTTAGTCAATACTTTTGCAAGTCGACCCTTGGTTGATACATATAGTTTACAAATCAACTCACTGTCTAGTTTTTCTTTTGAAGTGCTAGTCTACTCAGTGTGTTTTGTTTTGTCATGTTGCATAGGATTGTATGCAGTGCTCATTGTAGACTTGTTATCTAGTAAAGTCTCATTAATTCATCCCACTTGTTCTTCAAGTCTTCTAGGATAATCTTTAGTTATAATAGTTCACAAATTCCTTGAGCCATTGCTCTAAACTCTGTTTTAACAATTAATCTTGCCATTATATCTGTTTTTTCCTCTTCCAAGTTATAAGGTTACCACTTAACTATAGTAGCTTGAAGTGGATCTTTTATCAATTACTATACTTGCATAATTAGTATTTGTGTATGACATTTGTACCAGCCTCTGATTTCTTTTGAACAAGATTTTTCTCCTAAGATTGACCTTCAAATATTGTAGTACACAATAGATAGCTTTAGGTACATTTCTTTAGGACTATGCATAAAACTGACTTATCATACTCACAACATATACTATATTAGGTCTAGTATGTAAGAGATAAATGAGTTTTCGAACCAATCTCTGCTGTCATATAATATAAGTCCATAAAACTATTGCAAGACATAACTTTAGAAATCACCATTAATCTTTTTTGTTTAGATACAACTGATCACCTAACTGAATCTGTTTCCTTTTAAAGAGAAGTTCTAAACTCAACTCAAGTTCCCTTGAAAAGTAAATTCTAATCTATGAAATTAGAATGGACTTAGGAATATGGTTATGTGTAGGGAAGGTTATAGTACTTTTACAACGTCCACCTAAAAGTTGGTATCATTCATTTCATATTATCCAAAAGCCCCAAAAAACTTTACCAAATAATTTAATATTGAAATGATCTTTAATTACTCTAATATGTTAGTAATAATTTAAGAACATTTCCCAACTCAAGAGTATTTAAGAAAATTATTTGTCATATTTGAAAAGACTCCGTCTTCGAATTCATTTAATTTTTATACAAAAACCTTTATTCCTGACAAGTGAAAATTTTTGTGAGAATCTTAATCTTGAAAATATTTTTTAAATTCTCCAATATGTTGGTAAAATTTAGAAAGAATTTCTCACCTAGGAATTTACATGGAAATGGTTGTTTGCAACTTTTTAGTAATTTCATTTTCAAAGATTCAAAATCAATTTTCGTTTTTAGAAAATATCTTCCAATATATTGGTAAGATTTTTTGTCTAAAAAAATCCAATATAGTGGTATGACTTCATGAAAATTATTTTTTTTCCAAAATATATGTTTTTTAAAATTAATAAGATTTTTAATACGTTAGTAAAATCTTATTTTTAGATATTTTAAAAATCATAAAACCCTCCAATATTTTAGTAAAGTTTTTATTGTCTTTTTTTTTTTTTAAATTCTTTCCAAAATTTTTAACATTTTAATATGTTGGTAAGGTTTATTTTTTCATTTTTTTTTAATTTCAAACTTTTCAATATGTTGGTAAGATTTTTATTTGTTATTTTCAAAAATTATTTTTGTTAAAAAAATATTTTTTATTTTTGAAAAATAAATAAATAAAATAAAAATTTATCTAAAATTTTTGGCTTAGTTTGGCTTTAAAATGGCTTGAGACTAGTGTAGTAACTCGGTTCAGCTTAACGGCTTGACTCAATAGTGGCTCAACAGATGATGAATCTTAGGTTAGACACTATAGGTCCGGTCAAATCAAGTTTACATTTGAAAAAAAGGGGAATTGTCATCGAAATCTAGAGTTATTGTCAGAATCTCGATCAAAAACTTCAATGCTCACTGAAAAATATCTACATAATCTAGAAACCTAGTTGGAGCTTAGAAATCTTGTCGAAAAATCAGTGGGAATTGGAAAAAACCTAAAATTTGAATTTGAACTACATAAAACCTTTTTACTTTCGAATTCTCATATGTGATTGTTATGTGTTTTACTGTGTTGATTATATCATTATTTATAAGAAAAATTAGTAGAGTTTCTAATCACTCCAGACTCGAATTTTAAAATTCTAAATTATCACAAAAAAACTACAATTTATCCTTAAAAGTCCTAATCCAATTCCAACTCTGATACTGCTTGAATTATTACCCATATTCTTTTTATTCCTTTCAGCCTTATCACCAAACTTCTTTTAATTTCAAAATTTTACTTTTTTTTAGATAATTAGATAATTACAAGTAACAATAAGATAAGAAACCAAAATAAATAAATAAACAAACAAAGACAAGAAAGGAGATAAATAATAAAGATATATAACAAGAAAAGGAATGATAAATACAAAAGATAGAATATAAAAATAAAAGTAATAAAAATAAAAAAAGTACAAATAAAAATCCCAAATTTAACAATCAAGCTTGAATCGAGTTTGAACCCAACTAGTTTGAGTTTCCACTAAATATGATGTCTATAGTTGCCTTTTTTTATGCATTTGTTGTGAAACAACAATTGTGCAAAAACATAAACACTCATTATATTTGGATCTAACTAAAAAAAATCTATAAATTTTCATCTGAAATATAGATTTGCAATTTTAAGATAGGAAAAATTTTCAAAATTTCACAATGCTAAAAGCCAAAGGTTCTCAATCAAAGATTTGCAAAAAATTCAAAAATTCCCAACTTGAAACTCAAAGAATCCCAACGTAAAGTGCAAAGGTTCTCACAAATTTTCAATTTAAAGTTTCAAAATTTGTAATTAGATTTAAAGGTTCGCAAAAAATCAAAGATTCGAAAGAGGTAAAAAATTTACAAGAGTTTAAATTTTCACAATTGTAAAAATTCACAAATAGTTTCAAAGATTCACAAATGAAATTTCAAAGATTCTTAAGGTTTGCATTTTGAAATTCAAAGATGCACAACTACAATTTCATGGTTCACATCCAAAGTTTAAAAGTTCTCAAAGGTTTTGAGATTTGCACAAATTTTCAAAATTTGCAAACATTTAAAAATTTGAAAGACTTTAAAGATTTGTAAGAATTCAAAGGTTATCAAGAACTCAAGGATTTGCAATAATTTAAAAGTTCATAAGGCCTTTAGATTTACAAAAATTGAAGATTCGTAAAATTTTTAGATTGGTGAGAACTTAAAGATTCACAAGAATTCAAAGATTCATAAGAATTCAAAGGTTTGCGAGACTTTCAAATTTGCAAGACTTTTAGATTCACAAGAATTGAAGATTCACAAGAATGAAAGATTCACAATAATTCAAAACTTTGCCATTGTAAAGATTCACAATTGTAATTTTTAGAAATACAAATTCAAAATTTCTAAATTCACATATAAAATTCAATGACTCGCATTTGAAAGATTTTTGTTAGAGATTCATATCTAAAATTCAAATATTCACTTTTAAAAAATTGAGGGATTCATATCAAACATTTAAATCTCACATCCAAAATTTAAAGATTTGAATTTGCGAGATTTTTACTAGAGATTCAAATCCAAATTTAAAAAATTCACATTAAAAAATTTTAGAGATTCACATAAAAGATTTCAAAACTCATATCCATGATTCAAAGAGTAGCATTCAAAAATGTTAGCTTTATAGGTGAGATGGTGATCCAAGAGGGGTGGTGAATTGGATTTCTCCAAATTCTTCCCAAACTATAATTTCAATATAGTTGAATGGAAATTAAAACAATAAGCAACTTTGATGAAAATATAATGCAAACAATAGCAATTAATGAACCTAAAATCAAATATAAACAACAATAAATTGTAAGGAGATAGGGATAGAAAAATCAAACACAATGATTTATAGAGGTTTGTTCCTTCTCCACAAGGCACCTACATCCTTGTTGGTTGTCCACACCAAGGCTTCAATCCACTAATTGAAGAAAAATTCTTACAAGATAGAAACCTATCTTGTACTAAATCTTTATCTTTTTTTCAAGGCGTAGATAGCAACCTCTACCCTTACAAATTAAGCGGATACCTCACCTCTTACTTACGAGATAATCAAATAATTTTTGTAAACTAAAATAAGGTTGAGTGTTTGCCTAATGAAGTACAAAGAAAATGATGAATGAAAACACAACAATATTTTGGATACAAGAAAAACAAAGGATATTGAATTTAAGCTCTAAAAACTCTTGATTCTAAGAGAAAATGAAAATATGGCTTGTTGGCTCTTGCTCTCTTAATTCATCAATCTTCTTGGTGTGTTGGAGTGCCCAATTTATAGGAAAATTGAAGAAGTCACCATTGAGGAAGCTCGGGAAGAGAAAGTAGCCGTTGAATGCGTGAAAAAAAATAGCCATTGGCGTGATCCCGCTCAAAACCGATCGATCCCTTCCTTAAAAGGATTGATCCCTGGCCTAGGTGATTGATCCCTTATGTTGGGGGATCGATCTCTTTTCTAGAAATTTAGTCCTGGGAGCATTCTGTTTGAAAACCAATCGATCCCTTCTAGTGGGGATCGATCTTGTCCATGTTGGATGATAGTTTCTTGTTTTGCACTCTACTTACTAATTTGATCATAACTTGAGTTATACGAATCGAAATCATAAACCGTTTAAAGATTTAGAAACTAGACTTAAAGGATTTTCTATCCACGTAAAGCATCACCTAATTCACTATGTATGAATTATAGTGAACTTTCAAAGTTACCCCTTGTGCAGTTTTTAGACAACTACAGTGTATTAGTAAAAATTCAAAATCTTTGCTTAGAAAATTTGGATTTTCATTTTGTTTGATCCATTAGAAAGTAGAATAAAAGAGCTTTCCAACCATATAAAATTCAAATATTAAAACCTTGTGAATTTACATAGAAAAATAAATTAAGTTCAATGTTGGAAAACTTTGTTCTTGTAAAACAACTTTCCTAAGTTAATCTATTTCCCAAAACCAATATTATCAAAATTGTATTAAGTCCAAAATGAATACGTTCACTTTAAAAAAAATAATTGGACTTTCATTTAAGCTCAAATAAATAATCTTTAAAGGTGGATTTGGTTTGAGAAATATGACACCAAGAAAGGTTTGTTTAAACTTTGAAAATCATATTATTTATTTAGTACCAAAATCAAATTTATTTAGCTTTAATGTTTTGTCATTTCAAAATAAGGATCAATTCAAGGCTAACAAAAAATTTTAGAGATTCACATCCAAAATTCAAAGATTCTCATTTGAAAAATTTAGGGTTTACATTCCAAAATTTAAAAAATTCTCATTTGAAAAATTTTAGAGATTCACATCTAAAATTTGAAAATTCAAGGATTTGCATTTAAAAGTTTAGAGATTCTCTTGTGACAAAAAATAAAAAATTCTTTTAAATAGAAGCTTAACAACTTTAAAAGCTTTTCAAAATATCTTCTTTATCCGTTATTTAATAACTTAACTAAAAATTCTTTTCAGATAAGAATTTTTTCTTATCTAAGGATCAAAATCTTATCTTGGAAAGTTTTCCTTATCTAAGGATTAACAACTTTAAAATCTTTCACAACCTTTTATTGGGTTTAACTTCAAAACCAAAATCTCTCATTCATAAATTGACAATCATGAATGCAATGCCTATAAATGCAGATGTCACTAAAATCAATGTTATAAAATTCTAATTATGATAGCAAGGTACTCAAAACTCCACCATCTTGTATTTTCTTTTTTAGCTTCTCAGTTCTAACAATTTTGATTCAATTCAAAAATTTAGTTAGCTGATTCATGTTATTTCCATCATTTGGTCACAACTTACAGGTTCTATTGACTAAGACATCACCATATTCATCACTTCGTCACCACATTTGCTATTTCAAATAATCTTTTGAGGCTTTTTTCATCTTTTTGATTTTCTTTTTGCTCCTATCATCCAAGATTTCTTTCAAGGAATGAAAGAATCTTTTATGTACATTACCATTTATTTACTAATTATCATTTTAATTTATGACAAATATAATGTAATTATACATTTTCTCAATTTATTCTGGGGATGCAAAAATGAGAAAAGACAAGATAAATCGAAAGACATTGTAATTAATACAAGAATGAGTTTAGTAAAAAGAAAAAGTAGGCAAAGGAATAAATCCAAGGCATACCACTAGGATAAGTGTTTGGATGGTATAACCATATCCAAATAATAAATATTCAGATGATATTTAATATTAATTCAAAATTTTCAAAAACACATTTCATTGAATTCCTAAAACATTTTGAGCTTTTCGAATCTTGCCCAATTTAGCAAGATCTTTTACATAACTATTTTTTTTACTTTCAATTCAGATATTTTCTACCCAAATTACTTTTTCAGGTTTTCAATTTGAGTATCCCTTTTTTTTAATTTTTCACATCATTCTCATTTTTTTCTTTTTTTTTCTTATTTCTTTTCACTTAATCCATTATTGATATCTCCTACACATTTTGAATCAATTTCTAGAGTATGAGAACAAATTAGAATCTCATTGTCATATCACCAACATGTTTTACTTCAATATATAATTCTTCAATTTAAGCATTTACATTTAATCAAAATGAACTTTTAAAGCATGCAATGTAGGCTACGGTGAGGGGTCATAAGAAAGTGGATAAAACAGGCTTAAAAAATGTGTTTAAGAGGTTCAAATCATAAGATCATTTATGGCATTTGTTTTATCTTTTAGTAAAAGGTCTAACAATCCTCTTTTACTCATTTTTTAAGCCTATTGTGACCTTTAGCTTTTTTTTTTTTAACAAATATTTTGCTTCCCAAATTTTTGTCTCAATGTGGAGGTGATCTCTAGTTGTGGTTTTTTACAAAAAAAAAAAATCATAATAAGCTCAAAAGGGATAGGAATATATGATTTCATTTTTATGAATGGCAAAAAAAAAAAAAGATCATTTTTCATCTTAAATGTGAATGCTTTCTTTGAAGACCATTTATTGAAAAAAGACAAACTCATGGATAAATCATAAAATAAAAATTGCATGCTTTCAAGACATATATATTTCATTTTTCCATGAATAATATCTATTTTCATTTTTAACTCTCTTTAAACAACTTCTTTTGTTCCAATCATCTCTATAGATCAAGTTTATCAATGTGAATGAGTTTCAAAATTAAATCCACAATTACTGTTATCATTGTCTAAACATTCATTTGAAATTTGAGAATGGGAATAAAAAAAAATAAGAAATAGCAAAACATACTATAATAGTGATTTAAATGAAAGAGAAAATGTAATGAAATGTTTCATACTTGCCATTTTTTTTTATTAAAGTGACAAAAAAAGAAATCTTATTACATAAAAAAAAATCTTAGCATTACTTTAAAAGAAATTTTAAAATGACAAGCAGCTTCCAACTAGCTTTAACTTTTTTATTCTTTTCAAATTTATGCCTCTATATGATCAGGCAAATGTTTTTTTTATTAACATTCAACCCTTTTAATTCGTTAAAGCTCACCAAGCTTGCTCGAATCAAACTTTGCACCTTATGCTTGAAAGCAAGACAAGTTTCTATAGAATGGCCCATGTTCCCATTATGATAATTGCAAATGGCATTAGTATCATGTCATTTTGGATAGGGTGGCTTTAATGGTTCTAGATGAACTAGTGATACTGGATGATTTTTGACTAGTTTTGATAATAGTTCAGTATAAGTCATAGGGATAAAATTAATACGGGTTCTTCCTTGGTTGTTTCAAGGTTTCATTAAACCACTAGCTTGTTTGTTAGGCCTTGACTCTAGTATATAGGACTAGGCTCATTTGTGGGTGTTTGAAAAGTTGGTTAGTAAGTGGATGGGTTGCTAGTTATGGAATAGGTTGGTAAGGGACTTATAAAATACTTTTGACAATGGGGTAGTAAGCAAGATAAATTGGTTATGGATATAGAGCATAACTTCTGAACAGTTGCCCCTCTAAACTTATAGCTTGGGCTCTCGCTTTTTTCTTTTGGGCATCCTATATTTTTTTATATTGCTAGTATATTCTTCTTCGAACTTGTCATTCTTAATGGTATTTTTAATAATCTCTTATAAAATCATCATGTCAGTGAAGTTCTTTATTGCATTGCCCATCATCTTCCCATAGTTGAGTACTTTTAAGTTACTAATAAATAGTATCGTGGTTTCCTTATTAGTTAAAGTTGGTTAAACTTAAGCAACCACTTCCTTCCACCTTTGGACATATTCTTTAAATGCCTTTGTTGCCTTTCTCCACGTTTTGTAAAGAAAGACGATTAGGAATCAAGTCTATGATATGGCAATACTGTGTAATGAATGCCCGAGTAAGCTCATTCCAAAAGTGGATACGAGTTTTGTCTAATTAAACATACCACCTTGCAGTTAAAAAATAAGTTTGTCTTAGAATACATGTATCAATAGCTTTTCATCACTAATATAGGCATTTATTTTCTGACAGCACATAGTGACATTAGTTATTAGATGCTTTGTATCATTGTATTTCTCAAAATCAAAGACTTTGAATTTTTGTGCGATTACAATATCTAGGACCAAGCAAAGGCCAACTACATCCATGGAGTCATAAAAGTCTATCTCCACAACTGTTCATAACCTTTCCAGCATGTTCATCTTTTATTCGGCTTTCAAGCCCTCTAAAGATAGGGTTACTGAAACTTTGAAATTGCTCCTGAGTTGATGCAAAGACATTTCAATATAGATATATCTTGTAAGAAATATAAATTATTATGGAGGAATTTTTTTCAAAGGACTGATCCTAGTATGGGCCATACTTAAAAAGGTGCAAAGGGTTGACAACATCCTATGATAGATGGTCTTGTAGAGTGGAATCTTCTTCTATAGTCTTCTTTTTATTTAGTTTATTCAAGGCCTCTAATATTTTGTTTATTTCTCATTTAAGCTCCCTTTGGACCTTTCCATTTCCTCAAGGTGGCTTTTATTCTCTTACTTTATGCATCTGCCATGAGCTAGAGTATTGTATGATGGCAAGTGAGGTAAATCAGATTCTTGGATGGTTGAGTTATATTTAAACCTTGTGTACCACAATAGCATGTTTATGTTTCTAAGTGTTTATGCCAAAAAGTTTTCAAGATTATCCTAACTACTTGAAGAATCGTATATGCATGAATGCTTGACACATAACAAATTATGATGCACAAACACTAAATGTATGCATAACAATGTATAAAGGGATAAATGAATACATGTACTCATGTTTGCCACATTATGATGCATGGATGAATGTATATATTAGTGATGCTACATTCAGGTTTGACATATATAATAACTTAACAATAAATAAGAGATTAAATAAAATTTCTTAAATTTTCACAAGGTTGATACAATTGAAGCTTGAAAAATCCACTCATATGTCGTAATTAGGGTTATATTCTAATAATGGATAGACATAGCTCTAACATAAGGTTTGCTTCTTATGTTTTACTACATGTGGTTTGGATTCATAATCTAAAGGTTTCCAAATTATTTCTCACATCATTCTCCCCAATAAACTAGTAAAGTACCCCAATCTTTACCTATCATAAGCTACCCGTTGAAAGGATTTAATTTGAGTGAGAGTATTTCACAAGCCCATGTGAAAACATGAAATCTCATGAAAATGTAGGTACTTTACTCTTTTTTAAAGGATGAAGCTCGGGTGTAGAGCTATGTTTGAAAAGATTCAATTAGAGTGAGAGTATTTCGCTAGCTCATGTAGAAATATGAAATCTCAGTAAAGCATAAGTATTTTACTTCCTCCTAAAGGATGGAGTTTAGGTATAAAGCCATGTTATGAAATGCAAATGAATGGCATAATATAACATGGTTGAAGATAAATAAATAAAATATAAGAGAAAACAATCTTTAAAATTTTTTTAAAACTTATTAAGTTAGGAATAAAGAACAAGAATTCATTTATTGGCTTGACTTTCAACTATCTTTGGTGGAGTCACCATATTGTCATAACGTATAAGTTCATCAAACTATTGCTAGGCACAACTTTATAAGTCACTACTAATATTTTTTTTAGTTGCGATTAGCTACCTAACTAGATCTGTCCTCTTCTAAATAGTAAGTCCTAAGCTCGATTCAGGTTCTTTGAAATAGTAGATTTTAGTCAACAAAACCAAAATGGATTCGAGAGTATAATTACCTGTAGAGAAGCTAATAGCACCCCTATAACGTCCACCTAAAATATGGTAACAGTTAATTTCGTTTTATCAAAAAGCCAAAAAAACTTTTTCAAATAATTTAATATTGAAAATTATCTTCAAATTACTCCAATATATTGGTAATAATTTAAGAATATTTTCTCACCTCGGGAGTATTTGTTGTGATTATTTGTTGTGCATGAAAATGTTTTGTCATTGAATTCATTTAATTTTTATACAAAAACCTTTATTCATGACAAATGAAAATTTTTGCGAGAATCTTGATGTTGAAAAATATTTTCTAAATTCTTCAATATATTGATAAAATTTAGAAAGAATTTCTCACATAAGAATTTACACGTAAATTGTTATTTGTAACATTCTTAGTAATTCCATTATCGAAAATTCAAAATTAATTTTCATTTTCAGAAAATATCTTTCAATATGTTGATAAGATTTTCTATAAAAAAAAATCTAATATGTTGGTAGGATTTATGAAAATTATTTTTTTCCAAAATATATATTTGTTAAAAAATTAATAAGATTTTCTAATATATTGGTAAATCTTATTTTTAGATATTTTAAAATACAAATTTCTCCAATATGTTGGTAAAATTTTTTTAAAAAAATTCTTTCCAAAATTTCTGACCTTCTAATATGTTGGTAAGATTTTATTTTTTCAAAATTCTTTTATAAATTTCAAACATGCCAATATGTTGATAAGGTATTTATTTTTCATTTTCAAAAATTATTTTTAAATTATTTTTTTTTAAATAAATAAATAAAATAAAATAAAAATATACCTAAAAGTTTTGGTTAGTTTGGTTTTAGAAACGGCTTGGGAGTAGTGTAGTGACTTAATTCGGCTTGACAATCTAGCTCAGTAGTGGCTCAATAGGTAACAAATATCAGGTTAAACATTATGGATCGAGTCCAATAAGATTGATGCTTGGGAAATGAGGAATCATTATCAAAATCTAGAGTTATTTTCAGAATCTCAGTCAGGAATTTTAAAATGCTCGCTGGAAAATGTCACTACAACATGAAAACCTTGTCGGAGCCTAGGAATCTCATTGGAAAATCAATGGGAACTAAAAAAAAGCCTGAAATTGAACTTGAATTATCTAAAACTTTTTTACTCTCAAATTCTTATATACGATTGTTGTGTGTTTTATTATATTGCTTATAGCATTATTTATAGGGAAAATTAAGAGAGTTTTCAATTACTCTAAACTTAAATTTTAAAATTCTGAATTATCACAAAAAAAAAAAAAACTACAATTTATCCTTAAAGAGTCCCAACCTAATTTCAACTTTGAAACAACCTAAATTATCACCCAAATTCTTTCTATTCCTTTTAGCCTTATTAGCAAACTTCCTTCTTTTAATTTCAAAATTTTCCTTTTTTTGAGATAATTAGATAATTAGAAGAATCAGATAAGAAAATAAAATAAATAACTAAATAAACCAATAAAGATAAATAAGAGAAGAGATAAATAATAAAAGATATATAACTAGAAAAGAAAGGATAATAAAAAAGATAGAATAGAAAAATAAAAAAATAAAAAAGTACAAATAAAAATCTCAAATTTAACAATCGAGCTTAAAGTAATTCCGAGCCTAACTAGTTTAGGCCCAGACTAAATAAGGTGTCTACATTTGGTATATCTCCCTATCTATTTTCACATCTTTAGTAGCTTCTTCAAGTTTATGATTAGGTTCTATAAGGGTATTTGTAGGTTTACATGCCAACTTCCTAGTTTCTTTCAAAATATCCATAACATATTTTTATTGTAAGATGAAAATACCATGCCATGAGTGAGTCACTTCAATCTCTTTAGTTATTTTACCTTAAATTCTTTAGCCAAATTTTATTTTAGAGATTCTCTCTTTTTTTTTTATCATCTTCAGTTACAATTATATCATCAACATATATTAAAATAACTGTGACTCTCCTTAAATCCAAGTGTTTGATAATCACTGTGTGATCTCATTGACTCTACTTATATCCCATTGCTAGCATTATTTTGGCAAATCTCTCAAACTAAGCTTTAAAAGACTATTAAGGCCTTATAAAGCCTTTTTTAGCTTGCATACTTTGGTTGCTTCTAGATGACCTCCAAATCTCGATGAAACCTTTATATATATATATATATATTTTCTTCCAAATCACCATGTAGAAAAATATTTTTAACATCAAATTGTTAAAGCTGTAGTTGTAATTTACAGCCAAGGATAATAAAATCCTAATTTTATTCATCTTGGAAACTGGAGCAAAAATTTTCTAATAATCCACTTTATAAGTTTAGGTGTAACTTTTAACCACCAATTTGGCCTTTTACCTTTCAATAGTATCATCCACATTAAAATTTATAGTGAAAACCCATTTACACCTAATTAGATTTTTTCCTATTGGCAACTCTAACAATTCTCATGTTTTATTTTTCTTGAAGGCCTTCATTTCTATTTTCATAGCCTGCCTTCATTTCCTATTAGATAATGCTTTAGATAATATAGTTGGAATAGAAATAGTATTTAGGCTCATAAGAAAATTTTTATCAAATGGTGAATTTTTCAAATAACTCAAAATTAGATATTAGGTATAATGGATGCTTAGTATAGGCAAATCATAATCACCAGTTTTAGTTTTAGGAAATTCATGCTCATTTTGAGAAACAAGGTCACAGACATTAATTACTTTATTTTCAAAGTTTGTGCCACGTTATTAGACTTGCACAAGTTCAGAAGCTGGAGCTTTCCTTTTGAGTACACTTATAATTCCTTCATAGAATCAATGATTGTATTATCCTTAGTCATGAGTTTTGTGTTTGGAATGGATTCAAACTTAGAGTTAGTGTTTGACTTGGGCTTAGAAAAAATATGTTTAGATTTAGAATAATTAATGGGTGGAGATGTTAAGGGGAAGGACAAATCAAATGAAAAGAAATCTTTATCTTTATCTTTCATGAATGAAGTTTCCCCCTTAAGATAAGGTTAAGTAAAAAATAATTTAACACAAAATTTAACTACTTTTTCTGAATTGATGAATACCCCACAAAAAATACATTTAACTACTCTTTGATCCAACTTCTTCCTATTATGACTGTGAACATGAACAAATGATATACAACCAAATATCCTAAGTATGAGGTTGTTTGTAGTATTAAAGTTTGGATAAAATTGTGAGTATTTTCATAGGAGTTTTAAATCCCAAAAAACTTAAAGGTAACCTAGTTATAATGTATGTGACAGTGAGAACAACTTTCGTCAGTAGGATTTGGGTACATTTTCTTCAAAAAGTAAGGCTCAGGTTATGGTAGTTAATGGCTATTTTTTTTTTTGCCACTCCATTTTGTTATGGAGTATTAACACATGATGACTCACAGACAATCCCTTCATTTTGGAAATACTTAGAGAGACTTTGGTTGAAATAATCTCTTATATTATCATACCTAAACCTTTTAATTTTCACTCCAGTTGAATTTGGATCATGTTTTGGAAGCTTAAGAACACATTATTCACATATGATTTAGATTTAAGTGGAAAAATGCAAGAGACCATAGTATAATCATCTATGAATGAAACAAACTACCTTACACCAAAAATATTAAGAATTGTAGATAGACCTTATATGTCTTTGCAAATTAAGTAAAATGAAATAGAACTTTTATTGCTAACTAGAAAAAACATAATTCTACGTTTCACAAGTTAACAAACATCACAATTAAAATTTTTGACATTTAATCCTTTGAATAAAGAGGGAAACATGTTTTTCAAAGTTTCAAAAGAAAGATGTCTAAGATGAAAAATGATAAAGTCAGGTTTTATCTTTATTGGGAAATTTTTCAAAATAAAAATGACAAGGGTAAACTATTCTTGATATTACTTGTATTGTTTGTTGTCTCTCGATAGTATAGTTCATCATTCTCCTTAGGAAATTCAATCATTTTCCTTAAACTCTGGTCCTAAAATTCACAATAAGGGGGATAAAAAATCATTTTACAATTCATGTCTCTTGTAAGTTTTTTTATATAAAATTAGTAAACAATTGAGGTACATGAAGAACATTTTTAAGAACAAATGAGAGATTAATTTGAAAATCTCCTAATCCTACCACAGTAGTAAGAAAACCATCAACAACAATAATTTTCTTATTACTAGGACATAAGATATAAGTATTAAACTTCTATGAGGAATGTGTCATATGGTATGTGGTTCCTGAGTTAATGGCCAATTTGATCCATGAGAACTAGAGACCTCACCCAAATAGCATACTTTAGTAGGCTTTTCAAGGGCCCTTAACAAGTTTATCAGTTTCTCAATCTCTTTTCTATCCAACTCTCCTTATTCCCGAGACTTCTGTAATACTCTGGTAGTTTTACTGATTGTCACTTTTTCAAATCAAATGGTAACAATAATAGATTCCATTATCTTTGACATTGTTATCTTTTTTTATACTGAAACAAGTCTTAACAATTAAGATATAACTAGAAATAAGTCTTAGTAATGAAGGCTAAAGAAGGAAAAAATAAAATAGCTATGAAGGTTTTAATAGGGTTTAGCAGTTAAGGCTTAAATAGAAGTTAGCAATGAGGTTGAAAATTTTGCTTCCCAAGTGCAGACACCCTATTTAGTTCATGGCTTAAACCAATTAGGCCCATATTTGATCCAAGCCCAATTGTCCAATTTCCTATATTTCTTTTTTATATATTGTTTTTCTTATTTATGTATTTACATTTTATTTATATTTTAGTCTTTTATTTATCTGATTTAAAATTTTTTTTCATAAATCATAAATCATATGGAGTAATTTGAGCACTAATCAAGGATGGTCTTGATAATTAAGACTTAAACATGATATCTTCAAATATTAAAGAAAGGTTGAAAAGAAATCAAATCAGGGAATCAAAGTCAAATTTAATTTAGAGAAATTTTAAGGGATATTAAGAATCAAGGAAAATCAAGACAATTTCAAAAATTAATTAATTCGATTTTAAAGAGAATTAAGAAAAAAATCAATTCAGAGTATAATTAGATCTGTAATCTTTTGCATTCAATGCAAATCCCCAAAATTTCTAGCAAAAGGTCCTATATAAACACCAATCAACCACACACAAAAGAGAGAAAGGGGAAAAAAGAAGAAAAATTCTAGGGATTTTAGTTTTTTGCTTTTTTTAATTTTGGGGAGGAATCATTTAAGTAAATTCTGGGATTTTTTTTTTGGTTTTGTGATTTTATTTCATTTTAAGTTTGATTTGATTTTTGGGTTCTTTAAATTTGGATTTTAATTTTTGAGTTTGATTTCATATTCTATTGAGTTTTTTAGATTTTTGTTGGGATTTTCTGCTGGCTTTTAATTTTGGGATTTATGTCAGGATTTCAAGAATTTGAAAACTTTTCTGAGTTTTTTTGGATTTAAAATGAACTTTTCAATTGAAATTTGAAGTTTTTATGTGAACCCAACGACTCTTGTGAAGATCCACGCTTTAAGCTCGACCCAATTGCAGGTTTTTCTTTCATCTTATTTACTGTTTTGATTTTATTTTATTTTAATTTTTCTATTTTATTTTTAGATTTTTAATTTTTACTTATTATTATTATTTTTATCTTTAATTATTATTTTACTTATGACTTTAAATTGAAAATTTTATTATTTATTTAATTTTTAAAATGCCTTTATGAATTTTATTTTGTTTATTTATTTATTTAAAAATAATAACCAAAAAAATATTTTAAAAATAAATTCATGAATCCTACCAAACTAGTGGAGGGTTTTTTTTATGAATTCTACCAAACTATTAGAGAATCTCATAAATAAATTTTTATAAAAAATTATTACTAATAAAATATTTTGTTTTGATCTTACCAAACTATTGAAGGATTTACATTTTAAATTAAGTCTTACCAAACTATCAGAATATTTAATACATTTTCTAAAATAAATTTATAAGAAAATCTCACAAAACTACTAGAAGATCTACTTTAAAGTAAATATTATCAAATTATTGAAAGATTTTACTAATTATTTTTTTTGAATAAAAATATATTAATAAACCCGATGACGGAGCTTCTTCAGAGTGGGACATTAGTCTGCATAAATACTCTGAAAAAATTATCTTAAATTGCTACCAAACTATTTGAGCAAATTTAGGATTAGTTTTCAATAATTAAATGATTTGGTAAAATTATACGAATATTTTAAGGTTTGGATAATTTAAAATTAAATTGGTACCATCTTTTGGATATGCGTTGTGAAAGTGCTATAACTTTCCTTATGTGTAACTGCACTCTCAAACCTAAAATTTGATTTCGTGAACTAGAATATACTATTTAAAGATACTTAAGTTAATCTTACGACTCCTCTTTAAATGGGATAAATTTTGTTAGGTGACCAATCACACTTAAACAAAAAAAAATTATTCACGACTCCTTTAATCTATGTCTAACGATGGGTCCATAGATTTATACGTTATAACACCAAAAATAGCCTAAAGCTTCAATACCATGTAAAAAAATTGTGAGTAAAATTGAGAGTATATTGAAAAACTTTAAAGAATTATAGAAGTATATTAGACCTATATACAACTAACTAAAAAATAAACTAGGAAATTAAATCTCCCAAAATTTGATCCCTATAATTGAGGGATATCTTAATTTTCTATCCTTAATTTTATGAATACAAATACTCAATTCTAATAATACAAATATTTACAGATTACAATTCCACGTAAACAAACCAATAATCTCCCTCCAACAATTTGCCTTTTTCCTTATCTCTTTTTTATGGATTACCTTTCTTTGACGAAGCTGAATCCAAAAATTTTGAGTACCATGTCAGACATAAGTCGTAATGAACCGTACTTGCATCTTAACGTGTCAACATGGGTTTAGGGTTGCTCCATTCTTCCCTTTGTCACTCCCCCAACCTGCCTTGTTGGATGTTGCCACCACTCTACACTTATGAGTGGTTTGATCATTCTGAAAGCCTGGAGGAATGCTACTCTTATCCTGCAAAGTAATTTCTTAACTACCTGTCTCCTTGCACCCTAGCTTGCCATTTGCTTTTCAGCCATTAAGCATATTGTCTAGCATCTTTAAGTTTAATTAGACAAACCACTCCCATCTTTTCTTTACAGTTTAGTTCAAACCAACAGGGATGTATTGTATTGTCACCATATGCTCCTTAATTTAATGAATTAAAGTGCGTATGTAATGACGAAAGACTTCATAATAGTTAAGATTTTTGTGACCACTATTGTTTGGTGAGTAGTAGAAATTAATGACTAGTCATTTCCAGACGTTGCATTGTATTCTTTACAAAATTTTCAGTTGAATTTGCCACTTGAATTTATCATGAAGCAATCTTTATTATTGAGGGTATTGTAACACAGAACTTCTGACTAAAGAAGCCAAATCAAACTTCAGGAATGGATTTTTCGAATGTAGACTAATGTTCTTTTATTTGATTTTTTTAGAACTTTTATTGGGCAAAGAATTTTGTAAAGATTACTTATTCTCTTTTTTTTTTCTCTATAAATTGCATTGCCTTACAGGTTTCGTTGTCAGTGGAGTCAATAAACTCATATATTGCTTGGGATTTCTCATTGGTGCAGGGCAAGATGAACATGGTATTGTCATTATTTTCCCTTCTTGAACCTTTAATGAAACATTCAGTTTACTAGGTTACCAAGAATTTTCAATATGATTCTGTTTTAGCATGAATAATTTGGTTGGTGTCATTTAAAGACATTCTACATTTGATGTTAATAATATGCTGAATCACTTTACATTTTTGGTGTCAGGATATTGGATTTAGTGTGGAGTACATAAATACCGGTGGGGAAAAAACAGTAAGTCGGAGAAATATAGTTCCTTTATTGCTCGATGTTCTGATTTATTTTCTTGAGTTGCAGTCTTTGGTTCTTGTCTCTCCTCAGTCAATTTTAGCCCTCCCCCCTTTTTTTGTGTTTTTCCCCTCTTCTTCCTCAGCTCTCCCTTAGCCTTTTATCTTTGAATCTCTATGCTTACTTTTTTTCTTTTTTGGTACAATGCTCACCTATTTCTTACTTTAATTTCTTTTCCGTGTTGACTTGGGATTATTCTTCAGCTAATATTACCTTACCGGCATTATGAGTCTGATCAAGTAAGTTATTGAGTTACTGCATTGGCTATGAAGTGTCAAGTTTTTCCTGTTATGGACACACTTCTGATGCTCCCATATATTTATATAAGGCAATTTCAGCACATACATGGCTGGAAACTACAAACCATCGGGGATAATTCATATTCAACATTTTTCAAGAAGGTAGGTGGTGCTATTTGAGGATTTCATAATTTTCATCTTAATGTACCTTTTTGCTGCTTGATTCTATTCTATGTATTAAATATCACCTCTGAAAGCCAATGCATTCTATAGTTTGTGCTTTTTTGTTCGATCGGAGAATTATATTTTCATATAGCTTATGACTTTTTGTGGTTCCTTGTTGACTTTAGCTTTTTAAGCCTTAGAGCTGGCATTGGCACTCCGCTTTTTACAAGCAAGATCTCTCTCTTCTTTCCCTTCTCGCCCAATTGTTTGCAATTCCTGATTCCCTATTTCTGTTGCTGCAAGGTTTATAAATTTTTTACCAGCCTCCCAAAGCCTTAACTGTATCTTATAACTTTACCAGCAATCCATTAATTGTAATCACTAAAGTACGATTAACTTCACAATGGTTCAATTTTGTTATTGCTTTTATTATTATTATTTTTTTAAAGTTTAAAAAAGAAATGCAAATGACAATAATCGGAGGAATATGTTCAACCGAAAACGAGTAAAGACTAATAATATATTACAAAGTATTTGTTTCATATAAAGTAAAAGTGATTCATTTTGATTGTATCTATAGAAGTTAAAATTTTTTTTTATTTTAATTATTCGGATTGTTATTTTCTTTGGCATTCAAATTAGGCATTCTATGAAGTTTTAAAAAAAAAAAAGCAAGTAGAAAATTAACCGACAACTATATGGATCCTTTTTTTTTTTGCTAAGTCGAGGATAATTTTGTTAGAGTTGAAACAAAGACACAATCACTAATAAAGTGATTCAAAGATACAATCCTTTTAACACCAAAAGAAACTCCCAAATAATATATAGCAACCCAATCACCAATCCATAAGAACATTTCTAACCGAAATACCCCATCTCTTACCAACGCATCTGCCATTCCCTTAGCTACCTGAAACACATTCACAAGTATCATCTCTGAGTCAGATTCTGTTAGCAACCCTTTCCATCCAATTTTCATAACCACCTCTTAAGCTATTTTCATATCTAAGAGTTCTGCAATATTAAAACCTTGAATCCCCTCCAGCCCTACATGATCACAATATCAGGTTCTCTTTTCTTAAGCCATCATCCCTATCATTTTCTTTTCTCTTAAGCCATCCTCCCATCCCGATGGTCCAGGTTTTCTTTCGTTGCATCATTAACATTAGACGTTAAAAACCAGTATGATGGGAAATCCACTGTATACCATTCTTCTTTTATTTCTCTGGTGATAAATCCTAACCACCTCTCCATTCAATCCCACCATAATGTATATGAGAATATCACCTTCCCCTTTGTTGCCGTTATCCAATGAAAGGAACCTTACCTTAACTAGAGACAAACAATTCATCCACTGTGATATTTGCTTCTCAAACACCAACGACATTTCTAGCCAACCAAATGATCCACCAAGATGATGCCATTGTAACAAACCACCATGATTAAAGGGCACCAGAAAAGAGAGGATTACAACAATTCAACATAAGTTCATTCAATGTTTTTGGTTGACACCAGTAAAGATTCCATCAGCCCAAGAACATACTATGAAGTAGCTCCACCAACACCTAGTTAAAACAACACATGATCAGTATATTCCACCACCATTTTACACCATGTACATAGGCTTGAAAGTGATAAATTCGTAGACCCAACTTCATCAGCTAAAGTTTAGTGGGAATTCTTTCAAAACTCATCAACCACATAAAGCACTTTGCAAATTTTCTGAAGCCACTAGAGACCAACCTGGGTAGCCTACCTTGAAGCACATATTACCGCCTCATCCGAACTCCCTATAGCAACAGAGAAAACCCACTCGTAATTCGGCCAGACTCTTTGATCCATCGCTTCAGAGATCTACTTCGTTTCTTGTAATAATACCAAGCCTATTTTATGCGAATTCATTATGTTCCTTCACATCCTAATTTTGCAGAATTACCAAGCCTTAAATGTTCAATACGAAAATACTGACCCAACCCTTGCAACCTCTACAAAACCGCCTAACAAAATAATTCCTAAGTTCGGCCCTAGTACTTGATTACTCAGTCCAACCTTTTCTCAACTGCAGCTAGTTCCATTAACTTCGAATCACAGTATCATCGTCACAGCTGGCAACCATTCCCAGCATTTTCCCTATCTTCCATGTTTACTCTGCCTCTTCCACGCTCAATACTCTATTTCTGTTCTGAAAATCACCGTCCAACAGCGAGGCATTTGCAATACTTTCTTCACTCTGCTTAGCACTCGATGCTTTCCGGTTTTTCTTTACGTTTTCACCTCTTTTCTGTCTTCTACTAGATATTTTACTTAACAAAACTTCCCCCTATGTCTACCAAACTTCGAGCTCTCCCTTTTCTTCTAGAGAAGTTCCTTTGCCCCTTATTATTATTTTTACTCTCAGCCACAAAATCCTCCTCAGATAAAGCCAATATATCCCCTCATTATGATTAGCTCCGGCCAGAGGCCTTACCACATCTTTATCCAAGCCCCTTTTAATTGGGCTATTTGTGGTAATTTCCTTGGGCAATTCCTCATCTTTATCACTATTGCAAAGATTTTCAATACCTCCCCCCTCACCTACGCCAGCCCCCATAAACTCAACCGTTTTTTCCACTCTATCCAATCCAATCTCTGAATCTTCCACCTTTCTCATCGATTCTGAATTTAATCCATTAGAGACATCCAGTCTGTCACCGTCCAAACTAATTTCTACTGGACCAATAGCTTTTCTCATATCCACCTGGAGCACCAACCCTCTGTTTTCTAGTCCCCAGCTAAATTCCTCGGATACTTCCCTTTTTCTGCAAGCTGTTTCATTCATTATGTCAACCCCACTCTCATCCCTATTTCCGCCCTGGGACCGTTCATCTTCCTTGTTGGCTGAGCTACCACCATTGTTCAACTCGGACAAATGACAATCTTTTCTTGTAGCACTATAATCCTTGTTTTTACAGCAACAATGAAATAATGAGACAAACTCATCCCCCACTCCTGTAACTCTTACTGGAAAAGACTTTCCTTTACAATTCAATGTAATAATCTCGTCAATTTGGCAAGAACCCACCCGTATTTGCTTCAATATCACCCTTACCCTTTCCCTCGTTTGTAATATGCATTCTATTTCTCACTTCAAGATTTGAGGGTCCTGAAGCTCTCATATTCTCCTGAATCTCTCGCCTTCTAACCTTCCTTCAATACTTCACTCTCCCATTAAACCTAGCCAGATTTACCCCAATCCTGAAATCCATTAACCAAGTACCGTTTAGCCTATCTACTGCTCTTCTCGCTTCAAAATATCTTTAAAACGTACAAAACCAAATCTCCTATCACTCCAACTTCTCTTTTGAGGCATAAACAAATCAACTACTCTACCATGGTTTTGGAAAATACGCCATATCAGTCTTCAATCTACTCTCGGAGGAATGTTGTTAACAAATACTGTTGAGACTTGAGAAAACTCTCTCAGAGAATACGCTATGAAGCAACATTAATGAAACAAGTTTTGTTTCCGTGTGTTTTTTTTTTTTTTTCCTTTTTAATTTTTCCCCAATATTTTATTCCTAACAACTATATGGATCCGAAAAGATCTTAATATTGCCTTAAAGCTCCGAAACCTAAAATTAGTATTATAAGAGAATTTAGCAACAAGCTCCTGCCCTTGTTGTTCGGTAATCATAAGCTGACTAATCTCACTATTTTTTTTTTTTTGTCATATTTAATAGTAACCATGTCAGTATTTGTATCTCGTTGGACAAGCCCTTCGATACAAAGTGGACTGTATTCCTCCGGTTATGGAGTCAAACCAGTCTAATGAAGTGGAGGGATGATGGTACCTTGGATACAACATGTCTTGTATTTTTATTTTTCCATTATTTTCTATGGCATTGTAGTTATCATACTATCAGTCCTGTCATTTTTGTTTGATTGTCCGTGGGGCAGTATCATAAACAAGTGACCATGTTTGTATGTTACCCTGCAATCGCTAGAAATTGATTCTTGTTTTAATAATGAAAAAGTGATATTTTCTTCAGAAAAGATGTAGAAAAATAAACTTTCTCAGGAACCAAACTAAAGTGAAATCTTAAACAAATTTTAATGCAATTGAGGAAAGGGACAAATGACAAGGAAGAAAACTTCATTTTCTTAACATCCAAACACAGATTTTTCAATGAATTTCATTTTGGAGTGCCATATTGCTTCAAGGGGTAAGATTGAGATGTAAACCGTAAGGGTTTGAGAGAAAAATGTTATAAAATCGTGGGAAAGCTGTGGTTGAGAGAAGTGTCAGAGGAAAAGAGCGAAACGCGCAAGGGTATGAAGGAGGGAAATATTTGATGTTCGAACTTTTCTAGCTCTTGGAAATTTCTTATGCTGTTATGGTGCATTTGGATCGCAAGGAATGAAGAGCTCCATGGTTCACGTTGGAAGGATCCCATGAGAATTATTACTAGTGCCACACTACTGCTTGATGAGTTTAGTGCTGCTAACTCAATCACCGACGGGGCAAGGGTTAGAGAACATGGCTGCCACCGCGCGAGGGAGTTGTCAAAGTTAATTTTGATGGTGCTGTGTTTCAACAAGAAGAATGTTTTAGGCTTCATTTGATTTTAAACGAAGCTCCGGTGCGGTGCAGTTCAGGCATCTTTTTGTCCGATCGAGCCGTAGCTTGTTGTTTGCAAACATTCTCAAAGTCTAGTAGAAAGTTTTTGCTTGCATTAACCTTCAGTGAGAAACTGGAGTATGGAGGGCGCAGTTGCTAACTGGGATGCAAATTGGACAATAATATCCAAACCATTTATTTTTATTTTCTTTTTTACGCTTAAATTTATAATACTAAAACTTAAACACCCCTAATAGATCAAAATATTACATTTTTTAAATTTATCCAAATAATATTTAATATAAGTATTATTTCTTCAAATATTAAATATTTTGAAATATTTTTATAATTTTCAATACTTAAAATCCTAATTATTATTTGTAATATAAAATAATATGTATCGATAGATTGAATAAAAAATTTAAAATATTAAATAATTATAATATATATATAAATAATATGTTTTTAATGATTATTTTTATTTTGACTTTACATCGTCACCGTTATAATTGTATATAAACATATATATTAATTACTAATTTTAATATTTTTGCTAAAATATTTAATTTCATTATTACACTACAGTAAAATAGCATATTAGTGACAGTTTTGTAGCAATCTTTCACTTACAAACATTATTAGCTTTCATGTTTTTACAAAATTTTAAATGTTTATTATCCACTAAATATTCAAATAGCGGCGATGTTACTTATAAACACCACCCAAGACTTGATATTAGAGACGCTTCTCGAGTAAAACGCCTTAAATATTTTTTATTAAAAGTTTTAGTAAATAGTTAAGGCATATTTTTGGCAAACAACATATTCAATAATCACGTCATAAAAAATTATATGAGATTAATGAGGACGTTGTCTATAAGAAATGCCTTTAGTATTTAGACCAAAAATTTTTCTAGGCTTATTAAATTTATTTTCTTCAAAAACTCATCCAATATTAAGCTTACCAAATTGTTTGGATCGTATGAATGTTTACCATAAGATTGTTGCTTCGATCCGTCCTTTAGCCTTTTTTTTTGGGTTTAGGCACAGATTATTTGTTATTGATTATTCTAGGAGTTTTCTTGGCATGAACGCCTTCACCAATTGCTTTAAAAAATTTATCATAGAATATTGAAAGCCTTTTTTGTGGAGAGATTCCCTTAATAATCGATAAAAAAAATATGGGGTCGATTATTAAAGGTATTTTTGGCCAAACTCACCTTCTATAATCCAAATAATAAAATTTGTTTTTTGGATTTTTAAAGGCGGTTTTGTAATAAACGCCTTAAATATTCCATAGACTAAACTTGGATGGGATTGTTGAAGGCATTTTTGGCTCAAAATGTCTTTAATATTCCTAGGGATAATTTTTAATGGTCGGATTATTGAAGGCGACTATATCCAAAAATGCCTTCATAAACATTTTGTTAGTATTATTAAAGGCGTTATCTGTAGGAAAACACCCTTCATAATCCATTCAATTAATTTTTACTTGGTATTAATGAAAGCTTTTTTTGCCTAAAATGCCTTTAATATTTCAGACAATAATTTTTCGGGGAGATTATTGAAGGCGATTTTGGTAAAAAAACGCCTTTAATATTTTCTGTAGGGGTGAATGAAGGTGTTTTCTTGCTAAAAATGCCTTCATTAATCACATCAAAGAAACATAATTGATACTTTTATATGTGAAATCAATTGTAGGTTTATGCCCAGAAAAACGTTTGCTGTCAGTTGTATATTTATGCCTAGAAAACTTTGGTTTATATATTTGATACTATGAATTATATTTTGGAATTTGCATAATGAACATTGTTGTATTTCAAAAAATTTACCACATATCCGAAATTAAAACTGATAACGTTGCCATATTAATATACTTTTCTGAAATAATTGTACTCAGTAATTTAATAAGTACATATAGTGTATTCATATTAAGTATAACAATAATATTAAACCAATACCCCCAATGTACAAACTTAAAGTTTCCATTCAACATGGCATGTTAAAAACATTATAACAATTTGTTCCATATATATTTACAATCAACCAACAATGTCTAACATGAAGGTTTATCAACATTGATAAATGACAATACATAATCACACCATTCTTTATGGGCTTCATCTAGCTCCTCTTCTGTGAAGCTTTCTTTACCCTTCCACTAAAAAAATTATCAAAAGTAAAAGTTAAGAAATAAGAACATAATGTACCATTTTATTTTTTTGAATATATAACAAGTTTATCAAATTTATACTAACCTTGAATGGTGTGGTCATAAAATCATGTAATACTATCTCCTGTATAAAACAAAGGACATAATATCCATATTCAGTATTACCGGGTTGATGAGGTACCTAAAAATTAAATTGAATCGATTTAAAAAATAGTTATCTACACAAACTCAGCATTAAAAGAATAAATTTGACATTTACCAGTAATGACACCCATTTCGATTTCTTTATCTTCTTATTAAATGCAGATATTACCCTAAATTGAAAAGAAAAAAATTAGTGGGAATATAAATAAAATTTCTTATGAAGAAATAGAACATATATAATATAATAAAGTATTGTAATACTTTTTTATAAAAGTTTCAATATCGAGGTTAGGCATCGCTGTTGGACTAAATGAATTAAGAAAGTATGGCATTAAGGATTTGGTGTCAATCACAATAAGCACCCAATGATGACTACAAAATAATAACAATGATATACTCAGCATAAGCATTAGATCATAGAATGGAGTAGGTTGGAGTAATTAAGGTTGGAATATAGCTTACTGCGCATTATACGGTAGCGAATAATAATGAGCCGATCTTTTCATGCATTGGATCACATGATTAGCATGATACATGATTGTGCCACTCTGCTCACTAATGAAGTTGGGGTTAATGAATCTAAATTTGTTCGTCAACTGTCTCCCCTTCAGCTTTCTATATAAGAAGCTACATGATAACAATCAACATTGCTGGTTAGTATTACACTTTGATACTAACTTACTACATATTGAATGTGCATATTTGTATTTATAAGCTAACCTCATATAAGTAATGATTTCAGTAGCTGATAATTCATCCATTTCACAAAATTCTTTCACTTCATCCACATCAATGAAAGAAAATGATTGTTTATCAAATAAGTCTTCCTCAGACTCAATGGATATGAAGTTTTCATCGGTACAATTCTTTAGCGAATATTTTGTTAACTTATCCATGGAAGCCTAGGCAAGGGTCAAACATTGAGTCTGAACATCCTCATACAATATTTAATGAAATATAAGTGTTAAAACCAAATCAATCAATATAATAAACAAATTAATATTCAAATTATAAACAATATCATACTTCTTGGGTGGTAACGGATGATGGGATGGCTTATTTACTTGCAACGATAGCTTCTTGCATGGGGATGATGCTATCAAGCTGGGTACTGGCATTACCTGCTGTATTGCTGCCAACATAGACTCCAAAGCAGCGAATCTTTGATGTTGGTCATTAAGGTGTTGCTTTTGGTCATTAAGTTGTTGTTGTTGTTGTGAAATTATTGCTTCATATTGTATATTTCTCATTCGTGGGGTTTTTGATTGTTTACCAAAATATGTTGATGGCAAGATAAATTTACCAATCCCACGAACCCGACCAGGCCTTTTTTTAGCACCTAATGCTAAAGATAAAGGATCTTCACCGTACTGGGTTGCCAGTTCACTAGATTTTACTTTGGCAATACAATCATCCTAAAAGACAATAATAAGTTGGGCTGTTAGAATAAATCTACACAAGCTAGTATACACTTATGCATATAACCACAATACCAATCATACATTATATCAAAAAATAGTTATACATACAATCATTTTTGCCAGTTCTTAGGTTGCTTCATCTGCGAAAGGATCCATCCTTCCATAGATGTCCTTGTTTCCAGACATCCCATCTAAAAACTTTTGTGTTTGAGCTCACTAATTCTTATTAAATTACCGCAATAAAAGAATTAGAATGTATGAAATAAATGTTCATAAATATTCATTAATAAGTATAAAATAAGTGTGTGAAGACATACAAGCTCATACTTCACAGTTACATATCCTTTTCTTGCTGTCCGATGGTGATATTGCTATTTGGCCCGAATGTCTCGATGTTGTTCTTTGATTTTCTACAAAATTAAGAAATTACATCAATCACATATGAAGATCAAAGGCTATATTGCATAAAGACTTATAAATTTGGACTAATTTGGTAATGGGTTTGCATATCGAGAAATCTTCTGAAAGTCGAGATTGAACAAAATTTATCCAATCTTCCACACTTAAGATATTTACATATGCCGTAGGTGGAATAGCCAAAACATCACCTTCATCAGCCATCGATAAAATATATTTTGTTATCAATCTGCTTTTAAAGTCTCTAAAAGCTTTCTTAGCAGATTATAATACAATCTTTTTACACTCAATTGGGACATCGAACCGTTCCTAAATAAGTTAACACAAATAGTATCAACATAATGAATTTCATTTAAATGATCATATAACAAATTTTACGAAATAGTTGAATAAACATATCACAATGGACTATCATATCTCATCCTTTAGATCATCAGGAACTCATTGTCAATTGGTATACGTAATTGAAATCCTCTGATGGACGAAGGCTCTAATATGAGTAGCCATTTTGGCGGCTCCTTTCGACACAGGCTGCCCACTTTGATTGAAGTCAACATGAATTTTTATATCAGTCACTTTGATTTGTTTATTTGGGCCCCTTCCCTTTCTTTTTTAGCCTACATTTTTTTCTTCTACATGTTCATTAGAAGGAGAATGATGTTGTTCGAAGTCCATATTACCTATAATATTGATCATAATTATACAAATTACAAAATATGACCCTCTAAATTGATCATTGTACTTAATTTAATACAACCAATACCATACTATGTACAAAAACAACATTTAGCACACCATTCAGCAATGTGCTCATACACACCCTTTAGCAAACCACTTAAAAACACCATTCAACCCCTATTCAAACCCATTCAGCAAAACAATATCAGACAAAAAGTTCAGCAAACCATTTAGCATGAAATATTATTTAGACCCCCAATATCATACAATATTATTCGACAATACAATATCAGTCAACAAGGTTCTGCAAACCACAATATTTAATGCGTACTACATAGAAACAACATAATTGCAATATGAATAGAATCTTGAACTACTATGCTGACGGTGTTGTTAATGAAAATATATAAATGCTTATGTCAATATTAAGGAATTGAAAAAATAAAAATTCTCTATTGAAGGCGTAAATAATACAGTAAACTAAAAAAAAGATTTACCGATTAAAATAGAGGTTCGTAGCAGTGATTTGTTAAAAGTCGAAGGTAAGGAATGAGAGAAAGAAAGTAATAGTCTACTAGAAATATGTTTAAGGGTTTGGTTTGTTTGGTTGAATAATGCAATTTTTAATTGTTTTATGTACCAGGCCTCTACAAATTCCTATGTTCAAGGTAGGAAAATGAATATAAAATTAATTATTAAAGGCATTTCCATGGAACAATGCCTTCAATAATCACTTGAAAATTTTATTAGAGATTATTGAAGGCATTTCTTACAAAAAATATGCCTTTAATTATAAGCCTTTAAAATTGTCTACCCCACTTATTAAAGGTATTTTTTATTAAAAAAAATACCTTTTCTAATTCTTAAAAATTATAAAAGGCATTTTCAGTAAAAAAATCACCTTCAATAAGTATGGATTTTTAAAGTTTATAACAAATTATTGAAGACGGCTTATAATAAAAAACGCCTTTAATAATCTAAGAAAATATTTTTGAGAAATTATTGAAGGCGTTGTTATCTGAAATTGCTTTTAGTAATTATATACAAACTGTGATAAAAATTATTAAAAGCGTTTATCTTAAATATACGCCTTCAATAACAGTGTTACAATTTGTGTGACGGTATATAGAAGGTATTTTATAGTAGAAGACGCCTTTAATAATTCCCAAAATATTTAGTGGGAAAATTTTGAAGCTGTCTTTTATTAACAAATGTCTTTAGTAATTGAATGCGTCTTTTCTAATAAATACCTTCCATTACCATCGTGGTATATGAAAGGCGTTTTATAATAAAAATTACCTTTAATAATTCAAAAAAATATTTAATACGTACTATATAGAAATAGCATAATTACAATATGAATAGAATTTTGAACTACTATGCTGACGGTGATGTTAATGAAAATATATAAACGCATATGTCAATATTAAGGAACTGAAAAAATAAAAATTCTTTATTGAATCCATAAATAATACAATAAACTAAAAAAAAGATTTACCAGTTAAAATAAAGGTTCGTAGCAGTGATTTGTTAAAGGTCGGAGGTGAGGAATGGGAGAAAAAAAGTAATAGTCTGCTAGAAATATGTTTAAGGGTTTGTTTGTTTGGTTGAATAATGTAGTTTTTAATTGTTTTGTGTACCAGGCCTCTACAAATTCCTATGTTCAAGGTAGGAAAATGAATATAAAATTAATTATTAAAGGCATTTCCATGGAACAATGCCTTCAATAATCACTTGAAAATTTTATTGGAGATTATTGAAGGCATTTCTTACAAAAAAGATGCCTTTAATTATAAGCCTTTAAAATTGTCCACCCCACTTATTAAAGGCATTTTTTATAAAAAAAAATGCCTTTTCTAATTCTTAAAAATTATAAAAGGCATTTTCAGTAAAAAAAATCACCTTCAATAAGTATGGATTTTTAAAGTTTATAACAAATTATTGAAGGCGGCTTATAATAAAAGATGCCTTTAATAATCCAAGAAAATTTTTTGAAAAATTATTAAAGGCGTTGTTATCTGAAAATAGCCTTTAGTAATTATATACAAACTATGATAGGAATTATTAAAAATGTCTATCTTAAATATACGCCTTCAATAACAATGTTACAATTTGTGTAACGGTATATAAAAGGCATTTTACAGTAGAAGAAGCCTTTAATAATTCCCAAAAATATTTAGTGGGAAAATTTTGAAGGCGTTTTTTATTAACAAACAACTTCAATAATTGAAGGCGCCTTTTCTAATAAATACTTTCCATTACCATTGTGGTATGTCGAATGCGTTTTATAATAAAAGATACCTTTAATAATTCAAAAAATTTTTTTTAGGGAAATTATTAAAGGCATAGTTTTTTGAAACCGCCTTCAATAATTATATACAAACTATGATAGAAATTATTAAAGGCATTTATCTTAAATATACGCCTTCAATAACGGTGTTATAATTTTTGTGGTGGTATATAGAAGGTATTTTACAGTAGAAGACGCCTTTAATAATTCTTAAAATATTTAGTGAAAAAAATTTGAAGGCATTTTGTTATTAACAAACGCCTTTAGTAATTGAAGGTGCCTTTTCTAATAAACGCCTTCCATTACCATCATAGTATATCGAAGGCATTTTATAACAAAAGACACCTTTAATAATCTGAAAAAATTTTATTAGGAAAATTATTAAAGGCATTGTTTTCTAAAACCACATTCAGTAATTATATACAAACTATGATATGAATTATTAAAGGCATCTATCTTAAATATATGCCTTCAATAACAGTGTTACAATTTGTGTGGTGATATATAGAAAGTATTTTACAGTAGAAGACACCTTTACTAATTCCCAAAATATTTAGTGGGAAAATTTTGAAGGCGTTTGTTATAAACAAACGCTTTCAGTAATTGAAGGCGCCTTTTCTAATAAATGCCTTCCATTACCATTGTGGTATATCGAAGGTGTTTTATAATAAAAAACGCTTTTAATAATCCAAAAAAATTATTTTAGAAAAATTATTAAAGGCGTTGTTTTCTAAAACTGCCTTCAGTAATTATATACAAACTATTATAGGAATTATTAAAGGCATCTATCTTAAATATACGCTTTCAATAACAGTATTACAATTTATGTAGCAGTATATAGAAGGCATTTTACAATAGAAGATGCCTTTAAGAATTTTCAAAATATTTAGTGGGAAAATTTTGAAAGGCGTTTGTTACTAACAAACACCTTCAGTAATAGATTACTAAGTTTAAAGGTATAGTGAAGGTGCCTAGTCAAATAAACACCTTCCATTACCATCGTGGTATATTGAAAGCATGTCATAATAAAGGACGCCTTCAATAATCCAAGAAAAGTTTTTTGGAAAATTATTTCAGGCATTATTTTCTACAACTGCCTTAAGTAATTAACTATAAACTATGATAGAACTTGTTAAAGGCATCTTTCTTGGATATACGCCTCTAATAACAGTGTTAGAATTTATGTGGTGATAAGTTCAAGGTGTCTATAATATATTCAAAAAATATTTAGGGGGCAATTATTGTTGGCATTTTTTGTTAGTAAACGCCTTCAATAATCCTGTCCAATAAAAATCTTTCCAAACTTAGTGTATCAAATCACCAACTTCAAGCTTCATCTTCATTATTATATCTTTTAGATCAAGTATAATTTACTTTCCCTTTCCTTCCGCTTTTAGTATTCAAGCATTTTCTTTTAGAACATTATTTTGACTATTCATAACTTATTGACTTTAGCTTTTACTTCATTCAACTATTCCTTCAGCTCTTGCAATTCACGATTTTCTTTTTCGTGAAAAAAATTTTCTACAAAACCCACCTTATTTCACCTTATGTCAACCCCAACTACAAATACTCTTGGGTACTATCTACATTAGTAACAGAGTTTTAACAATTATAATATCTGGTAGCTAATAAATTACTTCACACCAAGGAGTTCTCGTTTTGTGTAAGTACTGTTCTTGTTGTTATCTTTTGTTTAAAACATAGTAAACTATGTAATTGTACATATTTGTTTTCATATTAATTGTTTATATACATTTGGTCTGATAATGTAGCAATTAATAAATGGATAAGAGTTGGATGCAAAAGTCTAGGTTAAGTCAAGAGTATAGAGATGGAGTGAAAAATTTTCTTAATTTTGCATTTGAGAATACAAGTGAAGATAATATGATATTATGTCTATATGTGAAATATGCTAATATCGAGTGGCAAATGCATCAAGTTGTTTATGAGTATTTAATTTGTATTGGATTTCTATCGGGATATGTTAATTTGTATTTTCATGAAGAGTCTGTATCGTTAAGGGTCTTCCACTACAGTTCCTTCAATATCAAAGGCTCCACATCACCAACATGATCCCCTTTATAGCAGATGACAATAAAGACATGTTGCGAGATGCTTTTAACATTCATAACTAAAATTTTCATAATCTTTTTCTCTAAAATAAAGGATTTAATCAATCTAATGTTGAAATGCATGAATTTGGTGAACCTGGAATAGGTGTCCGTGACCAACAACCTAAAGGAGAAGCATTAAAGTTTTATAGGTTGCTTGAAAAGGTGAATAAGGAATATTTTGAAGGATCGAAGCATTTAAGGTTATCTTTTTGTGTTTATCTTTTTCACTTGAAATGCTTATGTGGATGGATGGAAAATTCTCTGACTTTATTATTACAGTTTATGAAAATAATTTTTTTTTGCAAAAATCTTTGAATCTTGTAAGGAATCAAAGAAGATGATCAAGGATTTAAGTCTCGGATATGAGAAAATTCATAATTGTCCCAATGATTGCATGTTGTATTTGAGGGATAAAAAAAATCAAGAATCTTGTCATTTGTGTGGCATTCTTGTTGGGTCAACAAAAACCTCGATGAAAGGTTGAATGATGATGGTGATGAGGTATGTATTAAAAATAAGCCTGTTAAGGTTTTACGTTATTTTTCATTAATACAAAGACTTCAACGACTCAACATGTCTTTCAAAACTACAAATTCAATAAGGTGACATTATGAAAAGCGGACGGATGATGGATCATTAAGGCATCCTATAGATTCTTTGGCATGAAAGTCATTTAATTCTAGGTTTCCAAACTTTGCATCTGATCCTCAAAATGTTATGCTTGGACTGGCATATGATGAATTCAACCTGTTCTAAATGATGAGTACTTCTTATAGTACTTAGCTAGTTGTATTGATTCCTTACAATTTGCCACCATAGATTGCTATGGAGCAACAATCATTTATATTGTCTATGATAATTTTCAGAAAAAAAATTTGAGTAATGATATAAACATCTACTTACAACCTCTTATTAAAGAGTTAAAGCAATTATAGGAAGGAGTGGAGACCTATGATGCATCAAAAGTAAAAAACTTCAATATGCATACTGCTTTATTATAGAGTATCAATGATTTTTCTGCTTATGCGAATTTATCTAGTTGGAGTGCAAAAGGTCGTTATGCTTGTCCATGTTGTGCTACACAAACATGTTCGACGTGGTTACGTAATGGTAGGAAGTTCTGTTATATGGGACATCGTAGATGGTTAGATGATAATCATCGATTTAGATTCCAAAAACATCTTTTTGATGGAACTGAAAAGTTGAAGAGATCGCCTTTACCCATTAGTGGGTCTCCTATCTTGTCAAAGTTAAAAAATATCAATTTCACATATGAAAAAATAACTCCATCAAGAAAAGAGTGAGGGACATCTTTGAAGGTGTCTGGTCTTGTATTATGCAAGTTGGTGATAGTCATACAGAAGTTGGTGATCTTGATGTTCAAAGTGATGAAGAGGACGATAAAGTAGATGACCCCAATGAGTATGAGTTGTGGAAAAAAAGAAGTATATTTTTTGAGTTGCCTTATTAAGAATATAATTTATTATGCCATAACCTTGATTTGATGCACATAGAGAAAAATATTTGCAAAATTTTTATCAGGATAATTCTCAATGTGAATAGAAGATCCAAGTATGACTTAAAAAGTTGGCTTGACCTAGTTGATATGGGATTCGCCCAGACCTCCATATAATGTTGCTTTCTAAGGGTAAATATTGATTATCTGCTACTTGTTTTGAGATCTCTAAAGCCAAAAAAGATGTGTTTTGCAAGGTTTTGAAAAATATCAAAGTTTTAGATGGCTATGCGTCAAATATATCAAGATGTGTGAATATCAAAGAGTGAAAACTTTTTTCATTGAAGTCACATGATTATCACATTTTCATGCAAGACTTACTTCCAATTACTTTATGCTCATCAATGTCAAAGCAAGTGACTTCTGTGGAAATTGAATTGAGTAACATATTTAAATCTCTATGTAAAAAATATATAAATATGGAAGAGCTTGACAAAGTTTAAGATCGAGCCGCGATTACTTTATGCCATTTAGAGAAGATCTTTCCTTCAAACTTTTTCACTATTATGATGCATTTGGTTATCCACCTTCTATATGAAGCAAAGGTCGGTGGGCCATTTTATTATTGATAGATATATCCTATTGAAAGGTATTATTTGTTAATAGATTAATTATGTTTTTATTGATTATCAAGCCAATCTACTTAAAATAACATATGACTAATGTTTTATGCTATAGGTTTTTTGGGAGGTTAAAATCTTGTTGTCGCAACAAACGCTATTTGGAAGGTTCTATTGCTGAAGGATATTTAGCAAAAAGGTGTATGATATTTTTTGTCATTATTTAGAAGATGTTGAAACGAGATTTAATAGACCTTCGAAAAATGTTGGTATGCAGCATACAGACTCGACCTACAATTATCTTTTTCAAAGTTTTAGATAACCCATAGGCAAAGCTGAATTGGTGGAGTTAGATGATAAATCTTGGGCACAAGCACATCGATATGTTCTTTTTCATCATGACTCAATTGAATCATTTCGCACGTAAGTTATTTGGCAAAGAAATTATTCATTACATTAGGCATAATTTATTGTGTTTTTTTTTAGTGTTAATACTTTATCATGATGCTTTATAGTGAGTATAAAAATAATTTGAGAGATCCTACACATTATTGATGATCAAATCCTCAAGAGGTTGATAAGTTGTTCACTAAAAACTTTCATGAATGGTTAGGAGTAACTATAAGTAATGTCATACTTTCCATTATTTTTTATCTACATAGAATACTTATGGTAAAAACAACATTAATAACATATATATATTTATTTCACGTTTATAGGTTTGAAGTGGAAGGCTTGTTAGTGAAGAGGTGAGGTGTCTTTCACACGGTCTGAATTGGATTGTGAAATGATACAAAGGTTTCATCATCAATGGATTTAGATTTCACACAAAATCCAATGAGAGATTAAGAAGTACACAAAATTTAGGAGTTGTTGTGACTTCATCAACTACTAGCTATGCTAGTGCTAGGGACACAAACCCTTTAAAAAGAAATGTTAACTATTATGGCATGATTAATGACATCATTGAGTTGGATTATTATGGCAAGTGAAAAGTTATCTTATTTCGGTGTGATTGGACAGATGTGAATGCTCTTAAGAAAGTTCAATGCGGATTTACACTTGTGAGTTTTTCTCAATTAATTCGCACTAGATAATAACTCATCGATGAACCTTATGTATTTTCATCTCAAGTCAAACAAGTACTTTACTCTGAAGATCCAAAAGAATTAGGTTGGTTTGTTGTTCTTCGAAACACACCTAGAGATTTATTTGATATGGGGTTAGATGCCAAAGATGATGTTGAACATAGAATTGAATGTTATTCTTTGGCTGAACAAAACTTGGATAAGAATATTTCCAGTACCTACACTTAGTGGGTTCGCGAAGATGTTACTAAAGATATTTACAAACCATGATTTTGTGCACCTATAATTTGTAATTCGAGTGTTTAAGACATAATGTAGTAAATAATAGTATGTAAATAATGTCACATTCGCTATTGTATAATTATTGTCTTCTAAATCATACATTATATTTTGATTTAATTAAATCGATATGTTCTTTATATATCTTAGGTTTTGATTTCTTAAATTGAAAATGTTTTTATATATCTTCTGAACTAAAATATTTTCTATATTCGCTTTTATGATGTAGGTAAGTTACAATGCAAAGAAGTAGGTTAAAAAGAAAACATATCAAAGATATTAGTTCAGAACCGTTTACAACACCTGTAGATATTGGCTATGGATTGAATCTTTTGGAGGCAAATGAATGTACTATCGGATCTAACTCCATCACTTCAACCCTTTAACTGATATTGGATCTGGTAATACGAGAGGTCCAAGTTTAGATAGTACCCCATCAATTTATTATGCTTTAAATTCGAATGTAGGTATGATATACTCCAATTTTAGAATTCGAGTATAATGATAAAAGTATTGTGATTTTACAAATATATTATATGTTTGTTGCAGTTGATAACAATGGTCAACGGATGACCAGAGGCCAAACAACTTTGAAGGAATTGTTTGCACTACCTATTAACGAGCATATTGTAGTGTCTGCAAACTCTGATAGGCAACCAATTGGTAAAAAGGCTCAACTATTAGCTGAATTTCTTGGCATGCTAGCCCGTAATGAAATGGAATTGCCTATTCATTATGAAACATGGCATAATATTCTAGAAGAAGTTAAGGCTAATACATTAAACTTTATTAAGGTATTAGTATAATTAATTAGATATATTCAAATTTTTTATTTTACATTTTGTTTACTTATTCAAACTTTTCTTATTGTATTATTACAGTCAAGATTTGTACTTGAAATACCAACTTCACATGTGCTTAAGTCATTGGGAAAGAAATGAAAAGATTATAAGCGTAGTTTGAAGAATAAGTATTTCGATCAAAATAGTACTATAGAGGCGATGATGCAAAATCTACCCTGTAATGTGATTAGGTGGCAATATGAACAACTGGTTAGATTTTTGTTCTAAAAAAAATGAGAGGTACTAATTTATAATTTTATATAATAGAATGAAATGATGAAAGTGTTTGATGGTTTTAGTTGGTAATATTTGTATTTTATCATATAAGCAATTATTTTTTATAATAAGAAAGAGAACAGATTGGGATTGGTAGTTGAAAGCAACAAAATATAGCCACATAAGTGGATCAAAAAGTTTTATAAGAAAGCAAAAAAAAATCGTAAGTTTATGATAATTAACTTATTTCAATGAATGAACTTTTTTTGCCGTTGAAAGGTAAATATGGAAATTAACATTTATTATTCTGTTTTAATAGATTTGATTGTTTCAATACATGATATTAAACTTATCAAAAGTTTTGAACTTAGTTTTACATGATATGTATGAAAAGTTATTGTTTATGTATATTTATGCCTTTATTATCTGATTGTTGTTATTGTTGATTTTTAATAGTTTCGATAGCTTCAATACTTGATATTAAGCTTGTTCGATTGATTGAACTTGATTTCTATGGTTGATATGGGAGAAAAAGTTGTCAGTTATGTCTATTTGGGAATATTTTTGCATATAAAAGGAAAATATAAAAATAAAATTTGGATGCCTTTCAACATATTGAATGGCTTCAATCCTTCGTATTAAACTAGAAGAAAATAATTGAATTTGGTTTTCATGATCAATATGTGTGAAAACCCAAAATGCTTTTATTTTTTGCATATATTTAAGACTATTGTGTTATTACAAGACCAAAATATAAATAAAGGAGATTAAAGTTATTTGAAATTTTAATACTTGATTGACAAGATTGATATGCATAAATAAGTTACCATTGATATGTATCCTATCAAATAACATATGTTTTTATCTAGGAGAATGAGATAGGCGATACAATTAGACGTGCGAAATTTTTTCGCGTAACACACATAAAAAAAGATAGATTTTACATGAATGTTGAAACACAAGAAATTGTGATAATTTGTATCATCTATTTTAACATAAAGTAAATATTAACTCTTTCTAACATATAATCAGTTAGTCATTAAACTTGATAGTTGTATATGACAAATTCACAGGAGAAAGTGAAAAGAAAATGGTTGTTGAGATTAAAGTAGCATCTGAAGGTTCTCTCAACATGTAAGAAATGAAAAATCATATATTCATAGAAGTTGCTGGAAAAGAAAGGCATGGACGGGTCTGAGGCCTTGGATTGGGTCCAACACCATCTACCTATTATGGACATAAATCTTCATAATTTACACTCTCAGTAAGTCAGTCTTCGTGAGACATTTCAATATTAAGAAGGGAGTTGCAAACTATGCAACAACGTTTTTCAGCAAATGAAAGCAGAAAGAGAACATGAGCCAGCCAAAATTGAAGAAAAACGTGCTATAATGGAGCTAGAATGTGTAAAATTTCAGCAGTTGCATGATCGATTCGATTATCTTATGAATATTGTGCAACAACAATTTTCAAAAAATGATCTTGGTGCTCCATCAACTCAGGTATTATATTTAGTAAATATTAAAATTTTTAAATAAAAAATAAGCATACAATTAAGTGTTAAAAACTGTATAGTATTATTCAGTAGGTTGTTGAGCACACTAGTGACCAAAGTGAAAAATTTTCTTCATCAATTGGCAGCCAGCAAAATGTATGTAGTCATCCATTTTATACATTTTAATTTTTTATTTGGTTAATGTATTTACAATATTTGAATGTTATTATACTAATTATTAAACTTTGTATTAATTAGATATATATTTAAACGTGAATGAAGTTAATATTAATTTCAGTTTCTGAATTTAAGCTCTTTACTGAAAATAAAATTTATTATAAAAAATTAAAAATATATATTTTTACATAATGGCGGCATTTGAGTTGGGCAATACCGCTAAATGAATAATTTAGTGGCGTTTGTAGCATAAAACACCACTATAAGTAGTGGTGCTCTTTCCAGCAAATGTCGCTAGTTAGGTGGCATTTTTTATAGAAATGCCACTAAAGCAATGGAGTTTTTCTCATAACAACGCCACTGAATTAGTGGCACCTAAAAGATACAAACGCCGTAAATATTGAGGCATTTTTAGATTCAAATGCCATACAAAGTAACGGCATTTTGTGTTACAAATGCCATAAATACAATGACATTTTTTTTCATAAAAACGTCATTGAAATAACGGCAACTAAAAGATACAAATGCCGCTAATATTAAGCCATTTTTAGATTCAAACGCCTCTAAAGTAGCGACGTCTTAAAGATATAAACGTCGCTAAAATGGTGAAGGTGTTTTTTCGAAAACGTCACTATTTACCACAATGCATGTATAGGCGACATTCTACGCGCCATTTTTCACAAATGTTGTAACCTTCTAGTGATGTTAATAAACGTCGCTAAATGGTTAAAAAAATGCCGCTAAAAACCAAAACCCCTATAGTGTTATAATAACTAATCTTACCTTTATCGCTGTTTTTAATCTCATCAAAATTAATTTTACTATCCATCCAAATTAATCCTTAGTGTTCGAGTGATGATTAGATACTATAAAAGGGGTATTGGGACTTTTATTAGCAAAGAAGAATACTCTTGCAGATCCTTTTGTTGCTAGATGCTTAGCACTCTAAGAGGCTTTGGTGTTTGCTCACAAGGTGGGAATGAGAGATGTCAAGGTAGAGGATGACTCAATACTAGTGGTGGCTGCAGCAAAACGTGATCACGTGGATCACACTACAGCTGGTGCAATTGCAGAGTTAATAAAACAATTAGCAATGATGAGCTTCGGTTCATTTCCCCTACAACATATCAAGAGAGATGGTATTGAAGTAGCTCATGCCTTGGTCAAGTACTCCAAATCTGTTAAATGATTTTTTATTTTGAGTGGAAGATACTCTTAGCTTTTTAATTTCTTTGATTCAAAAGGACATTGCTTTGATGTAAGGTGACTTATGTTTATGTTAGAATTGTAAATTTGGAATTATTATTTCTGATAAATTTAAAATTTTGAGAAAACACTAAAATGTGTGTAATTGTGTTATTTTTTTTTAAAGTTTTATTTGCTTTATCGTATTATTTACTTAGTAGTTGTGCAAAAAAGTTAAAGGTAATAAACCTCGATGATATAATAAAACTTAGTAACTGATTGCGTTTTGCACTAATAAAATCAATCCACCGAGCATTTATTGATGTATTACAAGATCACCGAATTTCTATAAAGGTTTTCTATAACAAAACTTTTATAAAAGAAATTTAGAGTTTGAATAAGGAGGGAAAGTTTCAATAATTGTTTTCATGTCTTTTTTTTTTTTAGAAAATTAGAGGAATTTATATAATTAAAATGTCTTTTCATCTTACAAACATAACTGTCTATTTTGAATAGACAAAATTTGTTTATTTTTGAATAGTTAAATTGTCTATCTGAATAAACTTATCTATTTATTTTGTATAAACTTAATTGTTTATTCATATCAATTTGTCTATTTTGGACAGACTTAATTAATCACACATTAAATTTAAACTTTATATAAAATAAATAAAATAATATTTTATTTATTGCATTGCATGTACCAAGTGTCAAGTGTGAAGTGCCATTAATTAAATATTAATATTAATTATTCAATTAATGCAAGACCTACCAAACTTGAAAATCTAAGTCCATGGTCTATTAGCCACTTTAGACCGATTACAATAGACTTGTACTCCTTTTAATTTAAATAATTATCTATTATATTTTTAATATGAGATTATTTTTCATACTTTATTTTGAAAATTTCTGATAATATCTCGTCATTTTCAAAATAATCTAAATTTATAATGATTTTGAAATCAATTGCATGAATGAAAGTATCTCTCGATTTGAACCTTCGCTTAAGGAAAATAAGTTAAAGTTAACCAAAATCGCATGGTAGACTATGTTTGAACCAACCATTTCATTTGGTTAACCGAACTTGTCTTACACAACGATTTCAACACTTACAAAATGTTTGGTATCAGGTGACACTTTTATAGCCATGTGTCTGTGTCATAGGTCAAGACTCAACCTCTAGGCTCGTATGGCTCTAAGACCCAGGCATGTACTTATCTAGCATTCCAGATTAACTTAACTATCATGGTTCACACCCTTATGAGGTATTGTCCACTCTGGCCCCTCTGACCTTACGATTTTGTCTCACAAAAGGGACCTTATAAGGAAGAGGTGATGTGAACCCTTTTATACCCCAATGACCCATCTTTCATGTTTGATGTGGGATTGGAGTACCCTATCTACTCCCTTGAAGGTGTTTGACGTGACATTCTTTTCACCTAACCTCGTGACACCCTTATCATGGAGGTTGGCCACCTTACCGACCTCCCTCGAGGTGCTTGGCATGGATCGAACGGTCCAAGGCCTGCTCTGATATCATTTGTCACAAGCTGAGACTCAACCTCCAAGCTCGTGTGGCTCTAAGACTGAGGCATGTACTCATTTGGCATCCTAGATCATCTTAACTGTCATGATTTATACCTTTATGAGGTATTATTCACTCTGACCCCTCTGGCTTCATGATTTTATCGCACAAAAGGCACCTTACAAGGAATAGGTGGTATGAACCCTTTTATATATAATAACCCCCTTTCATGTTTGATATGAAATTAGAGTATCCTGTTTATTCCTCTTAGAGCACTTGGCGTGACATCTGTATCATCTTTTCATGAGTGTTATTAAAGCCAAGCTCTTAAGCTCTTAGAAGCGACCATATTTCACACTTACATAAGTAACTCTCATCAAGAATGTTCCCGTAACTATAACACTGTTATTGGTGTGGATTCATTTGGGTAATGTTCCTCATGAGTGAAAACTCTAAGAAGGGATTGAATTATATTGCTAGTGCATTGGGGACGTTGTTATACATGGACATAGTAATTGCTATGAGGCAAAGATAGGCTTTTGCAAAAATCTATGTGGAGATAAAGGCGGGATAGGAAATTCCTAGATATATGGATGTGGTGCTTAGGGATGGAACAATTGGCTCATTTTCAATGGAGATCCTTTAGATGCCTCAAAGGTAGCATATTCAGACATTCATGTAAATCTTGCCCAAAGAAGATTGGATAGTTGTAAACATTTAATTTTGTCTGAAATATTTTATTATTACTCATTCAATTCAACCATAATTTTTTTCAAGCCTTTTACATTATTCATTTTTAAATGCTCAACTCAAATGCCCAATGTAAGTCTCATAATTAGGCTTGTTGTATTGGCTTGAGTGAAAGTCTTAAATGATCCGATAAAGGCCTAATAAAATACCAATCCGTAAAACCCATTAATGATCCATCATTGGCCATTAAATAAAAACAAAATTAAATATAAAATATATAAAAATTAAAAACTAAAAATAATAATAAAATTAATAAATATATAAAATAATGAAAAAAAAAAGAAAAAATTGGTCCAAAATACGTAATGGCCCAAATGAAAAATGAAGCTAACAAATAAAAGGGCTATGGCCTAAACTATTGGGCTCTTGTTGAAGGCCCAAGATATGGGCCCATTTGGCTTTATTGGATGATTTTGCATGGAGATAGCCCAGCCAATGTCTAGAGAAAACGTGAAGAAATTGGCATGAGTAGTGGCTAAAGCCACGTCTATTAAAAAAAGGTAAACTGAAGAGGGATGGCTGCAAAATGAAGAGGGCCATGCGTGCAAACGGTTTTGGAACGTGAAGAAGGGGCTGTAAAAAAAACTGAAGATAAAAAATACATGCAGGACGTGCAAAAACAGAAAACTGCTAGAACTAATGGACAGCTTCAAGTGGCCGGTTACGAGGAAGCATCGAGGGGGATGAAACGGAAGAGAGAAAGGTCTCTCGAACGATGAGGCAAAAGGAAAACACCAAAAGAAAAGAGGAGTGGTGGTTGGGTTGAGAGTAGCATGAGCCAGGAAGACCAGCGAGGAAGAGAACCCAGGCAGCCAAAAAACCTGAAACAAAAAAAAAAATGCAGAAGAGTGAAGTGGAGATGAGGCAGACCAGAAAACTAAAAAAAACTATGGTGGGAGCGTGAACAGAAAAGGGGAAGAAGCAAATAAATATAAAAACTGCAGCAAAGCCGCATGAAGGTGTGCTGAAAAAAAAAAAGGTAAAAGAGAGCAGGAGGGAAGCAAAACCAAAAACGAAGAAGAAGAAGAAGAAGAAGAAGAAGACAAGAGAAGAATATGCAAGCGGTAAAGCAATATATAAATATATATATATATATATTTATATAAAGACAGTAGCAGAAACACCGACAGACAAGAAACGGTGACAGAAAAGGAAACCAGAAAAAAAAAAAAAAAAAAGAGAAAAGAACGCCCGCAAAACAGAAGAGGGCATTTGGGCAGTAAAACCAAAAAGAACCGGTAGCAAAAAAAGAGAAGGAAGTCGAGCACGGGGCTTTTCGTCAAAGGAAGCTTGTTTTGGCAGAAAGCGGAAACGCAGTGTCATTTTTAAGGGTTTCAGAAGAAAGGTAATCCCTCTCTTTGGTTCTCTTTCTTTTAAATATATGCTGTCAGTTTCTGCAATAGTTTGAAGTTGTGTCAAGGATGTAAAACTTGAGTTTGTTTTTCGTTTTTCTGGTTTGGCATGCTTTGTTTTCAAGAACATATGCCTTCATCTTGTGCATGGTTTTGTCTGTCCTCCGTGCATGAGCTCTATTTTTTCTTGTAGTTTGCATCTATTTGGGAATTAACTGAAAAACGAGATTTGGTTCAAAGAAGGGTAGTTAAAGAAAATGCATTTGGGGAAACCATGTGAGGAGCAAACCGGTTTATATATATATATATATATATATATACATATATATTATTTTGCTAATAAACAAAGAATTCAAATATGAGTTTGAAAATTTCTAAATTTTCAGAGTTTATTTTCATGTATATTTCATATCATTCAAGTTCATGCATTTTTTTTTATGGTTGATTAGGTTTAATTACTATTTAAATTCCATGCATTTTTTATTTTTTTATTGGTTAAATTTTTATGCTTATGTTAATTTTATGCAATTTAATCTTTCATACTTTAGTTTATTTTTGGTACAATTTATTTTTAATGCACGTTAGCAACAAAATAATAATAATAATAATAATAATAATAATAATAATAATAATAATAGTTATTATTGTTCCTTCCTTAATGGTGGTATTATCTTTTTTTATGTAAATATCTTTTTATGAAAAATATTATTTAAAAATAGATTTTAAACAAATTTGAAATAATATTTTAGAATATAATTTTTTTGTACCCTAATTAGATGTTGAAGAATTATTAATAATTATTATTTTCAAAAAATATTATTTTTATTTTTATTTTCAAGGAAATGTTATGGTAAATCTTAGACAAAAAGGACTATTTTTAAATTCTATCTTTGAACTGAAAAAATTTAAGGTATTTCTTTAATTTAAAGATTTTTACAAAATTTTTAGATAAAGATTTTTAAATAATTTTATTTTTTAAAAAATGAAAGGAATTATAATTTAATTTTATATAAAAATATTTTTGTTCAAAGTTATAAAAATACATAATTAATTGATAGCAATTTTATGAGTACTGTGGGTACTAATTTTTCTCTACACATAACTAATTTTCTAATATAATCCTATTGTCATAAACAAAAACTGTTTTTTAATAAGCTTTAAACTCGTTTATTATTTTATTAAAAAAAATAAAAAAAAATTTTGTGATCAATCACATCCAAAAAAAAAGATGGGTGATAATTTTTTTTTACTTTAAATTTTCATGTCTAAGGATCTAATCTTGAGACCATACGGCATGACACCAGATACAATAAAAGCTTGAATGCTTAAGAAAACTGAAGATAAGGTAATGTTGCAATGAAACAGAAGGAGAATCTGAACGAGAATGAGGTTGAGTTGAAGGTAATAGCAAGTGAGCAGGGGAGAATAAAAAGGGATAAGCAAGAAACAATTATTCAAACTTCTACATCTGCTAAAACAGGTTCTGATAATCGATTTCCTATACTGGATTCTATTAAGAAACTGAATGTAGTACAGTCTAATGAAGTAAGAGAAGAAATGATTTATTAGTCTCCAAAAAAGACTAGAGCAGCTGCTGCTTGTGTTGCAAATTTAATTAAGGCAATCAAAATTAAGAAGAAGGGACCAATTGACAAAAGGAAGAAGCAGGTTAAGAAAACGTCTTCTGCATCTGAAGGTCAACAACCTAAACTTTCACTATGAAAATGCTAGTGTGGGATACAAGAGGATTTAATTGTCCTCTTAAAAGAAAAGAAATAGTAGTTAGAATAGGAATATTAAATATAGATCTAGTTTGTTTAATTGAAACCAGAGTTATGCGGCACAGAATGCAAGTTATCCTGGAAAGTCATTTTCGTGGCTAGGGTATATTTGATAACTACTCAGAGGCTTATAATGGGCAAATATGGATTCTGAAGAAGTCATATGTACAGATTGATAGGTTGGAAAGTATAGATCAGAGTATCACCTGCAGCATCCTATTTGAATCCGAGAGCTTGTTTCTCACTGCCATATACGGAAATAATGATGGGATTGAGAAAAGAAGGCTATGGACACATTTAACATCAGTAAATGGCATTGTTAATAATAGTCCCTGAATTCTAGTTGGAGATTTCAATAATATTGATCATCCTAAAGAAAGTTCAGATTTTAATGGAACACAGACTGCAAATTTAGAAATGAAGGAGTTTCAGGACTGTATGAATCATCTGGCTTTGATGGATCACGTAGCAACAGGTCCATTGTTCACTTGGACTAATCATCAAGCAGAGGGTTACTTAGCAAGGAAGCTGGATAGGGTGCTTATTAATGACCCTTGGCTTACAAGGTACACCTATTCATTTGTGGAATTTCTAGCTACAGAAGTGTCGGATCATTGTGCTGTATTAATAAGCACTAGAGAAGACTACCACTCCCCTCCCAAACCTTTCATGTTCTTCAATTTCTGGACTAGGAATCCTGAGTTTATGAGGATAGTGGAAAAATCTTGGAGAGAGCCTGTAATAGGCAATCCATTATCCAAATTGCATAAGAAATTAAAAAGATTATAAGTAGAGTTAGGAAAGCTCAATAGATTGAGCTATGGGAATCTGATTGTGAAGGTACAAGAAAAAAGAAAAGAGCTACTATCAACTCAAATGGATTTGCTGGCTAATCCTCAAAATACTGAACTGATCCAACAAGAACGGAAAATGGCATTGGAAGTAAGGCAGTTGATGGAAGTAGGGAAGAGCTATTATAAGCAAAATTCAAGGGTCAAGTGGATTCAAGAAGGTGATCAAAAGACCAAATTTTTCCATAAGATGGTTGCGGCAAAGCAAAAAGAGAGTACGATTAGAGTACTTATAGATAGTGATGGCAATAGGTTGGAGAATTTTACTTAAATATCCAAGGAAGCTATAACACACTTCCAAGGGATAGGTAGAACGGCAGACCAAGCTGTCATTGAGTGTACACAGGAACTCTTAGCTGAGCTGCTCGATGTTTCAATATTGCCTGAAGAAAAAGATACTCTTATTAGACCAATTTTGAGGGATGAAGTAAAAAATTCCTTGTTTTCAATTAAGAATGATAAAGTACCAGGTCCGGATGGGTTCACAACCCATTTCTTTAAGTAAGCATGATCTATTGCTGGAGAAGATGTGATTAATGCTACACTACACTACTTTGACACAAGGAAAATGCACCCTGCCTTTAACTCGACAATTTTAGTACTGGTACCTAAGAATATAGGCCCTAGCAATATAAGAGATTATAGGCCAATTCTTGTTGCACAATAATATACAAGTGTGTCCCAAGAATTTTAACAAATAGGCTTAAGAAACTCCTACCAGGCGTCATCAGAGGAAGACAAAGTGCGTTTATAAAAGGAATGAGTATCACGGATAATTTGCTTATGATGCAAGAGATGGTCAAGGGGTATTGCATATCAACATTATCTCCAAGATGCTCTATCAAGTTTGATATACAAAAAGTGTTTGACACAGTTGATTGGAGTTTCATCGATGTTGTCCTGGTAGCCATTGGGTTGCCTTCACAATTTATAAAATGGATCATGGGATGCATCACAACCTTTATGTTCTCAATTCACTCAATGAAGGGTTAGTGGGTTATTTTCAGGGAGCTAGGGGAGTGAGACAAGGGGTCCCCTATCCCTTTACTTGTTTGCATTGGCTATGAATATATTATCTATCATAATATATAAATCTGTAAATCTATAGCTAGACTTAACAAGAGAAGTTACCACTAATCTTTTTTAATTAGATGTGGTTAGTCACTTAATGAATCTATCCTTTTAAGGAGTTTCTAAGGTTGACTAAGGGTTCCTAAAAGAATAGGTTTTGATCTACTAATTGGAACAAGGTTTGGGAGTTTGATTACATATGGGAAGGTTACAACACTCTCACATACACATCTAAAGGATGGTACTATTTTATTTTAAATTATCCTAAGGTCTTGATTTTAATGGTCTTAAATTTTAATATTGAATACTGAAAATAACTTTTAAGATTTCTCAATCAATCTGGTAGAATTTTTTAAAATTATGTGCTCACCTCAAGAATATTTAAAAATCCTATTTGTTTTTATAAAGAGGCTTCATTGTCAAAAAAGATTTAATTATTTTTCATTTTTTGTTTTTTATTAAAAATATATTTAATTATTCCATCATTTGGGTCAAATTATAAATATTTTCTCACCTATAAGTTTCTTAGATAATCAACCATTTGTGACCTCAGAATTTTTTTTACTTTACAAGTTTTATTTCTAAATTTTTCACTATATAGGCAAATCTAGAAATTTTCTTTTTGATTTCTAAATTTTCTACCATTTTGGTCTATTTAGAAATTTTTTTTTTTTTTTATCTTTGGAAAGAAAAAAATGTGACAATTATTTTTTTGAAGTTTGATTTAAATTCTTCTATCATTTGAGACAAATTTAAAGAACTTTCTCACCTATAGATGTTTTAGGAAATTTATCATTTGAAATTTTAAGAATTTCATCATTGGATAATTGTCAAATATTTTCAACTAAAAATTTATTTATTTGGAAAAGAATATAATTATTTTTATTGAAATTTCATCTAAATTATTTCACTATTTGGGATATATTTAAAGAAATTTCTCACCTGGAGATTTCTTAAAAAATTTACCATTTGAAATTTCTAAGAATCTCCTCCTTGAATAATTAGTATTTAATTCCAAAATTTAATTTTTTATTTTTTATTTTTTAAAATTGAAAATAAATATTAATTATTATTATTGAAACTTTCTCTAAATTATTCTACCATTTGGGACAAATTTAGAAAAATTTTCTCATCTAAGAATTTTATAAAAATTTACCATTTAAAATTTTAAAAATTTCATTATTGGATAATTATTATTTATTCTAAAAAAAGTTTTATTTTGTTTTATATTTTTTTTTACTTTTTTGAATATTTAATCATGCAAAAATACTTAAATAAATAAATAAATAAAAATACCTAAAAATAGAAATCGCTCGACTTGGCGGCTTAAAAGATGTAGCTTGGTTGCAGGCAAAAGAAGCGACTGGAACACGCAGATCACGGCTTGGCTAGGTTGGAGCCAAGGATGGGGACACGGGTTAAAGAGGTAGGTCAGCGCTTAGGTCAGGTCACCCACTGAAAAACACGCGGATCTTGAGAATTACTTAACACCAAAATGACTCCATTTTAGGGAGGGTATAAAAAGGTAAAATTCTTTTTTTTCCTTTAGATTTCTTTTCCTCTTTCTCTCTCTCTTCTTATCTTTTCTTTCCCTTTTCTCTCTAGAACCCTAAGAACACTGGTTGAATCTTCACTAGATTCTGAAAATCTAGCTAGAATCTAGGTTGAGTCATCGAAAGTTCGTCAAAAGTTGGTCGGTTTCTAAAAAATAGATGCTGAAAATTAGAAAACTCATCAAAAACTAGAAATTTCACTAGAAGTCATCGAAATCTTCAAAGATAGTAGAAAAATTCAACCAAAATTTGAAAAATTTTTAGAAAATTTCTAGAAAAAAATTACAAAAACAAAATTTTTAAAAAATTTTTGGCCTCGTTCATGCGTTTTTTTTTTTTTTTTGCCTTTCTCTCTATGTACTTTCTTTGATATGTTTATTCCTTTAGGCTTGATTAGGGTCTGTATTTATAGAGTTCAAATCAAGATTACCCTATATCAACAGAGTTTTGATTTCCTTTTAAATTCTAACTTCAAACCTTTAAGTTCAACCCAAACTTTTCAGTCCAAACAATCAATTTCACACAAACCAAACCACTTGTTTTTTCCCCTTTTCCCCTTTTTTATTTTTTTATTTTTAAATTAATAGAAATAAGTAAAATCTTAGACAAATTGAGATGTTTACAACTGTCTCTTTTAGTGCATTTTTTATGAAATAGGAATTATGCAAAGATGTAGACAACCTAATCAAGAATCAACTCGACACCTCTTTTTTTTTTTAAGCATACTCGAACTTTTTGAATAACATAAAAACTCCTTTAAACAAATGCTCTACAACTTTCAAGAAATAAATAAGTCTCCTCTAAACAAATGTTCAACAACTTTTGGAAACTAAATAAAGCTTCTCTAAGTAGAGGCTTAATAAATTTTGAAAACTAAGTAAAGCTCCTCTAAACAGAGGCTCAATGAATTTTGGAAACTAAATAAAGCTTTTTTAAGCAAAGCTCAACGACTTTTGGAAAATAAATAAGGCTTCTCTAAATAGAGGTTCAATGACTTTAAATAAAGCTCCTTTAAGTAGAATCTTAATGACTTTGAAAAATAAATAAAGCTCCTCTAAATAAGGGCCTAACACTTTTGAAAAATAAATAAAGCTCCTCAACAATCATGTCTAAAGGGGTTATAAATCATGTTTGAAGAAATTTTAAGAGATTATGCTCGAAAGTTTTACAAATTGTTCCTTAATATTGAAAAATATCCTCTTTTAATTATCTGAACCTTACCTCAGAGGTCTTCTTTTTTCAAATGAGAATTTGAAATTCTTTCATTAAAAAGTATTCATATTTATCTTCTTCATGTGGGATCTCGCAATATCCTTGCTTCATCACTAAACATTCTTAAATGCAATGCATTCCATGCACTAAACATTCATAAATGCAATGCATGCATTGCAAATGTCAATTAGTTAATTTTTTTTCAATTGTGGTACATAAGTTTCTCAAGCTTTTCCCTTAGATCTCGAACTCTTCAATTTTCAAGTACTAACACCAAATTGATTTGATTCTAAACCATCCTTTTCATTTAACTCTTATATTCTCTTCTTAAAGAAATCTTTTTCTTCACATTCAACGACCTTACCAAGAACTAAGCATTTCATATTTGCCTTTGTCACTCTCAACCTTTTTCAAGGTAATGTAAAAATCTTTCATGTTACTATTCACTTATCAATCATTATTTCAATTTCAAAAAGTAAAAATGCAATCACACATTTCTTCGATTATAAGGTTTTTAAACGGAAAAGAGTAAGAATGGCTTAAAAATAAACAGAAAATAATCAACAAAAGAGAGACACAAGAAATGAAGTGAAATATCTCTTATAAAAAATGGTAGCACAACTTTGGTAATTGAATAAAGTAAAAAGGAAAAATATGGGTATGGGGTAACAACGCTCAAAATAAACAACCAAATAATCATGATAACATCTCTTGAAGTCTTTTCAAAAATTCAACCACCTGATGCACTGAACAACTTAGAACTCATTAAAACATGCTAGCCTTCATGCTGATAAATTCTCAAATTCAATGCTATACTATCCTCATCTAAGCCACTTTTTCAAGTTTTCAACTTAGATGAACCTCCTTTGACTCAAATCACCATTTTGGGATTTTTTATTTAAGTCTTTTTTTTATTTTTCCTTTCCTTTTTATTTTTTATTTTTGCTTTTTTATTTTTTTCCCTTTTCTCTTTTCCTTTTTCTTTTTTCTTTTTTTTTCTTTTTTTAAGCATAGTATTTCTTTATAGCATCAAAATTTATAAGATAGGGTAAATCATCTTAATCCATCTCAACTAATATCAATGCTCTACCCAAAAAAGTTCGTTTCACTGCATATGGTTCTTCCCGATTCGAAGTCCACTTTCCTCTATTATCATACTAGCTTGAAAAAATTTTTTTCAAAACCAACTCTCTTTCTCAAAAGCAATGAAGCTAAACCTTTTTATCTTGAGCCCTTATTATTCTGTTTTGATATAGCTGACCATGGCATAGCCCTGTCAATTTCTTCTTTTCAATGAAATTTAATTGCTCATAGCGCTCTCGAACACATTCAGTCTTTTTCAATCTAACTTGCTTTAGAACTCTCAAGGATGAAATTTTTACTTTCATTGATAATACAGCTTCCATTCCATATACCAAAGAAAATGATGTTGCCTTGATAGAGGTACGCACTGATATTCGATAAGCATACATTACAAATAGCAACTTTTCATGCCAGTCCTTATAAGTGTAGGTCATCTTCTCAAGAATTTTTTTTATATTCTTATTTGTCTCATCGGTTGCCCCATTCATTTTTGGACGGTATGGCACCGAATTATGTTGCTTGATCTTATTACATTTTTTTATATCATGTTACTATTTATATTCTTAGCATTATCTGAAATAATTCTTTTCTGAAAGTCTATATCTATAAATGATCTCTTTTTTTATGAACTTACAGACCACAGATTGCATCACATTTCCAAATAAAGTTGCTTCCACCCATTTCGTGAAATAAGCTATCATCACGAAAATGAACCTATAATTATTAGGAGCCTTTAGGGTAATAAGACCAATGACATATATGCCTTACATGGAGAATGGCTAGCGCAGTGTCAAAACATATAAAGTAGTCGGTAAACCGTGGATTTTATCAGCATAGTTTGGAACTTGTGACATTTTCAAGCATAGTCAATGCCGTTGTTCTTCATTGTTAATCAATAGTACCATGCTCTCATGATCTATCTTGACATTGTATGTCCATTTGCATATGCTCTATATTCAATCATGCATCTCTTTAATAATCTTTCTCACCTCAGTTGCATTTACACATATTAATAATACTTGATCACAGCTCTTTTTGTACAAAATATCTCCATCCAAGAAGAAACTCATAGTTAATCTCCTAATAACTCTTTTATTATTTTCAGTTGCTTGATCTGGATATTACTAATTCTTAATGTACTATGAGATATCATAATATTATAATTTTTCATCTTCTTTCTCTTCTATTTTAGAATAATGAACTAGCATATCTTTAACATCTAGCTTGATGGGCTGAATGTCAACGTTATCATTAATTCGAATCATTGCTGCCAGAGTAGCTAAAATATCAACAATCAAATTCTCCTCACAAGGCAAATGATCAAACTGAATATTTTCAAACTACTTGATCAATTGTAGGATATACTTATGATATGTAATGAGTTTCGAATCTCTCGTCTCCTATTCTCCTTTCAACTGATATATAATTAGAACTAAGTCTTCAAACACTTTTAATGCTTCAATTTTTTTGTCTATAGCAGCTTGTAAACCTATGACATAGGCCTCATACTCAGCGTTGTTATTTGTGTAATTGAAATTCAACCTCGTTATTATTGGATAATACTACTTTTCAGGAGAAATTAAAATTACCTTAATTCCATGTCCCGAGGCATTGGCAGCTCCATGAAAATACATTTTTCAACACTTCTCATCATGCTTTTCCATCTCAAGTTGGGAAACAACCATCAAATCTTTATCAAAAAATTCTAACCTCATTAGCTCATAATCCTTAATAGCATGATTTGCATGAAACGCGGCTATAGCACTTCCTTTGATTACTTTCTGGCTCATATATATTATATCATATTCTGAGAACATTACTTGTCATTGAGCTGTTCTTTCAAATAATGAAGGTTTCTTAAAGATATATTTGATTAGATCCAATTTTACTATAAGCTAGGTAGTATGATAAAGTATGTACTGTTTGAGTCTTTTGGCTGTCCAAGTTAATGCATAGCACATTTTTTCTAAAAGAGAATACTTGGACTCATATTCTATGAACTTCTTACTCAGGTAGTAAATAGCTCTCTCTTTTCGACTAGACTTATCTTGTTGCCCTAGCACACATCCTATTGAATTCCCTCACACAATCAAATATAAAATCAAAGGTCTCTTTGAAATAAACAACACCAACATTAGAGGATTAGACAAGTACTACTTAATTTTATCAAAAACTTCTTAGCACTCCTCATTCCATTCTCTAAGATTATTCTTGCAAAGAAGTTTAAAAATGATATCACACTTGTAGGTAAGCTGAGAAATGAATTGAGAAATATTGTTTAATCTACCCAAAAAACCTCGAACTTCTTTTGGTGTGCTTAAAGATGACAAATTTTGAATGGCTTATATTTTGTTATGATCAACTTCAATTCCTCTTTCACTGATGATAAAGTTTAGCAACTTCCTGACTTTGCACTGAAGGTACATTTTACCAAGTTTAACTTAAGTTGGAATTTTTTCAACCTTTCAAATAATTTTCTAAGGTTGGTGACATGATTTTTGCCTTCACGAGATTTAACAATCATATCATTTACATATACCTCAATCTCTTTGTGTATTATATAGTGAAAGAATGTTACCATGGCTCTTTGATATATTACCTTAGCATTTTTTAAATTAAAGGGCATAACTCTGTAACAAAATGTACCTTACATGATCATAAAAGTGATCTTTTCCATGTCATCTTAAGTCATTTTTATCTGATTAAACCCTGAAAACACATATTTGAATGAAAATAGAATGCCTAGCCATATTATCCACTAGTGTGTTAATATAAGGCAAAGAAAAGTTATTCTTTGGGCTAGCCTTATTCAAGTCATGGTAATCTGCATACATTCGCACATTTTCATCTTTTTTAAGGACTAGTACTATGTTGGCTACCCATTTTGGAAACTTAACCACTTATAAGAAACCTGTATCAAACTACTTATTCACTTTTTTTTTTTAATCTTTAGTAGTATTTCAAGTTTCATTCATCTCAATTTCTGCTGAATTGGTTTACAGTCTGACTTTAAGGGCAATTTACATTCTATTATGTTTATGTTAAACCTAGGCATATCTTGATAAGACCAAGCAAATATATCAACAAATTCTTAGAATAGGTCTTTGAACCTTTTCTTATCTATTGATAAAAGTGAGGTATCAATCTTAACCTCTTTCTTATTCTCTTCATTTCATAAGTTCACCAATTTAGTTATCTCCTAATGAGGCTTAATTAGTTTGTTTTCTCGCTTAATTAATCTCATTAGATCCGTAGGCAATATATATTCCTTAGAATCATCTTCACTATCAAGTTTATTAGTGTTAAGTGAATTTTCAAAATTAACCCCTTGATCATTATCATGATTATTTTCATGTTCATTTAAGGACCTGAAATTGAATAAAATAGGATATGTTAGCAAAATGTGTCGAGAAAATAGAAAAATGAGAGCAATAGAATAAATGAGTGAAAATGCATCCTTCCTAATCTTTATTAAAATAATAATAGATAAATGGCCCATGCAAAAAAGATCATCCCAATACTTTTAAGCATAAACTATTAGGATGTACAATTACATTGAATCAGTCTCAAGGATAATAGGCATTTCAATAATACTCTAATTATTAAGCTCATAATCTAGCAGATAAGGGCATACCTACATGTTTGTACTCATACCTGTTTTCATCCTAATCGTAGAGATAAACAATTCAACAAAGGCCTTCTTCATGCTCAGTCCAAAATCTTCTTCTACATCTAGGTACCTGAATCTTTCAGGCTTAAAGGTATCATAGAGGTACAGGATGATCATTAGTTTTGCCATTTTTTTCTCTCATATTTGCTTGTCTTCTTTTTATCTTTCATTTCTCTACCTCATACTTAGGCCCAGCCTCTTGTTGTTATCAGTTATTGCTAGGAGTTTGTTTATCCCTTGTAAATTTTTTCGTAGCTTACTCCAAGGTACCAACCCCTATTGATAATCTGACTCACAACTATCTTTAAAAATTATTGGCTTATAAGTCTTTCGCCCACAAAGTTAACCAGTTCAAAAGACTAGTAAGAACATTCTAGCACATTTTTAGTAGCTTTCACATATGGTAGCTTTCACATATGTGGTATTTAATGACTGAGTCACCAGCATATCTTTTTTTTCAAATACTATCACTAATTGACCTTCTATATTGAACTTGATCTTTTAGTGCAAGGTAGAAGGAATAAAACTTGCCATGTGAATCCATGGCTTTTCGAATAAACAATTATAAGATGGTGAGATATCCATCACGTAAAATTTTACATTAAATATGCATGGCTCAATTTGTAAAGCCATATCTATATCTCTCATAACTTCACGTTTGGTCTCATCAAAAGCTCGAACGATCATATGGCTACTTTTCATGTATGGGTAATCAATAGGTAGCTTTGCCAAAGTTGACATAGGCATGACATTAATAGCAAAGCCATTATCGATAAGGACCTTGGCTATAATATGGCTCTTGCACTTAACAGTGATATGTAGAGCTTTGGTGTTGCCCCTTTCTTCTGAAGGAATATCATCATCACTAAATGTTATATAATTTGGCATTACCAGATTTTCAACTAAGTGATTCACATACTTAACAAACATATTATGTGTCATATACGGTTGATTCAACACCTTCAATAAGGCATTTTGGTGCGATTTAGAATTTAATAGCAATGATAGCAACAAGATTCATGCTGGCATCTTATTCAATCATTCAACCATATATTATTCATTATACTTTACTAGCTTTAAGAATTCACATGCCTTCTTTTCTAATACCGGCTTTTGATATTCTTTTTTAGGCTCCACTTTTAGATTATTTTATTCTTCCCTTACTTTGAACTTTTCTTTCCTAGCCCTCTCTAACATTTCTGAAGTATCATATTTTTTACTTTGGGTAATCCTTCATATACCAGTTATATTAACAGTATCAAACTTGGGTGCATTCTCTTCTTGCCCCCTAGATTACCATATCACAACCATATTTTTATGGCACAACTTTATTGTCCTTGTAAGGGAATGAAGCATGGACTTTAAAAGTTATTGACCTGGGGATGAACTTGTTCACAATCGACTTTGGTTTCTCCCTACAATAAATTTGTTACCGACTTTGAAAAAAATTTTGATGGCTTGTTGATCATAGACACTTCAGCACTTCTTGAAACCTTGTTTCTCTTTATAAAGCTCAATCTGGTAAGAATCCATGAGCTTTTGTACCTCTTAGTAGAATTGTTCATAGGTTTTAATAGAGTAACCAAATGCCCTGCTATGATATTTATAGTTACTATTTGATACATATATTTCATGATAATTATGTGGACTCACTAGCTGTATCATATAAGCTTTGTACAAAGCTGACTGAGAAGTATCTTTATCTTTTTCATTTTTTTCACATAATGCTCTCGATCCTCACTCAGAGCATTTACGTTATCGTTAGGTAAAGGATTGCCACTAACATTAGGTGTAGTTATCCCTTATGTACTAAACATTTGATCCTTGATTAATTGTTGCACCATATACTTTAAGGCATTTCAATTTTTTAGGGAATAACCAGCGATTTCATAGTGGTTGTCACAATGAGGTGCAGGATCATACCATTTAGGACAAAGTGGTTTGAGTGGCTTTAAATAGCTAGGGGTAATCAAGTGATTGTTGTAGAGCTTTCAGTATAATTCTGTATAAGTCATAGGGATTGGGTCAAATAAAAGTTTTTCTCAGGTAGTTTGTAGCTTTTGTGAACCATTTATTAAGCTAGCATGATGAATTTGAGGTCTTATAAGAGGTTAAGTGTTAGGATTATACATAGCAGTTTGGGATCTTAAAGTGAGCTAATATGTTAGAGGGTAGGATGGTTATGGGGTAGGCTATATGGGTAGGGTGAAACGTTATTCACTGTAGGGTAATATGGGAAGTAAGTTTGTGGTGGATAAGTTGATAACCCCTGAACTATTGTTTGTCAAAGCCCATAGCTTGAGCTTTAGTTTTTTTTTTCTTTGGGACTTTCTTAGTGAAAACTTCACCTCTTTCCAACTTGTCATTCTTAATGGCATTCTCAATGATTTCGCCTAAGATCATCATATCGGTGAAATTTTTTGTTATATTATTTATCATTTTTTCATAATAGAGAGATTTTAAAGTGTTGAAAAATAACACTGTAATCTTTTTCTCAATTAGAGGAGGCTACACTTGAGTAGCTATGTCCTTCTACCTCTAGGCATACTCCTTGAATGATTCAGTTACCTTTTTTTCCATATTCTGCAAAGACAAACAATTAGGAGCTAAATCTATGATATGCTAATATTGACTAATGAAGTCGTGAAGTCGTGAGTTATATCATTTCAGGACTGAATGCGAGTTCTATCTAGTTGAACATATCACCTAATAGCAAAACCAATAAGGCTGTCTTAGAATACATGCATTAATAGCTTCTCATTATTAGTATAGGCAACCATTTTTTGACAGTACATGATAATGTGAATCTTTAGGCACTTTGTTCCATCATATTTCTCAAACTCCAAAACCTTAAACTTCATATGAATAACCACATCTAGGACTAAACATAACCCAACAGCATCTATTGAACGATAAATCAATTCCCTCTATCGCTCGTAATCTTTCTTTCAACATACTCATCTTCCTATCAACTATAAGTCCCCTAGTGACTCGTCCTCTTTTGGTTTTAATTTTTTTTTCTTTTGGATCATCCAGATCAAGGACTTGGATTGGTTCCACTGCCTTCTCAGTAAAGATAAGATTTATATAGCTATGATAATGCCTTGGATTTGAAGCTGATAGCATTCCGAGGTATGTGAATTGTTATACTGGTGCCTCTTGTGTGGATGGGCTTATTACAGACCAAAACTAAGAGGGTATAAAGGGTCAGCACCTTTTATGATAGATGATCCTACTGGCTAGTATTTTTTTCTATATTTTTCCCTTATTCAATTTGTTCAAAGCATCCAGAACCTTATTCAACTTCCCTTCAAGCTTTTCTTAAGCTCTTTATATCTTCTTAAAATGATTGAAATTTTCTTATTCTATTTATCTGGCTTGAGCTCTTGTATTGTATTGGTGAGTTGATCATATAGGGTTTTTGCTTGGCGGAGCTATCCTTGAACCTTGAGTATCACAATTACATTGTTATAAAAAATGACATGCTATATGTGTACTGCATTTTAATGCATGAATGTAATCTACTAAGTACATTTCCATGGATGAGTTCTAATATGTGGCAAATATTCTCTATATGAAAATGATACAAATGCACAATGCTAAATATGATAATGAAAATGATGCATGACATGATAATGCAAATGCACAAAGTTAAACAAATAGAATGGTTAGATCTTAAACTATTCCTTCTTGTGTCCTAATTTTAGGGTACATCTATCAAGATGTAGGAATAGCTCTATCTTAAGGCAAGCCTCTTAAGTGTAAATTATATGCAGGGTTAAATGACTTTGACCGCTAAAAGTTTTCAAATTGTTCCTTACATAATTGTCCATCATCAACTAGTAAGGTATTCCAATCTTCACCCATCACAAGCTACCAATGGAAAGGATTCAATTTGAGCAGGAGTATTTTGCTAGTCATTCCAGAGATTATCATCTCATGAGAGTGTAGGTACTTTACTCCCTCCTAAAAAGGACAAAGCCTGAGTATAAAGCTCATGTAATGCAAATGCATGTGATAATGTGTATGAAGGAACATAAAATTTTCAACCCCATAAATCAAATGAGAGACAAAAGGAAAAAAAAAAGTGTTAGTAACAAATAATTACAATTTAAAACCATTAACTCAAAGGATAGGATAAATTTAAAATGTTATGGCGTAACTCTCTATTGCATATCTCCAGTGGAGTCACTAAACTATCATAACATATAAATCTATAAATCTATAGCTAAACTTAACAAGAAGAGTCACCACCAATCTTTTTTAACTAAATGTGATTGGTTACCTAATAAATATATCCTTTAAAGGAGCTTCTAAGCTTGAGAAAAGGTTCTTAAAAGAATAAGTTCTGGTCTACTAATTAGAACAAGATTTGGGAGTTCAATTATATATGAGAAAGATTATAGCACCCCCACATGCCCATCCAAAGGACAGTATCATTTTAATTTAAATTATCCTAAGGTCTTGATTCTAATAGTCTTAAATTTTAATGTTGAATATTAAAAATAATTTTTACGATTTTTTCATCAATTTGGTAGAATTCTTTAAAATTATGTTATCATCTCAAGCACATTCAAGAATCTCATTTATTTTCTTGAAGAGATTTTGTCGCCAGAAAAAGATATAATTTTTTTTGGTTTTTTATTGAAAGTATATCTAATTATTCCATAATTTAGGCCAAATTAGAAATGTCTTCTCACTTAAAAATTTCTTAGATAATTAATCATTTGTAATTACTAAGAATTATATCCTCAAAATTTATTTTTATTTTACAAGTTTTATTTCTAAATTTTCTACGATTGGGGCCAAATTAGAAATTTTCTTTTTAATTTTTAAATTTTTCACTATTTGAGTCTTTTTTTTTATCTTTGGAAAAAAATAATATGAAAATTATTTTTTTGAAGTTCCATTTAAATTCTTTCACCATTTGAGACAAATTTAAAGAAATTCCTCACCTAACAATTTCTTAGAAAATTTACCATTTGAAATTTCTAAAAATCTCATCATTGAATAACTGTCAAATACTTTCAACCAAAAATTTTTTTATTTGGAAAAGAATACAATTACGTTTCTTAAAATTTAATCTGAATTATTCCATCATTTGGGACATATTTAAAGATATTTCTTACCTAGAGATTTCTTAAGAAATTTACCATTTGAAATTTCTAAGAATCTCATCCTTAGGTAATTAGTATTTAATTCCAAAATTTTTTTTTTATTTTTTAAAATTGAAAATAAATATTAATTATTATTATTGAAACTTTCTCTAAATTATTCCACCATTTGGGATAAATTTAGAAAAAATTTCTCACCTAGAAATTTTATATAAATTTACCATTTGAAATTTTTAAAAATTTCATCATTTGATAATTATTATTTACTCTAAAAAAATTTTATTTTGTTTTTTTTTTATTTTTTTAAAATTTAATCATGCAAAAATACTTATAAAATAATAAATAAATAAATAAAAATGCCTAAAAACAAAAACGGCTCAGCTCGATGGTTTAAAGGATACAACTCGACTACAGGCAAAGGAAACGACTGGAACACGCAGCTCACAACTTGGCTCAGCTGGAGCCAAGGATGGTGACACGAGTTGAAGAGGCGAGTTAGCGCTCGGGTTGGATTACCCATTGAAAAATATGTAGATCCTGAAGATTACTTAACGCCAAAATGACGTCATTTTGGGAAAGGTATAAAAGGGTGAAATTTCTCTTTTTCCTTCACATTTCTCTTCTCTCTCTTTCTCCTCTTCTCTTTTCTCTCCATTTCTCTTTAAACCCCAAAGAACACCGATTGAATCTTCACTAGATTTTAAAAATCTCACTGAAATATAGGTTGAGTCACCGAAAGTTCGTTGGAAGTTGGTCAGTTTTTGGAAAACAAACACTAAAAATTAGGAAACTTACTAAAAACTGGAAATCTCATTGGAAAGTCATCGGAATCTTCAAAGATCATAAAAAAATTCAACCAAATTCTAAAAATTTTCTAGAAAATTTTTAGAAAAAAACTGCAAAAAAAAAATTTTTCTAAAATTTTTGGCTGCATTCATGAGTTTTTTTTTCTATCTTTCTTTCCATGTACTTTTTTTGATCTATGTATCCCTTTACGCTTGATTAGAGTCTGTATTTATAGGATTCAAATCAAGAGAACCCTATATCAATAGAGTTTCAATTCTCTTTTAAATACTAACTTCAAACTTTTAAGTTCAACCCAAACCTTTCAATCCAAACAAACAATTTCTCACAAATCCAACCACTTGTTTTTTTCTCTTTTTCCCTTTTTTTTATTTTTTTAATTTTTTAATTAATAGACAACAAGTAGAACCCCAGACAAATTGGGTTGTCTACACTATCGAAACGCTGGATTGCTGCAGCAAAATATGGAGTCTTTGCCTATCACCCTAAGTGCAAAAAAGATTGGGTTAACACATTTGTGTTTTGCAGATGACCAATTGATACTTGTAAAAGGCAACAAAGATTCCATCATGGAAACAAGAAGGTGATGTAGGAGTTTTATTCATTCTTTGGATTATGGCTCAATTGTGAGAAAAATAACTTATATGCCTCTAGTGCAGGCAATTCAGCAAGCAACAAGGTTTAGGATAGGCTTACTTCCAGTAAGGTATTTGAGAGTGTCGTTAGTAGTAAGAAGACTTACAGAGAAAGATTGTGCCCCACTGCTGGAAAAGGTTACAGCAAGAATTAAAGGATGGGCTGTTAAGCATTTTTCCTATGTTGGAAGGCTACAATTAATTAAGTCATTATTGTTTAGCTTGCAAAGCTACTGGTGCAGACACTTTGTATTACCAAAGCATGAGATCAAGAAGATTAATTAGCAATGCTTAAGATTCTTCCAGAAAGGAAAGGAAGGATCAGCCAAGGGAGCAAGGATTAGCTACGAGGCCATCTGCTACCCGAAGTCAGAAGGTGGTTGGGGCTAAAGAATTCTTTAGTGTGGAACAAGGCTTGTTTACTAGGGAATATATGGTTTATACTATCCAAAGCTGGATCATTATGGATGGTATGGATTGAAGTATATCTGTTAAAATGGAAGAGCATATGGTAGGTCTCCCCGCAGCAAGGTAGTAGCTGGAGTTGGAGGAGGCACTTTCAGCTAAGGCATGTTGCTCGACAGTTCATAAAATAGGATAATGGTACTAAGATATGGCTATTTCCTAGGAATTGTTACTCAGTAGCAATAGTGTGTAATGAGTTAAGGCCTAGGTAAAGGAAGGTTGAGTGGCATAAGCTTATTTGGTTCCAATACCATGTACCAAAACACTCATAAATCTCTTGGATGACTATTATAAATCGGCTGCCAACAAGGGACAGATTGAAAGCATGGGGAATGAAGTTGGATGAACAATGTTACTTGTGCCAATAGGGAAGAGAATCCAGGGATCACTTGTCGTTGTTGAATGTGGGTTTACAAAAATTATCTGGCAAGGAATATTATAGAAATATAGGATTAGAAGAAAAGTGGGGGACTAAGCTGTTGAATTACAATGGGCAGTTAGTAAAATGAAAAGGGAAGCATTGATTTCGGTAATCTTGCGTATTGCATGAAGTGCCTGCATCTATCAGATATGGAGAGATAGGAACTGCAGATTATATAAGAAAGAAAAGGAAACAACGAAGCAAGTGATTGATCGAGTCAAAGAAGCTGTAAAAAAACTAGCTAAACGGCCGGCACTCGGATGCTGCTGACCAGGTGAATAAGGAATTATGTGCTGCTTGGAACATAAATACCAATATACTAAATGTAATGTAGCTAGTAAAGGTTGATAGATTAAACTGTAGGAAATAATTGCAAAGGTTATTCAGCATACCGAGATAGTGGTCGTACCGTAGCAGAATTTTGCTATCATTGGATAAATAAAAAAATTAGCTTTTGCAAAAAAAATAGTTTTAAAAATTTATGAATGAATGAAAGTTGTGGTTTTCAGTCACATCTTCAGTTAATATCTTGATTTCATGGATCCATTTTTTCCTTTTCTTTATTCTTGTATGGCAAAAATATGACCATCAAAACCGTTGCAAGTTTACATATGAAGTTTTTAAAATCTAAACATGAATGAAGGTTATGATGCCATACTTGGTTTTTGAATTTTTGCTGCCAGTTCGTCTGGAAAGAGGTTTTCTGCGACTTGGTTGTCTATTGGTGATGCTAGGGTTGCAGGAAAGTTTCTACTATTTTGGCAAGTGATTCGTCTGAAAATAGGTCTCTCGTAACTTGGGTGCTTATTGGTGATGCTAGTGGTTTTGGGGTAGATTTGGTGGAAGGTATATTTGTGTCTTTTGGTTTTTCTAATAGGATTGCAATGTCTGGTTTGAATAGTAGGTAGTTTTAAGAGGTTAAGTGTTGTGGAGCCGAAAAATTGTGCTTGGTGGGTTGCGGTCATTTTCTTCCTTATGTCATCACATTTAGTCTTTTGATGGCTTCCGAAGTCAATCCAATTGCCAGTGTTCTTTGTGTTTTTTTAATTGTTGGATGGTTGTGGAAAATCATTCTGTCTGATCTTTTGAGCCTTGAATTCTGTCATTTGTGCCCCAATAACTTTTATGCTTGTGAACTGAATGTCAGTATTTGTATTTCACCTGTTTTGTCTTCGATTGTTACATCTATGACAATACTTGAAGATTGAATTGAAGTTAATACGATTTATGAGCATCAGATATCTTTATTGTTGAAAAAGTAACAACATATGCTCAGTGAGGAGTGAACTCACATGAGAAAAAGCACTTCCTCATTGTGTTTGTAGCATCAGAATTTTCCAACAAAAAAAAGAAGTCCAATAGTGAACTGCTTGTACACATTGTAATATTAGCCATTCAAAGCTTCTATGTTTTTGATTGTTGCCTTTAGTTTATACTTTTGCAATGTATTAGGGAAAGCCAATTCAGATTGTGGACAATTAAAAGGAAGGATATGCGGCCAGGGATTCAATTCATGTAATATGGTGGTGAAATACCTTTATTTGCCTTGGATCAGCTGGTAGTATTTCAGCCACTGCTGTAGTAGCAGTTGAGACAAACATAAGTGCTAATTGTTGAACAAGAATTTCAGGTTGGATGAGTTCAACATTCAGTGGATCATTTGCATACTTGCATCATTATTTCAGTTGTAAAATTCTAGGAATTTCATATTAAATGAGTTGTGCATAAATTATTTTATTTACGTACCTGTTTTTGAGTGCAACGTTCTGTAGGATTTTTAAGTTCAAAAACAACTTTGTTGTCGATGCTTAGGAAGCATAAAAGACTCCTGAAATGTAAATGAAACATTTTTTTCAGTGTGCATTTGAATATGTATGGTAATGAAAGAGCAATAGTTACTCGAGCATGTATGACTTGATAACCGATCCAGCAAAGATAAACATCAGATTAACTGTGTTCCTCAAAATCAGATATTCATTGATAATCAGTGCCAAATTTCAATAAAGAACAACCTTAATTGATTGGAATTACACATCATAAAGGTTAATTCAAACAACTTTTAAAAGGTGGTATACATAGAGTATGAAACATACATAAACTTTGGTTTTTTTCATTATTTACTTTATATCTTGAATGCATGTATCTCTTTTGTCTACCAAATTTTGTTCGCTGTTCAGCTGTATTTTTATTATAGCAGTTATCGATTTAACAACTCCTACCACATATGGGAAATCCAAAGACAAAACTTTATATTATTGGTAAGTAGAATATCATTACAATAGGCAATTCAATAAGATCTATTAAGTTCATAAATGGAAAGTCAATTCTGTCTTGATAAAGTTCAAACTTAATGCATTAAAATTTGTACATGTGAGTACTTTCCTGTGGCCTATTCTATTATAAGAAACATAGTATAGAGTAGAAGTGAAATGGTATGCAAGATAGAGAGTTAAATCTTCTTAAATCTCTAGCACTTGAATTGCTTATAATCACCATCTAAAATAGAATGATCTACCACACCTCCACCGCTGTTCAAATTACAATTTAATATACCTAAAGCTAGCTCATTCCCTACTATTCACATTAGATGCATAAATTCTAAGCATACGTATGTATAAGAAGTTGAAAAGTGGAAGTGTCTAAAGATAAATTAGTCTTTACTTTTTGTCCAAGGATGGAATTGGGTGAGGGGGGTCCTTACATAGACGTGCAAATTACGGCATTTTCTTCTTTTAATACTAATACAAATGTTCTTACATTCTTAAATTAAGTTGTCAATGGAAGAATAACCATTATTATTCCACCAAAAAGAAGACTTTAAACAGAAAGATGGGCAAAAAGAATGGGGTACAACCGCTATTACTATAACTTGACCATTGACTCCATGGATTATAAGCTTTTTTATTCATCCGAGATTGAGTTTTTAGATTGACTAATTGACTAAGGAAGTTTGAAAAACAAAGATAAATTATTAATTTATAAGAGACTCTTCTTTCTTGGAGAATTATATTAGGAAGATTTGTTTTCAAATCCAACATGCAAAATAAGAAATGATCACACCAATTAAATGTTCTAATACTAAACAACGAAAATGAAAAATGTCACAGGCAATGATACACAACCAAAAAGAAAAGAAATAGAAAATTTTGTTTATAAAATTAACTAACTTGCTAGTGCATTGTACAAGTTTAATGTAACAATAGATGAATGGATAATTTATATGTATGAAAATTTGATAAGTCATATACAGTTTCTAATTAAAAATTATCAATTGGAATCAATTTTTTTTTCAAGAAAAAGAGATACAATCACCTCCCTTTCTTTGCTTGTTTCATCCAGAAGAATATAGTATTAACCTCCTGAAAAAATTTAAAGATAGTAAAAAAGGAACAAATTTTTAAATAACATTACTACTAAAAAATGAAAATCCTAATTAGACATGCATTGGGGATCAAAAATTATATATGTAAACATGGGAAAGGGTTTAAGATGATTATCTACACATAACCAATTACGAGAGAAATCCATGAGTATATATTTTAAAATAGATAATTTGTAATTGAATCCTCAAAAGTAGAAGTTAAACACAATAGTGGATGGGTTTTCTCATGAGCCGAACATAGTTTAGAGTTAGACACATAACTTTTTCAAGAATCATATAGAAATTGAACACATGATAGGTGAAATGTTTGGCAATGCAATCAAAGCATTTATATTTCGGGTAATTTCGAAGCCAGTTTGTGCTAGCGACTCCTGCAAAACAACCAAGCAAGCCAATGTACCAAACTTATGTTAAGCTATGGAGATTATAATTGCTATTAAGTTTAAAACAATTCCAGACAGTAACAGTCTGCAATGAATAACCTGTAAACGAAATGGGAAATGCACATCACGGATTGAAGGGCAACATGTCATCTTCTGAAAATAGAATCAATATCGCTTGATTCACATTCACATTCTTTTTTTTTTCTTTTGGATAATATCAATGCTCTTGAGTTTCCATAGTGTCATAACGTATTGATTCGAAGACTCGATCACTAGATGTAAAAATTAAAAATTATGAAAAAACATAAAGAATTGCCACCAATTTTTTTAGAGTGTGATTAGTCACCAAAAAATTCTATCTCTTTAATAAAAGCGGTTTAGAATTTATTAAAAAGATAAATTTGGTCTATGAAAACAAGATTAAGTTCAAGAATCGATTACGTATGAAAAATGGTTAGCACTCCCTAACACCCAGAAAATTAATATCAATTAATTATACGCTATTTATAATTTTGGATAAAAATAATTTCTACATTAATAATTAGAATAAATATATATATACATTATAAATGTGCACATTAATCTAAAAATGAGATGTATGCAAATGATGACAAAATGCAAATTTATGAATTAAGTTTTCAAATATAAAAAGATTATTCGGACTCTCCAATTTTTAGGCAGAGTTTAAGTGTGATTATTTATGTTTTAAAATCTCATTTTATTATATTTTATTCTTTATTCTTTATTCAGTTTTATTATTATTACTGTTCATGAAATTATATAAAAAATTCTTAATGAAACAAAATTTTCTAAATAGTCCATCATCTAGTGGCATTTAGGAATAGATCATTTCACAAAATATTTCAATATAAATTTTATGATAGTTTCAAGGTTTGGGCAAGTGTAGGGTTACAAAGTTTAATTTAGGATTTTAACTAAAGCTTATTTAGGGTTTTGGGTTTCCCTCAGGGTTTTGATTTTAAGGTTTCAGTTAGGGTTTTAGCTTTAGAGCTTCAATTTAAGTTTTCAATTTAGGGTTTCGACCTTAGGATTTTATTTAGGGTTTCGACCTTAAGGTTTTATTTAAGGTTTTAATTTTAGAATTTCATCTAAGTTTTCGATTTTATGATTTTTAAAAGTTTATGAACCTTTATAAAAATTTTCAATATTTAAATAAACTTTCAAAGCAAGCTCGTATTTTGTAATTTTCAAAATTTAATTTTTATATATTTTTTTAGTACAAGCTCATTTTATAAAAGTTTTTCTAGAAAATGTATTTTTATATTTTTTTATTTATTTATCCTTTTTCATTAAAATTTATTATTATTATTTAATCTTTTATTATTATTTTACTATTTAATGTTTATTATTTAATAATTCTTCAATATTTAAGCAGAATTTTTATTATTATTAATTTAAAACTTAGTTTTCAATTCTCTATAATATCTAGATAGGGATTTTAAAATTTTTATTATTTACTATTTACTATATTTATTTTTAGAAGATTTCATAATAAGTAAAATTCCAACGGTTCAGTAACACTATAAAATTAAATTGTTTAAATAAAAAGAGTATGATAAGTACGTGTTGAGTTAAATTGTAAGCAGGCATAAAAATAAAGAAGCATGAAAGTTAAGCAGTTTCAAAAATGGGATTATCAATAAGCAATATGGCATAAAAATTAAAAATGTATAAAAAGTTACATTGCTTTGAAAATTTAAAGTGCATGGAAAGTAGTTTAAAGAAAAGAAATTAAAATGCATGAATTCAAATGAAAAATGAGAACAAAAACTCTTGAATTAAGAATGATTGATATTAAAGTTAAATGCCTAAAGTTTAGATTACTTGATTTTCTTTTAAGAAAAATGTCACTTAAGTCTAAAGAAAGCAAAATTATAACCTTAAACTAATACTAATGCATCATTTTTCTGACTAATAGCATGCAACACAAGGACACCTAAGAATTATATCATTATAGCAACATAAAAGGGATTTTCTTTAGGGAAGGAAGACTAACATTGCCTTATAGGGCAACTAAGCTTGACACCAAACACAACATTCAAGGACAAATATTAGGAGCTATAATGCTCTAGAGGTGTTGTTACACCCATACAACCACCGCAAGAGGAAGAAAGAACAAGCTAACGTGCAAAAATAAAAAGCCAAGCTTTAAACTTTCCCTTTCACCAATACCCACGCGTAATAATAAGGAAAGGCATTTTAAACTTCCACAGATTTACGTACCATTTGCTCTCGTACTTTACCAACTGCATACACAAACAGTACACATAAATAAAATAAAATAAACTTGACTTTCTTGTAAACCAACACGTCAAGAACAACTTCAAACTATGAAAGCAAGAGATAAATTTTAAGCTCCTACCTAACAGAATCTTCTTGCGTTTTCCACTGCTAATTTCCCTTCCTTTCCTGCTCCCTCTTTCAATATTTCAATTTTCTAATATTTCAATTTTAAATTTAAATTTTAAAATTTTAAGTTTTAATTTTTAATTTTATAATTTTATACGTTTATATACTTATTATTATTATTATTATTATTATTATTATTATTATTATTATTATGAATGTGATTTTAAGATTGAGATTTTTATCGGACCATTTTAAGCCTTATACGAAGCATTAAAAGTAAGCCATACACTGGGCTTGAAAAATGAATATTAGGCTTAATTGCCAAACCAAGCTTAGATTACAAGGAAAAGTATCTCTGACAAAATTAGATATCGAGCTACCCCTCTTTACATATTTTTTGAGGATTAGAAGAAATAAAAAAATATAAACAACAATTTTGTATGAAGGTTACTTTCTTTTTCTTTTTTTATTGTATTTCCTTCTTTTTTTATTTTGTTTTTTTTTTTTTTGATTTTATGATTTTGATTTTATGGTTTTGATTTTATTTATTTTTTCCTTTATTTTTTTTTTATAAGTTGAAACATTCATAGATTGCAAATAATTAAGATTAACACACAAATTAGCAAACAAAAATGATCAAGATTGAGCCACAAACCAAAAAATAAAGATAACTGTGACTAAACCACAAATCAAGAAATATAAGACAACCAAAAATGAAATAGAAAATAAAAGACGACTAGGATCGAGCCGTGAGTTAAGAAACAACAAAAACTGAGATTGAGTCGTAAGTCGAGAAACAATGAAAATTAAGACTAAGCCATAAGTCAAGAAACAACAAAGAGTAAGATTGAGCTGTAGGTTAGGGAATAAATATGACTAGAATTAAACCACTAGCCGAAAAGTAAAGATGATCGAGATTAAATCGTAAGTCGAGAAATAAAAATGATCGAAATTAAACCCTAAGTCGAAAAATAAAAATGATCGAAACTAAACCATAAGTTTAAAAGTAATGAAAACCTAGATTAAGCTACAAGTTAGGGAATAAAGATGACCGGAATTAAACCATAAGTTAGGAAATCAAAGTGACCCAGGATAAATGAAACCTTGTTTTGAAAAACATTCTATTTTCAATTAATATCTTCTCATTGAAAACCTTCAACATCATTTATCAAAAGAATATATGTAATACATATGATTACTATAATGAATCTAAATGGTAGAAATGTAATAAATGATCTATACTATGCATTTCTTAATCAGATTAATTTAAAGTTCCAAGATTAGTTCACCTCCTTCAAACCTGAAAGCTACCCTTTTTTATTTTTTTTTTTACAAATACCTTTTATGACCTCTACTCATCTAGACACTTCCTCTTAATTCTTTTTTTGTCATCCTTCTTTCCAGTCAATTAATTCTTGCTTGTTTATGCTATTATCTTCCATTCATTTTCTTGCACAACACACAAGTCCATTATGAGCAATATCAATAATTATCCCAATCTCCAATGACAAATGCAATGATTTCGAAGTTCAAAGTGGAATATGGGTTTTAATCAATGATGAGAAATTTATTTTGGTTTAGAAAGGAAAAGATAAGGCTATTTAAACACAAAGGATCAAAAAATTTAAAAGGTATTCAAGGAAATCATTTCTTTAAATAATAAACATTTAATAATCCAAGTCAATTCAAACCAGATCTTTTCTCAAAAAGTCATTACACTTGCTATCTTGCTAGATTTGAACTTTTATAACTAATATTTGCCTTCTGACTTATAGCTGATGAAAACTTGTCCCAAACATATTCCTCATCTTAGTCTAACTTTATACCACTTCGTTTTACCTTTGTAAGATTTTCCTTTAATTTTTTTTTTTAAGCTGCTTTTTAGACTTTCAGTTTGAATCTTCTTCCTTTTTTTTTTCTTTTTTTTTCATTTTTCCTTTTTTTTTTTTCAAGCAAATATTCCCTTATAGCATCAAAATTTGTTAGAGCTGACAATTCATCTCTATCCATTTTTACTAAGATCAAGGTTTCATTAGACAATACATTTTTCACAACATATAAGCCTTCCCAATTTGGTGCCCATTTTTTCCTACTATATTGTTGATTTGACAAGATCTTCTTTAAAACTAACTCTCCTCCATGAAAACATCGGGGCCCTAAGTTGTTATCATATACCTGCATCATCCTCTTTTAGTGCATCTGCCCATGGTAAAATATCGATAGCCTCCTTTCTTCTATGAGGTTTAGTTGTTTAAAGCATTCTTGAACCCAATTTGCCTCATCCAATTTCATTTCCATCAATACTCATAGAGAAAGAATTTATATCTAAACCGGTAACACTGCCTCCATCCCATATAACTCATCGATCCCATATACTAGCAAAAATGAGGTGTTCTCTATTGAAATATAGACTGACGTCCTATAAGTAAGAAAGGCAAAAAGTTATTTCTCATACTAGTCCTTATATGTGTTAATTGTCTTCTTTAGTATCCTTTTTATGTTTTTATTTGCAGCCTCTACCATACTATTCATCTTCAGGTGATACAGCATCGAATAATGATGATTTATTTTGAACTAACACATACCTCTTTCATCATTTTGCTATTCAAATTGCTAGCATTATTAGAGATAATTCTTTTTGGGAGCCCATATCGACATATTATCTATCTTTTTATAAATTTATATACCATTGATCATGAAACACTAGCATAAAAAGCTGCTCCTACCCATTTAGTGAAGTAATCAATTACTGCAAAGATAAAAATATGCCCATTTAAAGCTTTTAGGGTTATAAGCCCAATCACATCCATTCCCTCACATAAAAAATAGTCATGGAGGTGCTAACATATGTAGTGAGACTAGAGGATAATGAATTTTATCTATATAAATCTGACACTTATGGCACTTTCTAGTAGAATTGATGCAATTATTTTTTGATGTTGATCAATAATAACCTACATTCATTATTTGTCTAACCAACGTATGTCTATTGGCATGTGTCACACAAATCCCCTCGTGGACTTCTTCTAAGAGCATTTTTGCCTCTGTAGCATCTACACATCTTAACAATACTTGATCTCAACCTTTATTTTTCAAGATTTCCCATCGACCACAAACCTACTACTAATCTTTAAACAATCCTCTTATTATTCCTCGAAGACTAATTTGGATATTCTTAATACTTAATATAATGTACAATGTCATAATACCAAGGCCAATGATCTATTTTTTTTTAACATTTGAACAATGGACCGGTGAATCTCGCATCTGTACTCTAACAGGTTAGGTTCCTATATTAGCATTTAACTTGAACATTATAGCCAAAGTAGCCAATGCATCAACAATTTGATTCTCTTCTCAAAAAACATGTTAAAACTAGATCGCTTTGAACTACTTAATCAAATTAACTATATGCTTTTGCTATAACACCAATTTTAGGTCTCTAGTCTCCTATTCACCCTTCAATTGGTAAACTACCAAACCTAAATCCCCATAGACTTCTAACACATCAATCTTCTTTTCAATGGCCATTTGTAATCCCATGGCACATGCTTCATATTTAATTGCATTATTTGAACAATTAAAATCCAATCATGTCATGCTAGGAAAATAATTCCCTTTTGGCGATATTAATATAACCTCGATGCCATGCTTCATTATATTGGATGCTCCATCAAAAAAAATCTTTCATAACTTTTTCACAGGCTCTTCATCTTTATCTTACAAGATTACCATCAAATCTTCATCCAAAAAATCAAACTTTATGGGCTCATAATTTTTTGTGGCCTTATCAGCAAGAAAATCAACTTTCTCACCTTTTTTTATGGATTTTTGCAACACATACACAATATCATACTTCGATAATATGACCTGCCACCTAGTAATTCTGCCTGAAAAGGGATGGCTTTTCAAACATATATTTGAGAGGATCTAACTTTGATATAAGATAGGTTGTATAATAAAGCATATACTGCTTGATCCTGCGAGTAGTCCACACCAATGCATAGCACATTTTTTTCAATTGAGAGTATTTAGTTTCATACTCTGTGAACTTTTTGCTCATGTAATAAATAGCCTATTCTTTCTTAGCAGTTTTATCTTTTTGCTCGAATACGTATCCCATCAAGTTCTCTTGCATTGTTAAATATAAGATTAATAGCCTTTTAGTAATTTTGGTACCAACATCGATGGATTTGTCAAATACTCCTTAATCTTTTCAAAAGCACTTTGACATTCTTCGTCCTAACTGCCAAGATTATTTTGACACAACAACTTAAAAATTAGATCACATTTTGAAGTGAGCTGGGATATAAAGTAAGAAATATAATTCAATTACCCAAAAATACTTCTCACCTTCTTTTAGGTATGCAAAGTTGCTAAATTTTGAATGGCTTAAATCTTAGGGTCTACTTTAATACCCTTTTCACTGACTACAAATCCTAGCAATTTTTTTAATTTGGCACCGAATGTATATTTGGCTAGATTTAGCTTGATTTGGTACTTTTACAACCTTTCAAAAAGCTTTCTGAGGTTAGCTATATGATATTTTCTATCTCTAGACTTTGCTATCATATCATCAACATACACCTCTATCTTTTATGTATCATGTCATGAAAAAGAGTGACTATCGTTCTTTGATACGTAGCACCAGCATTATTAAGCCCAAAAGTTATAACTTTGTAGCAAAATGTGCCTCATATTGTGACAAATATAGTCTTCTCCATGTTCTCCCAAGTTATCTTAATTTGGTTATATCTAGAAAACCCGTCCATAAACGAAAATGTAGAATGATTGGCAGTATTATCCATAAGGGCATCAATATATGGTAATGAAAAATTATCTTTTTGACTAGCCTTATTTAAATCTTGATAATCCACACATAGTCTCACTTTTCCATCTTTCTTAGGATTCGGGACTATATTGGCTACCCATTCTGGGTATTTGTCTACTTCTAGAAAACCTATATCAAACTACTTTTTCACTTATTCTTTTATTTTCAATAATATCTTCGGTTTAATGCTCCTCAGCTTATGTTATACCAGTTGACACTCTGGTTTTAGAGGTATCCTATATTCAACAATATACGTACTAAGCCCAAGCATATCTTGATAGGACCACGTAAATATATCTACATAGTCGTTTAACAAATCCACTAATTTTTTTTTTCCATCAACGGTAGTGAAAAACTAATCTTAACTTCTTTTTTATTCTCCTCATCTCCCAAATTCAATAAATCTATGGTTTCCTAATGAGTCTCTATGGGTTTGTTTTCTTATTCCATCCATTTTAACAATTTGCAAGGTAACTCATAATCTTTAAAGTCCACATCATTGTCAAGTTCACGTCAATTAAATTTTTAAAATCAAATCCAACATTATTGTCTTGTTCACCCATAATATTCATTATTTAAAGACTAAAAATGGTATAATCATAAGGAAATACAGGTTAATTAAGCAAAAATAAGAAAAATATATGCAACAAAGAGAAGAAAAATGAAAAGATAATGTATGAGAAAAGCATTACATTCATTACTTAGGTTAGGATAATTAAAAAACAGCCCATACATTTACTTTCCATATACTTTTGGGCACAAGCAAATGGAATTTAAAGCTTTAGATATTCCAAGGACAACAGCAACAAAATATCATTTTCAAACTCTTAATTCTAGAAAAGGAAAAAATAAAATCTCTTTTTCTTGCATCTCTTTCATATCTTCTTTGATTTGAATATGAGAGAAAGCTTTCTCCATTCTAACAATTGGTTCTCCTTTTTCCTCTCTTGATGATTCCAGATAGACGTACTTGTCAAAATGGAATATCTCATACAAAAAAAAGAATATCATTCCTCCATCTTTTAAATCACGTCCTTTGAGGCGTTCCATTCTCTTCTTTCTCTTTTCCATCATGATCTTTCTTTTATCTATAGTAGTAGGTTTGAAACCTAAACCCCACCTCTCCATGTTTTCAATCATGACTAGTGTTTTCTAGATTCCTTGTAAATATGCTCTTAAACCCTGTTCAGCTAGTTAGCCTTTGTCGATAGTCTATTTGACTACCATGTTTATGGTTTTAAACAATTAAGGCATAGATATTTTTGATCTTTCTCCAACATATGTAGTAAATACTATCTCAAAAACTCTAAACGAGCACTTGAATACTTCTTCGACAGCCTCAACATAAAAGGTAATCAAAGTTTTGGTTACCAGTAGGTCTTCTTTGTCATCCTAACAAACATGCTTAACTTCAACAATAAATTTTACCTTCCGATGTAAGGACAAAAGTACAACTCTCATTGTATGAATCCAAGGTCTTACAAGCAAATAGTTATATAAGGCATAATGTCCATAACCTAAAATTGAATATTAAAGGTACATGAACCACTCTGCAATAAAATTTCAATATCATCGATTACTTTCCTTCGAAACCCATCAAAAACCCTAACTATCATGTGGTTGTTTCTCATATATGACTGATCCACTGATAACTTTGAAAACATAGTCATAGGCATTACATTAATAGATGACCCATTATCAATAAGCACCTTGGCAATAATATGAGTCTTACACATAACAATAACGTGTAAGGCTTTGATACTACCTTGTCCATCAAGAGGTATCTCATCATCATTAAAAGAAATAAAATTTTAGGTTATAATATTCCCCACCATATGATCCACATTCCCTACAAAAATATTATGCTTAACATTAGCCTAATTGAGCATTTTCAGTAAAGTATTCCTATGTGATTTCAAGTTCAGTAGTAGTAACAATAATGAAATTCAAGCTAAAAACTTATTCAATTGGTCAACTACATTGTATTCACTATGTTTGATGACCTTGAGAAATTCACAAGCTTTTTTCTCAAACATAGGCTTTTTATACTAAACTTTTATATTTGTTGCAATAAGACCAGATTTTTTTTCCATTGTGACATCATCTTCTTCTTTTGCTTTTCCTTTCTTAATCATGTCAAATATTTCAAAAATGTAACAATGACTAGTCATTAGTCCTACACCAGTTATATTTCTGATGTATTCACTATTCTTGTTTATTGCAACATCAGATCCTTGAATCTTCACTTCACAATTATAGTCCCATAAGACTAACTTATCATTTTTTTAGGGAAAGGGACTGAGAATATAAATTGTCAACAATGTTCCAGGGAAATGCATTGGCTCCTCTATAGTTAGTTCTATTTCTTCATCATAAAATATAGTGAAGGGTTTTGGAATGAAAGGCATTTCTGACCCATTACCTATCATGCTTACATTGCTAAAATCATCTTTAACATAGAATTCAATTACCTTCCATCCATCAATTACTACAACACTATCTGAAACCCCTGGCAGTCTTGGATCACATTTCCTACATTCTTTCCATGATAATTACAATCATGGTCATCACCTAAACTGCCTTTATCATCAATTGTAGGCAAAATCATATTTGCCTTAACCAAATAGTCAAAAACTTTCTTTATTGGGATTTTTACCTCACTGACCCATCTTTTCAATTTTAACCCATATCTATCTGACACTACATTAATATTGCTCCTAAAATGATTGGGAAGAAGGTTTCTACCAATATTAGGTTTGGATTTAGAGCTTAAATTCAACAAGCCTTCATTTATCAACTCTTGTACGTTATGTTTCAAAGCCATGCAATTTTCAATAGAATGACTGGCTACACCATAATGATAATCACATTTGGCATTGAGGCCATACCATTTTGGGTTTGGTGGCTTTAATGGTGCTACAAACTTGGAAGCAATGAGATGACCTCCCACCAACTATGGATACAAATTAGTGTATGACATAGGGATAGGACCAAACTGAGATTTTTCTCAATTGTTGTTGCTTTATGGATTCCTTTAGCTTGAACTGGCTAATTGATTTGACATTACTGGAGTGAAACTTGATGGTTATGGATTAAATTTTTTTGTATGGTGGCTGTTGGGATAGTTGTAGTGGTATGGTGGTTGGGTAATGTCATACTGTCTAGGTTGGGAGAACCTACCCATTAGATACAAAAACTATGGAGTCGCCACCAATCTCTTTTATCTAGGTGTGATTGGTCACTTATGTGAATTTATCCTTTCTAAGGTTGCCCTAAGTCTAAACTGAGGGTTCTTAAAAAGAATAGGTTATGGTTTACATTAATAGAACTAAGGTTTGGAAGTTAGTTACATGCAGAAAAAGTATTAGCACTCTTTTACGCTCAAAATTGGTACTAAGTTAATTATGTGTTATCTTGCCTAAGCCTTAGTCAAAGATGGTTTTATCATACAAATTAAAATCATTTCCAGTCCTTTTATTTATTTACATAACATAGTGATACAAAAAAATTTTATCAAAATCAAATCATGCAATCATCCAATAAATATTAAAAATCATACCATGCAATAAATCATGCAAATATATTATAAATCATACCAAATATCATGTCCTAATATCATGCTTAAATCATACTAAAATATTCATGCAAGAATGTCATGTAAATATATTAATTATAATGCAATAATAATTATATAAATATATAATATCATGCAAATATATTAATAGCCATTCATGCAAAAATATAATCATGCAGTTATGCACACAATAAATATAAAAACATGAAATTAAATATCATCCAACTAAAATACTAATCATGGAACAATATAATATCATATTATGTGAATAAATATATTAATAATCATGCAGTCACTCAAATAAATAAATTAATAATCATACAAGCAAATATATTAATAATCATGCAAACATGCAATTAAATATATAATGATGCAAATAATAATATATAAATAATGTAATTAAATATGCAATTAAATATATAATCATGCAAATAAACATGCAATTAAATATAAAATCAAGCAAATAATAATATATAAATCATGCAAATAAATATGTAATTAAATATATAATTACGCAAATAAACATGCAATTAAATATATAATCATGCAAATAAATATATTAATAATCAAAACATTAAATATATTAATAATCATGCAATCGATTAAATATAATCATATAAATAAATATATTAATAATCATGCAAATATATTAATCAATCACACAAAATAAATATATTAATCATGCAAATAAATTATCATGCAAGTATAATATTAGTCACGAAAATTCATGCAAAAATAAATACTATACAATAAATATAAAATAAGAGTAAGCAATTAAATATTACAAAAGCTATGTAAAAGTCACAAAAAAAAGAAAGCTAACATCACCTCAATGGATCATAGGTTCCTATGATTTTGCACCTTTCAAAAACTTATGCTTCCTATTGTACATCTTAGGCTTCCTTCAAAAAACACCAACTAGATCTTGCAAATTTTTTTGCTTGATTGCTTCTTCCTTGTTGATTAAAAACTTTATCCAAATTTTTTCTCTTTTCAATGACCTCTGTTTGAACATAAAGTGCATTGCTGTGAGACCCCCTTTTTTATCTTAGATTCAAGATCTTATATAAGGATTGAATCCCTTTTGATTTGAAAGAAATTAATTCAACCGAATTTAAGATTTCTCTCCAAATTTTATTCTTTGTGTAATCTTCCCTTTTTCGATGGATTAAGCCCCAAGTCTTTTCAAAATTATTCAACCATTTAAGTTAAAATCAAATATCAAATCCAATAGTTAAATTGAATCCAACATTTTTCATGCAAAATCCCACATCTTTTCTTTTTATTTTACCTTTTTTTTTAATTTTTTACCAATTGACTTTGACTCTTTTGACTAAAAAAATTAAACCAAAAATTAAAATAAAAAACTTTAAATACAAATAAAATTTAGGGCATAATCTTTAGGCCTAAAATTTACTTTTCCAATTAAGGCCCAATTGCACAATCAAAATTAAAATTCGAAGTCCAATGAATTTTCAAAAATTTTGAACAAAAAAAGGTGTCTACAGTTGCCCCTCTTTGTGAATTTTTTGTAAAATAGGAATTGTACAAAGAAAACAAATCCATTTTGTTCGAGTCAAGAAAAGTCAAAAAAAAAATTGCAAAGGCTTTTCCATGACAGAGGCATTAAAATTTTTGGAAAATAAAATGCTCCCCCACAATTAAGACTTTGAAACTTTGGAAAACTAAAATGCTTCCCCATAACTGAGGCTTTGAAAATTTTGAAAAATAAAACGTTCCTCTACAACTGAGGCTTTGAAACATTAAAATATAAAATGCTCCCCCATAACTAAAGCTTAAAACTTTTGGAAAATAAAATACTTCCTTACAGCTGAGGCCTTAAAACTTTAGAAAAATAAAATGCTCCCCCACAACTGAGACTTTGAAACTTTTGAAAAATAAAATGCTCCCCAAAACTAAGTATTTGGAAATTTGAAAAAATAAAATGCTCCCCCATAATTGAGGCTTTGGAATTTTGGAAAAGTAAAATGCTCCCCCACAACTGAGGCTTTGAAACTTTGAAAAATAAAACACTCCCACACAACTAAGGCTTTAAAACTTTTGAAAATAAAATACTCCCCTATAACCGAGGCTTTGAAACTTAAAAAAAAAAAATGCTTCCCCGCCACTAAGGCTTTGAAACTTTTGAAAATAAAATGCTCCCCTACAATTAAGGCTTTGAAACTTTTGAAAAATAAAATAGTCCCTCACAATTGAGGCTTTGAAACTTTTGAAAATAAAATACTCCCCCACAACTAAAGCTTTAAAACTTTAAAAAATAAAATGCTCTCCCATAACTGAGGCTTTGAAACTTTTGAAAATAAAATGAGATTATTTTTACCTTTGAAAAAGCTCCTCCCTAATAGAGGCATTGAAACTTTAAAAAATCTTAACTTAAATTGAGTTTCTATATCTCATCTGAATCATCATTGATTGCCTTTTACTGTTTTTTCTCAAAATTATTTCCTCATCTAGTTTTTCTTTTTTGATTTTCAAAAATATGCAATTAAATGCATGCAATGAATGAAAAGATTCACCACAATTTTCAAATTCAATTTCAAGATTTAAACTTTAATTTTTCTTCTTTTCAAACATGCATGATGCATGGGATGATATGATGAACGCAATGTATGCATACAATAAATACATGAGCCAAAGATTTTTCAAAACTCCATCCTAATTTCACAACTTAAACTTTGATCTTTCTTTTCCAAACATGAAGTGCATAAGTGCAATAAATGTGATGGATATATGCAACATATAATGAATGCAGTGAATACAACGTATGAATGCAAAATTCCTTACCCAATTTCAAACTTTAGACTTTTTTTTTTTTATTTCAAATATGCATGATGAATGCCATGAATGAGTGCAACATTCTCAGTATGATGTATGCATGTAATGCATGTGATGAATGCAATGTCTGCTATGCAATTCATTTATATTTTCAATTGTGGTAAATTAGAGGGTTCTCAAAATGCTTGATTTCGCTTCTTACTCCTTTTAACCCATCAACACTTGTGATTTTCAATATGAGCTATCATGCATCATTAAGTAATCTCATCCATTATATCATCCATATCTAAAGTTTCCTTCTTTCAATGGGATCTCAAGACTCTTTTTCAAGTTTTTTTTTTAGCTTTTCATTATGTTTTTCTTCAACTTCTTTGGAATTGGCCAGTAAATGTATCAACTGATTTATAATCCAAATTTTTTCTTCATTAGCTTCATCATTTGAATTCAACATTTGGAACGTTTCTTTTCATTTGTAAGCCACAAGAAACTTTTTTCATCTTTCACATTTCATTTTCAATATCCCCTAGCCACTTTAAAATAATGCAAGGATCTTTTATAACAATCATTTATTCATTCATGATCATTTCAACTCAATGCGAAATGTAATCCATCACATTTCTTTAATTCATCATGGGAAGAAATAAATGGTGAAGAACAAGAAATATCAAAGAACGGGTATTCATTACAAGAACAAGTTTGGTAAAGAATGAATAGACAAAAAAATCATTTCAAGATGAATCATCAAGATAAATGCTGGGAAAGGTACACAACAACTAAGATAATGAATATTCAAATAATTCTAGACAAATCAATTCTAAATTCTTTTTCAAAGGCTCCATTGATATTCTTAATCTTTCATTAATTTAAACATTATCCCTATTTCTAAGGGATTTTCATCTAAGCTATTTTTTCAAGTTTCTTTTTTGTTACTTAAACCATCCTTTCGGATTTTTAATCTAAGTCTTCATTTTTCCTCTTTTTTTTTGTACATACTTTCCTTCCTTTTTTCCTTAATCCATCAGTGACATTTCGATCAAAATTCTCAACATTTTCATTATAAATTTATCTTAGTTCAATTCATAATTCTCTACTTTAGGCATTCACATTCGATCAAAATGAACTTTTAAAGGACGTAACGTAGGCTAGGATGAGAGGGTTATAAAAAAATGGATCAAGTAGGCCCAAATTAATTCAAAGCGTTATAAACCAAAGGAACATTTATTATCATATGGAGCAGCTTGGTTTCTTGCCTCATTCTTCATCAATTCTCTCCTTTTCTTTTTTATTTCTTTTCTCACTTTTTTTCTTTTTGCATTTTTCATCCTTTTTTAAGAAAGCTCTAAGTATAAAAAAGGTTCTTTTTTTTTTGCCCCTAAACTCATTATGGACCTTTTTTTCTTTTTTCTTTGTTTTTCTCTTTGTGATCAAACCTTTTCAAATTTTACCCCTTAGTGTGAAGGGTGATCCTTGCTTAGGGGTTTTTTCAAAGAAATTTTAAGAGGTTTAAATGGATAACAAATGGATAATTTTACTTATTGTATAAATGGTAGAAGAAATATAGTCATTTCTCATTTAAAATATGAATACTCTCAATGAAGAACATTTATTGATTAAGTGCAAACTTGTGAAGAAACCATCATAAAAAACCACACACTACATCACTTCCATCTATGAATGATTGAAATCTCATGTTAGTTTCATTTCATGAAACCTATCTTTGTTTACTTCAATAATCCCAACAGATTAAAAGTCTCAACTTATCAATTTCATCAATACGAATAATGCTTTCAAAATTTAATGCTAAATTATTGTCATGATTGTTTGAACATTCATTATTTAGAACATGGGAGTGGATGAAATATAAAAAGCATGTATACAAAAATAATGGAACAAATGAGAAAATGTAATAAAAATGCATCTGTCACTTTATTGAAATGAGGAAAGATAATTTAAAGACTAACATAAAAGAATCAAATGTTCCAAACTTGCATTATTTCTTAAAGTTCCTAAAGTGATAGACATTTATTAAAACTCCTTCAAAATTATGCCTCAGTGTGGTTAAGCAAAGATTTTTTTATGACACATGTCCCTGCTTATTGATCAAAATTCATCAATCAATTTTTGGCCAAACTTTACACTTTATACTTTAATACTATACATTTTTTTGTAGAATGGCCAGCAATCCTAAGATAATAGTCACAAGTAGCATTAACATTATACCTCTTTAGGTAAGAAGGCTTCATAAGTTCTGAATAAATTAGTGTGACCAAATAGTTCTCAATGAGATGAAGGGGTAGCTCAATGTATATTATAGAAATTAGATCTATAAAAGTTCTTTCTTTTTTCACCTGATTCTTAGGTTGAGCAAGTAATCAAGAGTTTGGTGACTATATGACTGGTTGATAAGCTTAAGGACTTAGGGAGGCATTGTTGATGGTTAGGTAGTAAGATTGATACATCAGGTAAGGATAATATGGAGTAAAGCCTCTAACCTATTACCCATCATGAATTACAACTTGAGCATTTCCTTTTTTCTTTTTTTAACACAACTCTTTTCTTTGCATCACCTCCTTCAAGCTTTCCATTCTTGATGGCATTTTCAATTATCTCTCTAGAAATTACCATATCATTAAATTTTTCAATGGCATTTTCAATCATCTTTTCAAAGCAAGGAAGCCTTAAGAGTATTGAAAAACAAGATTGTGGTCTCTTTTTCAGTAAGCAGTAGTTGAATTTGGACATAATATCCCTTTATCTTTGGGTATATTTTTTGAAACTTTCAATATCTTTTTTTTTTTCGCATGCCTTTATAAAGACATGTAATCTAGTGCCAAAACTAAGGGGATATAATGGATTGATCTGACTTTGTATCACCACCTTTTTCACCACTTTCTCTTATTAATGTTCTTTAGCAATTCAATAATAGTTTCCAACTACCCCTTCAATTCTTCTTATGCTTTTTCTAGCTTTTAAAGGCAAAAAGTGTTTTCTTCTTCCATAATCCTTTATTGATATCTAGTGTTGTAGCACCTCAGATTATTTAAAGATTGAGCTATCTTTGAACCTTGATTTTTCATAATTTTTAAAAATTAGGATGACTTTTTATCATGCACTTTGTAGAGATGTTTATGTATGAATGCATAAATGTATGAATGCAATAAGAAGGATTTACCACATAAAAATTGTTAACAAAGAAAATATTTATTGAATTGAAAGTTATTTCTAACCAAATATAATATTACATCTATGAAAAGTCCAAAGTTTATTGTGGAAAGAAATCATTAACTTGTTGATATTGACCTTGCACTTCATTAAGGAAAGTTAGCAACTATTGACCATGTGTTCCAACTGTGGTGCTTTTATCTTCCATTCTTCAACCTTTTTTACCATGTCCTTATCTTTTTTGGTAGCCATAGTGATTTGGTAAAGCAGGAATTCTAATTGGTTATGCTTTCTCATATATGCTTCATTGGCTTGTTCACATTCTTCATTCACAACACCCATTTGTGTTTTAATTTCGTCCACTACCTTATTGAGCATTTGAATGTGCTTTTGTGCTTCGTTGAGTGCTTTTATCTTTTTCTTGCATCTTTGCTTGCAATTGTCTATTTTCTTTCAAAAGTTAAGCTAACTCACGATTAGTGGATGACTATGTGATGTTAAGATTAGAAAAAAAAATTCTTTCATTCATCTCTTTCTTATCTAAGTGCTTGAACCTTTTATCCATTTTTCGTTCTAACTCCTTTTTTAGCCTTTTATTTTCATGCTTCAATTCATCTTTTTCAACTTGGAGCTTTTTTTTAATGGTTTCCACTACCAATAGGGGATCAAGATTTGGTGATTTCATTAAGCCATTTAGAGTTATTTCTTTAGGGATTTTAATTTCTTTACCTCACCTAATGTGCACACAAATTACTCAGGGGTAACCTCATTTGAACGTCTCTTCCTATGTTCTCTTTGAGGCAAATTCCAATCATGATAGAGCTATCAATTTCAACATATGAAAACTCCATTTTGCTAAGTCTGAAAGTGACTAAGATAAACTATTCATAGCCATATTGTCTATGCACCATGATGGGAGAATAACTCACTACACCCTAAAGACCTAAAAGAGGGACCCAAAGCTTTTCTTCACAACCATATAATACTGTCCATAAGACATTCAAAGAGCTTTCCATATCACATCTTGGCTAGTGAGCTTGCATAAAAATAAGATCCATCCAAATGATTAACAATTGAGCACATCCTTCATTTCGATGAAAATGATTTAAAAATCTAATAGTCTCAACCAAAATTGTAGGAATAAAGTTGATTTGGTAACCAAGTTGATCAAAAAAAAATCCACCACTGCAACATCAATATAACCAAATACTTTCAGAAATACCATCATCCATATAAAGCTAATGCCATCAAATCCATTCCTCTTTCAATGCCAAAATATTTGTGTATAAAGTCATGAACAATGGATCAAGGAACCAACACTTTCACTTTTTTTTATCTAATTATCAACAGTTTGGACATCTACATCTATCATTTGAGCAAGCTTTTTTCAGTAACCAATCTTTTTATTTTTTCGATCTACCTTATCAAGATTAGGGAGATCCAAGCAAAGGAAAGTTGAATATTCTTCAATAGTTGGCACCATGTCAACCTCATTGAACACAAAGCAATGATATAAAGGGTTCCAAAACCGAATCATGGCCCTAATAAGCCAATCATCAACAAGGATTGAAAAAAGTAATCCAGTGTCCCCAAACTTCTTTTGAAAGTCTCCTTGGCAGTGATACTCCATTGGTTTCAAATGCTAACTAAATCGCTAAGATCATTTCATTTGAGATTGAAATGGATTTTGACAAGTAAAGTAGTTACATAATTGGCTAGCAAATAATCACCTTCTTTAAGCTGAGCTTCCTCAGACTTCATTCTCAGGCACATAGGAAACTTTGATAGGATCTCCATGGATGTAATTAAGAATTTTTTTTTTGTTAAAATTATTTTCTAGCAATCACTGCTTATATAAATCTAATTATGCATGCATGCATAATAAAGTAGAGAGAAAAAAAAGGGTTAGTTAATATAATATAATATATACAAGGAATAACAAAATATAAAAGGTTAGTAAGCAAAAATATATACAAGGAATAACATAAATTTACAAGAATAATAACCATCCCATCATGTGTCCTATTTAGGTTTTTTCTAATTAAAGAGAAGGCAGTGCTCTAGCCTAGGTTTAGATCCTTAAGGTTCATGTACATGTTGGGTTCAAAGGCTTGACAATCTAAAAGCTCCCAAACTGTTCCTTACATCATCCTCTATTATAAACTAGTAGGGCACCCTAATCCTCATCCACCATTATAGGCTTAAACGAAAAGGGTTCAATTTGAGTGAGAGTTCTTGCTAGCTCACACGGAGGTTACTATTTTATGAGAATGTAGGTACTTACTCCTTCCTAATAAAGAATAAAGCTCAATTATAAAGCTTATGCATGAATACAAGTGTGTTGTGTGTAAAAGGACATACCAAATAATCAAATAAATGGTGTGAATAAATAATTTCTACAAAACAAACAAATAGGTTAGTCCAAATAAAAATCATAAATAATTACATAATAAAAACTATCAAAGTAAGGCTTAAGATAACATATAACTAACTAATGGCTTGACTCTCTAATATCCCCAATGGAGTCACCAAACTGTCATAACATCTAGATTGGGAGAACCTACTCATTAGACACAAAAGCTATGAAGTCATCACCATTCTTTTCTATCTATATGTGATCGGCCATTTATGTAAATCTATCCTTTCTAAAGTTGTCCTAAGTCTAAGCTAAGGGTTCCTAAAAAGAATAAGTTCTAGTCTACATCAACAGAACTAAGATTCAGGAGTCAATTACATGCAGGGAAGGTATTAGCATCCCTTTGCACCTAAAATTGATACCAAGTTAATTATTTGTTATTTTAACTAAGCTTTAATCAAATATAGTTTTATCATGCAAATCAAAATCAATTCCAATCCTTTTATATTACACAACATAGTGATACAAAACATTATATCAAAATCAAATTATGTAATCATGCAATAAATATTAAAAATCATACCATGCAATAAAATTATGCAAATATATTATAAATCATACCCAATATCATGTAATAATATCATACTTAGATTATGCTAAAATATTCATGCAAAAATGTCATGCAAAAATATTAATTATCATGCAATAATAATAATCATATAAATATATAATATCGTGCAAATATATTAATAACCATTCATGCAAAAATATAATCATGCAATTATGCACACAATAAATATAAAAACATGAAATTAGATATCATGCAAATAAAATACTAATCATGCAATAATATAATATCATATTATGTAAATAAATATATTAATAATCATACCATCACACAAATAAATAAATTAATACTCATGTAAATAAATTAATAATCATGCAAGCAAATATATTCATAATTATGCAAACATGCAATTAAATATATAATCATGCAAATAATAATATATAAATCATGCAATTAGATATATAATCATGCAAATAAATATGCAATTAAATATAAACTCATGCAAATAAATATATTAATAATCAAACAATTAAATATATTAATAATCATGCAAGCAAATTAAATATACTCATACAAATAAATATATTAATAATCATGCAAATATATTTTTAAATCACACAAATAAATATATTAGGCAGACAAATTATCATGCAAATATAATATTAGCCATGCAAATTCATGCAAAAATAAATATCATGTAATAAATATAAAATAAAAGTAAGCAATTAAATATTATAAAAGTTATGCAAAAATCACGAGAAAAAAGAAAACTAACATTACTTCAATAGATCTCAGGTTCCTAGTATTTTTCACCTTTCAAAAACTTATGCTTCCTACTATACATCTTAGCCTTCATTCCAAAAACTTTAATTGGATTTTCTTTCGAGTTTTTTTGCTTGATTGCTTTTTCCTTATTAATACAAAACTTTACTCAAATTTTCTCTCTTTTCAATGATCTCTATTTGAACATAAAGTGAATTGCTGTGACTCCCATCTTTTTATCTTAGATTCAAAGTCCTTATATAGGGATTGAATCGCTTTCGATTTGGAAAAAATTAATTCAATCTAATCTAGATTTCTCTCTAAATTTTATTCTATATGTAATCTTCCCTTTTTTAATAGATTAAGCCCCAAATCTTTCCAAAATTATTCAACTATTAAAGTTAAAATCAGATATAGAATCCAAAAGTTGAATTGAATCTAAAATTTTCCATGCAAAATCCCATAATTTTTTTTCTTTCTTTATTTTTTTTACTACTTGACTTTGACTCTTTTGACTAATAAAAATAAAAATTAAACTAAAAAAATTTTTAAATACAAATAAAATTTATGGCTTAATCTTTGGGCCTAATTCCAATTAAAGCCTAATTGCAAAATCAAAATTAAAATTTGAAGCCTAATGAATTTTAAAAAATCTTCAGACAAAATACGGTGCCTACAGGTAGACTATTAGTGGTTGAATAATTGGCAGGGAATTATGGACTTGGGTTATACAAGATAAATGGTCGAAATAAGGGATTCCCTATAGACACAGCATGTGTCTCTTGCTCTTTTTTTTTCTTGAGTTGACTGACTTCTTGGTACTAAAAGCTTCAAGCCCTTCAATCTTGCCCATTTTAATGGCATTCTCAATCATTTCTTCTGAAATCACCATATCAAAAAAATTTTGTACCATTTTCAACTAGTCTATCATAATATGGGGCCTTTAATATGCTAATAAATAGCACTGTGACTTCTTTTTCACTTAACAGCTGTTAGACTTGAGCCACTGTATCTCTCCAATGATATTTATATTTTTTAAAAGTTTTTATTAAGTTTTTTTTCCTTATTTTGCAAAGATTGCCTATTTGGAGCAGTGTTAATGACTTGCGTATATTGAGCCAAGAAAGCTTTAGCTAAATCTTTCCATGTATAGATCCAACTCCAATCTAACTGAACATACTATCTTATTACTAATCTAGTTAAACTGTTTAGAAAATAATATGTCAAAAGCTTTTCATTGTGAGTATGACCTATTATTTTACGATAAAACATCATAATATGAGCAGAAGGACATTTAGTTCTATCAAACATTTCAAAAGTGAAAACCTTGAATTTCACTGGTATAACCAGATCAGGTACTAAATTGAGTTCAATTGCATCCATGCTCCAAAAATATCATTTCCTTTCATAACTCTTAGTCTTTCTTCTAGTAGATCATACTTATTTTTCATTTCAACACTCACTATCGGTGTAGACATGTCACATAATTTTTCTTATTTAACAAGATCATCTAAATTTGGTACAATGATAGGATCGACAGGACCCGATCTTCAACTGACATTCACATGTACCAAGGGTTGAATAGCGAAAGGTCCAGCACTAACGTAAAACTAGGGTTGACTAACAGAAAGACTAGCAAAAATGAAAGGTTGTGTGGTTGGTGATTGTAAATGGTTTCCTCAGGAAATATGAACTCAAGGTGGAGTGAATCTTGGAGGATATGTTGTTTCCTCCACATTAATCTCATCTCTTAATCATTATATGCTAGCAACATCTTTGCCTTTTAAGGAGATAGTTAACAATTGTCTTAATTTGAACATCTATGCCTTAATAGTCAATTGTATCTCTATCACTCTCTCACTTATCTCTTCCTGTGCCTTCTTAACCTCTTGAACCTAATTGTATTATTTTCTTTCATAACTCGAGAATTAGAGCAGGTATTATACATATGTGGGATTGCTTGAGCTGACTTCTTTGGTTTCACTATCTTTAAACCTTTAATTATTAATCATGAATTAGAACACATAGTATAATTAATAATAATAATAATAATAATTTTTATTTTGCTTTTATTAATATACATGCATGCAATGAATGTAACGTAAAATAAAAGAGGAATTGTTTGCATCAATCTTAGCAAAGAAAACATTCATTAACCATAGAAATCTTTGTACATCAACCAATCATTCTTGCATTAAACCCATAAAAATACCTAACTTGATCATACTACTCCCTAGCTTCACATAAAAAAAAACTCAACAGTTGTTGACTGCAATAATGAGTTGGTACAACCTCTCATATAAGTTCTTTAGCTCTCTTTCCCCATTTCGTTTGCTTTCAACACCACCTTGTAAATTTGTGAAGTCAAGTGCTCTATGTATTGTTGCTTTCTTAAGCTTTCCGCTGTCTATATCTCTAGAGCTTTCACTTCCATATTATAGGTATGAGCCTAATAGTCCTCCTTCTCTTGCCATTCAATCAAAATCTTATCTATTTGATTCAAATTGTTGACACAATTGAATTTTCAAACTTATTAACTCATGTTCCAAAGCTTTTTTTTTCTAGTTTTGCAAATCAAAATTCCTATTTTGTTCCTCTTTTAATCTAGCCCTTAACTTTTCATTTTCCTCTTGACACTTGCGTACCCTTGCAAAGACTCTAAAAAGCTTATCATTCCATGTTTGTTGTTCTTTGGTGAGTGTAGTGATCATTTTCTTATTTTTCGGGCTTTACTCTTCTAATACTCCACCATCTTTTTTAATTCTTTCACTTTCTTCTTGGATCCCCTCGAAAGTTTGATGTTTATCCTCAATCTCTTATTTCCTAGTGAAAATCTTGCAAATCTCTTTTCAACATTTTTTCTTGCTTGGTTAACTTCTATAATGCATCTTCTTTCATCGTCAAATTCTCTTTTTCCATCTTCTTTCTTTCAATCTTAAACTTTCACTAGGCAATCTCAAAAACTGACAATGCTGGCTCTAAAATAGGAATAGGCAACTAATCTAAAACCTCTGTTAGTAAAGGCCTAATTTACTCTCTTCATTTTTAATGCAAGGTACCCTTCTGTGACATTATCTGCATATTTAGTCATGTTCATCCAACTAATCTGCTTCCATGTCTTGATAACCTCTTGGACCTTTTTCATATAATCGGACGCCCTATAGTCAAAATCAAACTAAGCCTATGAGTCATTAGGATGAATTGACAAGAATCATATTGCCTTTAAACTATAAGAGGTGTATAACTCACTGTCACTCATATTTCTAGCAATGATACCCACGATTTATCTCCACAACTATACAAAATGATTGTAGGAAGCATCCACAGTGCTTTTCATATTACATCCTCACTAGTAAGCTTTAGAAAAAATGACATCCATTGACATTTTGTTTAATTCCTACACTATTCCTTAGTGACAAACTCCTTGATGGAAACGAAATGAATGAAGAAAAGTCAAAACAATATCTTCTTTTTTCTCCAAAAGTGACTTCTGAGCCAACCAAAAAACAACTGAACACATCTTATAAATCAACCCTCACCCTTTCTTCGAAAAAATTTAACAATCTAATGGTTTTCGCTAAAATAGTCAATAAAGGATTTATATCTTTATCCAGTTGTTCGAAAAAGTCAACCAATTATACCAATACATGTCATAATACCTCGGGGAATATAAGCAACCCATACACAACCAAAGTAAACAATCCAATCCCTAATCATCATCAAAATGCTTCCATATATGCTTTAACAGAAAAATTGATGAAATGTTCTCAACCTCATTCTTTTCCTTTTTATGCTTACCTATCTCTTTGACCCCTACTTGCATAATCTTAACCAATTTCTTTCTATATCCGATGGTCTTTTCCTTCTGTGAATAAATTTTGTCTTGATTGGTAAATTATATTCAGAGTAAAGGTGAATATTCTTCAATTGTGGGGCCAAGTCTTGTTGGTTAAACATGAAACACCGCTAATATGGATCCCAAAATTGTATCGCAACCTTGACTAGTGACTCATCAATTTTTAGTGACATAAACAACGCCACAACCCCATACTTTTTCCTAAAAAACTCTTTCTTTTTTACTCTTCATCATTGCCATATGGTTTTCAATTCAGCTCCATCACTCTGACTTAAATCCACATGCACTGACTATGGAAATGTATAAGTATAACTAACCTTTAAGCAATCTTCTTCTTTTCCTTGGGTGTTTTTAATTGGCCTTTGACTTCTAAATAATTCTTATTGAGAGACTGATGTTACTGATAGCTTCATGAGTGCTTTTTTTATCATTGATTGACCCAAAATAAATACTCCTCTTAAAATCTAGTATCTAAATGAAGTATGCAACAAAATTAAATATTATAAAATAAAAGAAATAAAATATCCAAACAAATAAACAAAAATAAAAACAAAATAATCATATCATACAACAAAATAATAAAATGTATATAGTATCCTAACTTTTGGTGATTTTCTAAAAGGTAGCATGGCTTTACCCTAGGCAGTCTTCCTAGAGCTTATGATATGTTAGGTAGAGATTTATTCATCTAAAAGTTCCCAAATTAACCTAACATCATCATCCAGTATAAACTAATAAGGCACACTAATCTTTACCCATTAAAGGCTACAAATGGAAAAGCTTCGACTTGAGTAGAAATGTTTCGCTAGCAATTACAAAGGTTATTATCTCACGAGAACATAGCTACTTCACTTCCTTATAATAAAAACGAAGTTTAGGTCTAGAGCTCATGCATGTACATGCGTATGCAAAAGTGTACAAAGCAATATATTAATCAAAATAACATTAATAAATCATAAATACAAAATTAACAAAAAATAATAACTAACATGTAATTTATTTTGTTTATTAATTTATATTTTTATTTATATTTTTTAAAAAAACTTAAAATAAAAGAAATTAACTTAAATATCAAATAAAACCAATTAAATCCAAAATCTTTATTAGTGCATAATTTTAAAAAATTTGGCTTGACTCTCTTAGTCCTTAATGAAGCCGTCAAGTTATTATAACATATCGGTCCAGAAACTCGATCGTTGAACGTAAAAATTAAAAATAGTAAAAAAACACAAGGAGTTACCACAAATCTTTTTTATGGTATAATTGGTCACAAAAAAAATTTATCTTTTTAATAAAACAAGTATAAAATTTATTAAAAAAATAATTTTAGTCTAAAAAGAAAATTGAATTTAGGAGTCAATTATGTGTGGAAAAGATTAGCACACCCATAACATCTCACAAAATTAATATAAATTAATTACACACTATTTATAATCCTTACAAGAGAATAAGTCTTTAATGACTCTTTTTTTTACATTTAGTGGCACTTATAAATGTCGTTAAAAGTTTACATCATTTGCAAAAAACATCACTAAGAATGTTTCTTATACTTGCGTCGAGAAATATAGCAAAGTTTTAGAGAAAAATGTCACTATTTTAATGACATTTCTAGATTAAAAAAAACCATTAAATTTAACGATATTTTTTAACATAAATATTGCTAAACAATTGAATTTAACGACATTTTTAAACACAAATGTCATTATATTTAGTAGAGTTTTTTATTATAATCGCCGTTAAATTATAAATTTTATTTTTTTTCTTTCAATATTTACTACATAATTAAAAAAAAAAGTATTGAAGAAGTAAAAACAAATTAAAATTCATAAACTGAATATTATAAATATTTAAATATCTAAATATAATTTGTTTCGATATACATGTAACTACAAAATTTAATATAATAACACACAATTGAAGGATATACCAAAGTTTCTAAAAGATTAGGAACCTCAGTAAATTTTCCTTTCTACTCTAAAAATTTCACTACTACTCGACCAACCAGAACTACATCAGAAGGCAATATTGCAGGCCAGTGCACACCTTGACATTCATGTTTATGTTCTGGAATGCACTAAAGTTTTGGATTGGAATTACTCCCTACAGTTATATCTGGAATATACTCTTCAGTACAGTTGGACTTCTTTTCACTGATGTCAATTTTACTTGAATAATTGACATTATTTGTCCACCTGCTCGCACTTGGCAATGCTGGGAACAGTACAATGGCAACGAACACGAAATACAGGGGATCGTATCTGCCAGTAGTTCATTCAAGCAATAAAGGCAATGTGTTTCTCGACAATGCTTCAAATGACCTGCAGATTGTATGGTCATGTAAAAGTTATATTTCTTATTAGCAAAATTGGAAGTTCCCACAGTTAGAAGCTGAGGGCTGTACAAATGAACCAAGATAATAAATCAAACTGAAGTGAGAAAACCTTAAAGTTAAGTATATAGATATTAAATATTTTTATTAGTTAAGTAATAAGTTATTTTATAGCCTCGTACATTGCTACAAACTGCACTCGCATTTAAAACAAAAAGAAATAACCCCTCAGTATCTCTAATGTTGGCCTAAATCTTTTAGTTTAATTTTCCTCCCTCCATTCTAAGTCCTAAACCCTTTTTCAAAAGAAGAGTAACTTATGAAAAGACAAGCAAATATACACAAAGAAAAGAAACAAAATTACAAAACTGTGGGATTATTTCTCATTTTAATTCCGTTTTCTGTTTCAAATCAAAAGACCAGGAAATCTGCCTACGTGCCTCATGTGGATGGGTAGAGCTTAGTAAAGTACAATGAATTGAATCAAAGGGAGGTAAAGTGTAATAATGCTCTAAGCTCATGTAGTAAACAATAGCGCATTGAAGCAAAAATGTTATGACCTTAGGTAATAAAGTTAATGAATTAAATCATTAAGATTTAGTGCAATGCTCAAACCACAAGGAGAGAGGTAAATACCAACCAACATTATTCTACGAAGTGAAAGATGCAAAAGTACACTGTACACTATAAAAATGATATTTTCCAAGACCAAAGCTATTGTATAGAAAAATAAGTGTATTTGTTGAAGTTTCTAAGTACTCATTAAGCAATGCCTACTCAAATTTAAAACCATTTAAAATAAAATGATAAAACCAACAATAAAATATATAAAATAATAATATAATATGTTCATACCACAGCATAAGGTTCTTCAATATGAATTAAGGCAGCTTCAGGAATGTCAAATTGTGAAGCCATACCCCCTTCCTTTGCCTAGTGTTTAGACGGTGTAGTTTTATTTGTTGTGGCACATTTGACAGATGATTTGTATAGTGAATAATTTAAAAAAAGAAAAAGGAAAAACAAAGCACCTTGTGCTACAAATTATATATCAAAAAATATCAAGAATGTAATAAAGATTGATAAACAATCATTAAAGTAATTACAGGGCAGATCACAAAGTTCTAATGCTTAATGAAAGTAATCAATCTACAAAGCCTCTAGACAATGTCAGCAGACAGTAATAACTTTTCAATAATAAGTTATTAGTATCACACTTCAGTTTTAACTGTTCAAGAATCTTATAAGCAAATATATTTCTTCTTTCCAAGATTGCAACAATCATGACAAACAAGCATTTCAATATTCTCTATAACTTTTCAATAATAAGTTATTAGTATCACAGTTCAGTTTTAACTAGAAAATTTACTATCGAATACCACATGTTTGGCAACATGTGAAGGTAAAATATAAATGATGCAGCCACCTTGACATTGGATGTCAACAGACATTAGAACCGGTTCATACCTACATGTTTGGAAACAGCTGAATATATAAATAAAAATAAATTAACAAATTATCACAATGATGGAGTAGAAAAGCTTTAATAAGAAGATAAATGAAGCACCATGTTGCAAATTTTTATATCATGTTAGATGAAGAGGAAAAACGAAATCTGAAAGATGGAGACTCATCCTAGGTTCATGAATACCAACTATCTTGTATTGAAAGACAGAACAAAGAAGGGTGCTCAAAAAAGAATATAATTATAAATTAACTATCTCGCACCCTCTTTGGCATGACTCTTACAGGTCAGTGAAGAGAAGCCTAAATCTTTGGCAATTTATCTCCTTCTTCCTTTTAATTAAGTTCTCAACCATATTTGACCCACAATTAGCTTAAAATGTTGCCTTACAACCTTGTAGACTTCCTCAAACTAATGTAGGACATCTTGGAGGGCTAGGGTTTAAAGTTGAATTGCAATCTGAAACCCTTAGGAAATTAAAATAAATAAATAAATAAATAAGAGGAACAGAGAAGGAAATATCCTTATGGATTACACATAGGGTTCCTAGATTGCTTCATTCAAACAAGATGAAGAAAATAAAAGATTATTGGAACCCATACGAGGATTTTGAGTAAACAAGTAGATTCGGCAACTAATACTACATATTTTGTGGCACACATCAGGAGAAACGAAAAATTTAGAATGTCGGGTCCTTCATATTACAAGGACATTTATATTAAGTTTGGCTAAAAAAAAATTTAATAAAATGGTCATAGACAAGGAAAATATGTAAAGAGTAAAAGGATGGGTTATTGATGAAAAATAGAATGGGAAATCATAGATATATGACTGCTGCGCAATGGCTACCATCTTATCTGGGATTCCTACACCCTAAAAATTAATATTAAAAATTACAAAAAATTGAAAATAAGCACAAAATACATGTTCAGTTACTAACCTTAAACCATTGTTGTAGATGGAAGGAGGAGGGAGATGAAAGCCGGTAATGGGAACGGCGGGGGCTTGCGAACAGCGACAACAAATGAACGGCAAAGCTCTCGAGGGCTCAATTTAGATTGGGATTCGAAACAAATTGGACAAGGAAAATGAATCAGATGGAAAACAAAGACAACCGATTGGAAACGACATGAAAAGGAAAGGAATCGAAAGCAAGAATGAAACAAATGACCTAATTTCTACCTGGGAAACAGTTTGCAGAGAAGAAAGAAATTCGGAAAAGGAAAGGAAATCGAGCGCAGAGAAAAAAAGGAAATCTGGGTTTCAATTTAGGGAAAAATTAGAGGCGTTTATTTTTAAAATGCTACTAATTTTAACCTAATTGTGGCATTTATTAGTTTAAATGCCACTACATTTTTTCTAGATGCTACGTTTTCTCAATTTCTATACACAACAGTAAGTAGTACGGCCAAGGTTCTGATAACTGATAGCTTCAGTTTCGAGCTCTTCGAGTGATAGAATTATAATAATACTATCTGAAACTTTTTTAACAGCGTATAAATCGGTCAACTTATCAAGATAATACCAACCATAAGTATTTTATAGATCAGACATATAATCAAGGCATTCTAGCCGATGTTCAAGACTCTGGCGCCTTCTTGGCTTAACGTCAAACTGGGGACCTGACTTTTATGGAGATATGTCTTTCACTATAGTAACTTACTATTAGTATGATCTTAGGGTAATATAACTTTTCTTTGGTTGAGGGAAAGGGATCAATGATCTGTTTAACAATTTAACAAAAATTTTTTATGCAGAGGATCTATAATATTATGGCAACTACAGAGCATACTCAACTTGTATCACAGCAAACTATGGAATAGCTTGAAGAAAAACATGAAGTTAAAAGCTTTAACTATGGAAAAAGAAAGATGAAATTACCAAAAGAGAAGAAAGGGTTTTAGCCAAACATATATATAAAGAAAGGTCTTGTTACAAGGGATTTTTGGTCTTTCTTGGTGATGATTCCTTCCTGAAAAAGAATCATCTTATTTATACAAGGAAAAAGTAAAAGAATAGTAACCTAATAGGACAAAGCTAGGACAAAGCATAATTACAACTTTACAAGTGGCTTAACATAAAGCTAAAGTATGGTGACTCATCACTATGACTCATCACTTATTTAACATAAAGTAAAGGTGACTCATAAAGTAAACATGACTTGACTTAGACATAAAGTTGATGAAGACTTGACATAAAGTTATCTTAATGTGAAGGCATCATAATCAACTCTTTGGAGTCTTCTGAAAAAGTGAAATTATCACACGTAATTATACATTATGGGACTGGAATAGGAAATCTTCTGTCTTGGAGCACCATGAGTATCATCATTTGAAAGAACGATGAGTGTGTTCTGAAGAAAGGTTGAGGTGTGAGTTGTCTGCGCCTGTTGTGAAATCATAGCCAATGTTTTCTAACCATTGATCTGAATAAAATCTTCAAAAAGGTCTTTAGATTCTTGCCATTCCATTTGTGGTAGAACTTCAGGAGGTTTCCAGTAAGGATTTCATTCTACTAGTCCTGCATAGTCAAGTTCAAATCTGGTAGTATCAGAAAGAGATTCTGCCCAAGCACCATCAAGTCTGGTTTCATAAATTTTTTTATCAATTTTAAGCTGGTAAATGTATTTTGAAGGATAGTTTCCTCATGGAACTTCATCTTGGAGTTTTGACCAATTTTGCTTGGGAATTTTGTGATTCATTTCACAAATTTGTCTATGAAATTCAGTGAATTCAGTTGGGTGATCAAACTGGGAATCAAACAACGAATTACCTTAGGAGCTGTAAATTATTGCATAAAAGAAATACTAGGGGTCTTTTATCAAACAGCTACAAGATCTATAAAAGATTAAAATAATATGAGGGTCAGGAGAAACTTTGGTATATCTCTTATAGGTTTCAATCCATTGAATCCAAATGGGAATAGGTCTGAACCAGGTGAAGAAAAACTTAAGATGTTGTTGATTGGGGTCCAACTGGTGTTTGGTAGGGTTGATGGTTGACTACTGAAAAAGGTGGAGAACGGTTTTGAGCTTTAGGAGTAAGAATTCTATAGCAATATAGTAAAGGTGACAAAGGTACCACATAAAACAAACTATTTCTTTTAGGAAACAAAGTGGTTCAGGAAATTAAAAGGGATGGATGAAGGGATAGCCAGGGTGTATACCAATAGATTGAATTGAGGTGTCTCCAAACTTTCTGAGTGTTTTGGACTGTTATTTGAGTAAGAAGTGAGAGGTTTTTTGGTCAAGGGTTTGAGTGACAAGAAGTTTTGGTAACTATGGAGGAAGATTTTTCACTAAAAGTTTAAGAAATTCATCAGGTAAATCAAATTCATCATCAAGGTGAGGTTTTTGAGAAGAAGAAAAAATAGGGTTTTTTGAGGGTAAAGCTTGTGAAGAAGAGGGTGTTGTTCAGCATCCATTGCATTAGGGTTATGAACTTCTAATACCATTTCTATACACAGCGATAGGTAGTACGACCAAGGCTCTAGCAATTGACGGCTTCAGTTTTGGGCTCTCCGGGTGGTAGAGTCCTAACAATACTATCTGAAACTTTTTCAACAGCGTGTAGATCGATTAACTTGTCAAGATAATACTAACCATAAGTGTTCTATAGATCAAACATATAACCAAGGTATTCTAACCGATGTTCAAGACTCTGGTGCCTTCTTGGCTTAATGTCGAACTAGGGGTTTGACTTGTATGGAGATATTTTTCACTATAGTAACTTACTATTAGTATGATTTTGGGGTAATATAACTTTTCTTTGGCTGAGAAAAAGGGATCGATGATTTGTTTAACAGTCTAACAAGAATTTCTGATGTAGAAGATCCATAATATTATGACAACAGTAGAGCATACTCAACTTGTATCACTATAAACTATGGAATAGCTTAAAGAGAAACATGAAGCTAAAAGCTTTAACTATGGAAAAAAGAAGATGAAATTACCAAAAAGAAGAAAGGTTTTTAGCCAAACATATTTTATAAAGAAAAGTTTGTTACAAGAGATTTTTTTGGTTTTTCTTGGTGATGATTTCTTCTTGAAAAAGTATCATCCTATTTATACAAGAAAAAAGTAAAGGAATATAGTGAAGGTGGAGAAAGGTTTTGAACTTTGGGAGTGGGAATTCTATAGCAATATAGTGAAGGTGACAAAGGTACCACATAAAATAAACTGTTTCTTTTGAGAAACAAAATGGTTCAGGGAATTGAAAGGGATGGATGAAGGGATAGTTAGGGTGCATACCAAGAGATTGAATTGAGGTGTCTTCAAACTTTTTGAGTGTTTTAAACTGGTATTTGAGTAAGAGGTGGGAGACTTTTTGGTCAAGGGTTTGAGTGACAAGAAGTTTTGGTAACTCTAGAGGAAGATTTTTCACTGAAAGGTTAAGAAATTCATCAGGTAAATCAAGTTCATCATCAAAGTGAGGTTTTTAAGAAGAAGAGAAAAGATGGTTTTTTTAGGATGAGGCTTGTGAAGAAGAGGTGTTGGGTTCATCATGAAAATGACTGGAATAATTTGTAAATTGTTTGAAGGAAATTTTGAATGAGGTCTTGTGAGCATGTCTGGAATGAAGTTATCTTTGCCTTTTATATGTGCTATGGTGAAGGAGTACTGTGAGAACCACTGTGATAGCTTCAGTAACTATGCATTTGGCATTTTTTTCTTTTTAAAATTGAGCATCTGATCAGAGGCTAACATATCTAATTCCACAAGAAAGTGATATCCAATGAGGTGAAATTCAAATCTTTGGATTTCATACTTTACAGCTAAAATCTCTTTTAGTGTAGAGTGATAATGGAGTTTCAAATCTTTGAATTTTTCACTTTTGTAACCACAGATTTGTCTGTTTCCATCTTTTTCTTCTAAAAAAATTGTTGACCAAAATTATTCACTTACATCTGTCTGTAATATTTTTTTTCCATCAGAAGGAATCTTTAAAATGAGAAGTGACTTTACTTTTATCTTCAAGGTCTGTACTACATTTGTCTAGATCTAGGACTACGTGGGTGGTTCTTTATTGAGCATTTATCTGAGAGGATAAGTTAACTATGCAAGATCTGAGAGAAATTTACTCATGTAATTGATTACACCGAGAAATTACTGGATTTACTTCTTTGAAAAATTTTCATAAGGGAAATCTGTAAGTGATTGAGTAATGTGAGGTTGAGCTATGTACTGACCATCTTTAAGATGCATGCCTAAAAAATCAATTTCTAAAGCACCAATGATCATCTTTTTCTTTGAGAGCATTATCTTATACTGTTGAACAATTTGTTGAACTTATCCAATAACTGTGTATAAGATGTGTCATCTGGAGAGAACAGTAAGACATAATCAATATAAATCAAGGCATTATCAAGAATTAGAGCAAATATCTTTGTCATTGCTTTCTGAAACAGTGAAAGAGCAACTTTTAATCCAAAAGGCATTACTGTCCACTGGAAATGGTGTTGAAAAATGTAAAATGCCATTTTGTATCTGTCCTGTGGATGTATACCTAGTTGCCAAAATCTTGCTTTGGGATCAAACTTTAAGAAGACTTTTACATTTGCTAAATTTACAAACAAAGTTTTTCTGTCTGGAAGAGGGAACTTATCATCTGTAAGGAAAATGTTAAGAGGCTTGTAATTGATTACCAATATTAATTTTTCACGAACTTGTTCTAAACGTTTGTTGACATAAAATGCTTCACATGCCCATGGAGAGGAGGTTGGTTCAATTAATCCATGAGCCTGGATAAGGGAGCATTCTTGGATTGCTTGCTTGAAATGATCTGGGTTCATCCTTGAATGACTAGCTTTTGTGAGATTGACATTTTCATCTCTTTTAAAAAGAAGGGAAATGAAAATTTAGGGTTTTTCCAAAGTGGGTGGTCACATTTCTGGAGGAAGTCTGAATAATTTTCTGCACAAGAAAAGTGAATGAACTTGTGTCTGAATTCTTAGAAAACATCTAGTTGAATGGCTAGGGTGAAAAGATTGGGAAGACTTTTCCAAGGTTTAAAATAACTTTCAAACTTGATACCTTTTTTACTAAGCTTTAAACCTGGTATATTGATAATGATATCAAAACCAATAATAAGGTCTTTCTGGGGAAGTGAAGATCCTGAAATCTTTTGAGTAATTTGACAACCTGGAAAGATTTGAAAGGTAACAGGGCTGCTGATAAAGTTTAGAGAAAATACATTCTCATCAGCGATTTTGAACAAGGTTTTCTATTTTGTCCAAAGGTTTTTAGGTAAAACAAGAGGGTTTGCTATGGTTTGGGCTGCACCAGTGTCAAAAAAAGCTGTGACTGTTATAGGAGAAGAATGTTTGTGAGGGAAGATCTGAACTGGAGCTAAGGGTAATTTTGAAGGTTAAAGAGTTTAAACTTTTTAGAGTTCTTGAACTGACATATACTCATAACATTAATCATCTGTAAAGTCATTTGAGTATTCTGAGTAATCTGAATCTGTAAATTCAGCATCATCAAACTGCTTGATCATAACAGGGATCTTTCATTCTGCTCATCATCAAGAAAGAAAATTAATTCAAGATCATCATCTGAGAGATTTATACCAGAGATATTAACAATGTCTTAGATCATCTTGACTAATTTTTTATCTGACTTTGGGTAATTCTTGGAAAAATGTCATGATTTTCCATAAAAAAAATATTTTAAACTTTTGATCTTTGGATCTTTCTTTTTTCTTGTAAATTTGAATCTTTGAAATCTTCTAGGCTTATCAGCATATCTGAAGAGCTTCTTATGTCTGGATCTAAAGAAGATTGGATGTCTTAAAGGTCTGAATCTTCTGAAATGTTTCTTTTTCTTGTTGTTGTAAAAACATGTGGGATCTTTAGAAGAACATTTGATTTGAAGTCCTAAGAAGGAGTAAGAGCATGGCTTTTCTAGCTTTTTAGAGTTATGTTCCAGGATTTTAATGTATTTGTGCTTTTTGTAAATCTTATCAAGTGCTTTCAACATTATCATGTAGATATCTCCAAGGGTCATAGATTTAACATCAAGAGATCTGAAGTTCAACTGGATTTTTGTTTGCTGTACAAGTTCTTCTGGAATAGAATTAAAAAATGCTTGCTTTAAGTTGACATCATCGAATCCACTAAATATGTAAAAATACTGAGAGAATTGTTGATAGTGTCTGTCAAGATCTTTTAGATGGAAAGAATAGCACTTTAGTTTGAAAAATTATTCTCTGATCTTTTCCAATCTGTGAGTTTCTTGTCCACAAAAGATTGCTGCAAAATGAGAGACAGCTTTTGTGATTGTTGGGCATTGAAGAAACTAGAGTTGTCTATATTCACCAATGTTGTTCCAAAAGTTTTTTAGAGTTTCAACTAGTCTGAAAACAAATCTGATCAATACTGTATGCATCGTAACATTAGGATGAGAGTTTAATTCAATAAGTCTCCATGCTAAGAACTCTTAAAATCTTAAGGGCCATTTTGAAGGAGGAATATCATCAATGGTAAAAACTAAGAACTTTGATGTTGAAAGAGGAACATATGATTATTGTGAATGAGGGTGTTGTTCAGCATCTATTGCATCAGGGTTTTGAACTTTTGGAGTATCATCTGGAACTTTAACTATTGGTTCTATCATGAAAATCTAAGGGAGCATTAATTTATCTGAGTCATCAGTATCATCTGCTTTAACTGAGTCATCTAATTTAACAGTATCCATATGAGATTCAGTCTCAAAGGTAGAAGGAAAAATATCTTCAAGGGAGAATTGAGAGAGGTTGTCTTGTGCCATCTAGTGAAGCATTTCTGGAAGGGTTTGTGTATGAAAAATCATAAGTTGTATAGGTTTTTAGTCTGGTTGTGGTGTAGGGTTTTGAGGTGTGGAACTTGAGCTTAGTTTTGGTTTTGAAGGTTGAAAAAGTAGTTATTTTGTGACTCTTTTAGGTTTTGGATCAACTGGATGTTTTTCTCGAAATCTGTGAATCTATTTTTCAATTGTACCAAAGGGAGGTTGTTCTAGTTGGTCTGAGATAGAGTGAAGTATTGTGTTGGTTGTGAGGATGTTGGGATGGATGTTGAGGGAGGTTTGTACTAAAAAAGTGTGAAAAAAGGTTTTGGAGGTGAGGTTGGAGGATTGTATGGTTAAAATGGAGGAGGAGTATAGGCTTGGTAAAGAGTATCATGCATACCAGTGTGAAATGGTATGAAGATGTTGTAACTAGAGGCTGCCTGTTATTGTTGTTGTTTCTGACAAAACTGGTTTTGAAGATCTGCAAGTTGAATCTTTAGCCTCTTCATTTCTTTCTCTCGTTCAGTAAAAGCATAAGTGAATCTAATGTTGGTTTCAACCATATATCTAAGTTCTTGATCAAGTGTGATTATCCTTGACTGAATTTCAAGAATAATATTTTGAAGATTGACAAGGCTCTTATCAAAATGTTGACTGACTTGGTCCAACTTGTGTTCAATTCTGTGCAGGTATAAATTTTACTGAAAAGAATTTTTAGTTTGTCAGTTTAAAATTGCTTCAGCATGATAAACACTTTTTTTATTGCCATATTCATCTCTGTCAGTGGGAGTGGAGATTTTTGGAATGTGTTTGTACTAGTCTTTATGACACTCTTGAAAATAAAAAAAATCTGAGCTTGGGAAGGTTGGTTGCATCATTGAAATTTATGGTAAAGGTTTGGTGGAATCTTGGATGTAATCTTGTTTTTGTGTGGGTTGATTTAAGAGTGATTTTTCTTTCTTATGATAGATGACATAGTAGTCAAACTTTCTTGAGAGTTCACCAAGGAGATCAACTTCAGGGTCTCCATTCTCATATCTTTTTTTGAGCTTTTGTTGGGAAGACTTTTTCTTCTTTTGCTTCGTTGAAACATCATCATCATCATTCATGAAGCTTTTATATGCGTCTATCTGGCATTCTTTGCATTGACAATTTATGTCCTAATAATAATGTCCTTGTAGAGATCTATATGCATACACAATATTTTCATTGGACTGAAAGTGTGTGACTGGAACATCAAGGAGATCAGCATGATATTTTTGCATCATAAATTATGTTGAAAAGATTGTTGAAGGATGAACATCATTTTCTTTGCTATGATCAAACTCAATTATGACAGTACCATCCTGATTTGTCTTATAAGTTGGATCAAAATGTTTAATTGGTTCATCTTGCTTCCAAATCTTTTGATAACTTGTTGTCCATATCTTTGGGAGAAAAGTGGCAAGTTCTTCATTTGAGATCTGCTTTGAAATATGAACATGTCTAGGAGTTCTGTCTACTGCTTCCAATTTGACAAAAACAGCATCACTAGAGTGTGAAAAAGATAAGTTAATGGCATGATCTTAAACTCTATATGCCATCTGGTAGTGAAGAGTTACCTAGAGGCCTTTCATTTTTGTGCCTATGATTTGGACTTGAACTTTTAAAGCATCTAACAGGGTTGGACCATGAAAAGATATATTATAATTTGGGAAGACTGTGAAGAAGACAGTTCTTGCATTAAGTGTTGTCTCAACGATGCCAAGGACTGCATGCTTGTATTCTTTAAATCTTGTGTCCAACAAAGCCATCTGGTATATACAGGAATTCCATTTCTGCCATGGAAGGTTAAGGCTATTCTGATAGCACCAAAGTGAATATGAGTGTATCCTTATTCTGATCACTATTGAGAAAATTCTTCTGGGATCTTAAGAGTAACAAAATGCTCTTGAGGTCCTACTGAAAGAATACATTGATCAAAGTTTGTGGCTTGAACATACTCTTTTGGAGCTTGGTATTTGGGTTTTAAAAGAGTTTTTAAAAGATCTAGTTAGAGAAGGGGAGGAGTTTGAGAAAGCTGTATAAAGATTTACAATAGGAAGGACTGTTGTTGGGTTTTTTTTTTTTTGGATATAATCTACTTCATATAAGAACTTAAACTTAGAAGAGGAAGACTTTTTAATACAGGAGAAGGAGGAGAAGACAAACTAAAAGAAGATCTAGAAGAAGAAGATTAAGAACTAGAGTTACTAAGAGTTGATAGATCCATGAAAATAAGACTCTCTTTTAGCTTTTCTTTTTCCAACTTTAATAATCAAGGCTTTAGAAACATATTTTTCTTCTCACTATCTTAGCAAGCTTCAAGCTCTGATACCATTTCTATACACAGTGACAAGTAGTACGACCAAGGTTTTGGCAACTGACGGCTTCAGTTCTAGGCTCTCTGAGTGGTAGAGTCTTAACAATACTATCTGAAATTTTTTCAACAATGTGTAGATCGATCAACTTGTCAAGATAATACTAACCATAAGCATTCTATAGATCAGACATATAACCAAGGTATTCTAGTCGGTGTTCAAGACTCTGATGCCTTCTTAGCTTAACGTCGAACTGGGGGCCTGACTTTTATGGAGATATGTCTTTCACTATAGTAACTTACTATTAGTATGATCTTGAGGCAGTATAATTTTTTTTTGGCTGAGAGAAAGGGATTAATGATCTGTTTAATAGTTTAACAAGAATTTTTAGTGTAGAGGATACATAATATTATGGCAACTGCAGAGCATACTCAACTTGTATCACTGTAAACTATAGAATAGCTTGAAGAGAAACATGAAGCTAAAAGCTTTAACTATGAAAAAAGAAAGATGAAATTACCAAAAGAGAAGAAAGGTTTTTAGCCAAACATATTTTATAAAGAAATGTTTGTTACAAGGGATTTTTTTTTTTGGTTTTTCTTGGTGATGATTCCTTCTTGAAAAAGTATCATCCTATTTATACAAGAAAAAAGTAAAAAAAAATAGTAACCAAATAGGACAAAGCTAGGACAAAACATAATTACAACTTTATAAATGTCTTAACATAAATCTAAAATACAGTGACTTATCATTATAGTACGGTGACTCATCACTATGACTCATCACTTATTTGACATAAAGTAAAAGTGACTTATAAAGTAAACATGACTTGATTTATACATAAAGTTGATGAAGACTTGACATAAAATTATCTTGATGTGGAGGTATCATAATTAACTCTTTGGAGTCTTTTGGAAAAGTGAAATTATCACACATAATTATACATTATTAGACTGAAATAGGGAATCTTCTGTTTTGAAGCACTATGAGTATCATCATTTGAGAGAATGATGAGTGTGTTCTAGAGAGAGGTTGAGGTGTGAGTTGTCTGCGCCTGGTGTGAAATTATAGTCAATGTTTTCTAACCATCGATCTGGATCAAAATCTTCAAAAGGGGTCTTGCAATTCTTGCCATTCCATTTATGGTAGAACTTTAGGAGGTTTTCAGTAAGGATTCCATTCTACTGGTCTTGTATGGTCAAGTTCAAATCTGGTAGTATCAGAAAGAGGTTCTGTCCAAGCACTATCAAGTCTGGTTTCATAAATCTTTTTATCAATTTTAAGCTGGTAAATATATTCTAAAGGATAGTTTTCCCATGGAACTTCATCTTGGAGTTCTGATCAATTTTGCTTGGGAATTTTGTGATTCATTTCACAAATTTGTCTCTAAAATTTAGTGTATTCAGCTGGGTGATCAAACTGAGAATCAAACAGCGAATATCTTTGGGAGCTGTGAATTGCTGCGTAAGGAAAATACTAAGGGTCTTTTGTCAAACAGCTACAAGATCTGTAAAAGATTAAAACAATATGAGGGTCAAGAGAAACTTTGGTATATCTCTCATAGGTTTCAATCCATTGAATCCAAATGGGAATGGGTCTGAACTAGGTGAAGAAAAACTTGAAATGTTGTTGACTGAGGTCCAACTGTGTTTGGTAGGGTTGATGGTTGACTACTAAAAAAGGTGGAGAACGGTTTTGAGCTTTGGGAGTAGGAATTCTATAGCAATATAGTAAAGGTGACAAAGGTACCATATAAAACAAACTATTTCTTTTGGGAAACAAAGTGGTTCAGGGAATTGAAAGGGATAGATGAAGGGATAGTCAGGGTGTATACCAAGAGATTGAATGGAGGTGTCTTCAAACTTTTTTAGTGTTTTGGACTGGTATTTGAGTAAGAGGTGAGAGGCTTTTTGGTCAAAGGTTTGAGTGGCAAGAAGTTTTGGTAACTCTGAAGGAAGATTTTTCACTGAAAGGTTAAAAAATTTATCAGGTAAATCAAATTCATCATCATGGTGAGGTTTTTGAGAATAAAGGAAAAGAGGGTTTTTTGAGGATGAGGCTTGTGAAAAAAAAGGTGTTGTTCAGCATCCATTGCATCAGGGTTACGAACTTCTGAAACCATTTCTATACACAGCGGCAGGTAGTACGACCGAGGCTCTGACAACTGACGACTTCAGTTTTGGGCTCTCTAGGTGATAGAGTCCTGACAATACTATCTGAAACTTTTTCAATAACGTGTAGATTGGTCAACTTGTCAAGATAATACTAACCATAAGCATTTTATAGATCAGATATATAATTAAGGTATTCTAGCTAGTGTTCAAGACTCTGGCGTCTTTTTGGCTTAACGTCGAACTGGGGCTTGACTTTTATGGAGATATGTCTTTCACTATAGTAACTTACTATTAGTATGATCTTGGGGTAGTATAACTTTTCTTTGGCTGAGAGAAAGGGATCAATGATCTGTTTAACAGTTTAACAATAATTTATGATACAGTGGATCCATAATATTATAGCAACTGCAGAGCATACTCAACTTGTATCACTGCAAACTATGAAATAGCTTGAAGAGAAACATGAAGCTAAAAGCTTTAACTATGGAAAAAGAAAGATGGATTTACCAAAAGAGAAGAAAAGTTTTCAGCCAAACATATTTTATAAAGAAAGGTTTGTTACAAGGAATTTTTTTGGTTTTTCTTGGTGATGATTCTTTCTTGAAGAAGTATCATCCTATTTATACAATAAAAAAGTAAAAAAATAGTAACATAATAGGACAAAGCTAGGACTAAGCATAATTATAACTTTACAAGTATCTTAACATAAAGCTAAAGTATGATGACTCATTACTATGACTCATCACTTATTTGATATAAAGTGAAGGTGACTCATAAAGTAAACATGACTTTACTTAAAAATAAAGTTGATGAAGACTTGACATAAAGTTATCTTATATGAAGGCATCATAATCAACTCTTTGGAGTCTTCTGAAAAAGTAAAATTATAACATGTAATTATACATTATTAGACTGGAACAAGGAATCTTCTGTCTTGGAGCACCATGAGTATCATCATTTGAGAGAATGATGACTGTGTTCTGGAAAGAGGTTGAGGTGTGAATTGTCTGCGTCTGGTGTGAAATCATAGCCAATGTTTTCTAACCATTGATCTGGATCAAAATCTTTAAAAAGGGTCTTGGAATTCTTGTCATTCAATTGTGGTAGAATTTCATGAGGTTTCCAGTAAGGATTCATTTTACTAGTCCTACATGGTCAAGTTCAAATATGGTAGTATCAGAAAGAGGTTCTGTCCAAGCATCATCAAGTCTGGTTTCATAATCTTTTTATCAATTTTAAGCTAGTAAATGTATTCTAAAGGATAGTTTCCCCATGAAACTTCATCTTGGAGTTCTGGCCAATTTTGTTGGAAATTTTGTGATTCATTTCACAAATTTATCTTTGAAATTCAGTGTATTCAACTGGGTAATCAAACTGGGAATCAAACAGCGAATATCTTTAGGAGCTATAAATTGTTGCATAGGGGAAATATTGGGGGTCTTTTGTCAAACAGCTGCAAGATCTGTGAAAGATTAAAATAATATGAGGGTCATGAGAAACTTTGGTATATCTCTCATAGGTTTCAATCCATTGAATCCAAATGGGAATGGGTCTGAAACAGGTGAATAAAAACTTAAGATGTTGTTGACTGGGGTCCAACTGATGTTTAGTAGGATTTATGGTTGACTGCTGAAAAAGGTGAAAAAAGGTTTTGAGCTTTGGGAGTGGGAATTCTATAGCAATATAGTGAAGGTGATAAAGGTACCACATAAAACAAACTGTTTCTTTTAGAAAACAAAGTGGTTAAGGGAATTAAAAGGGATGGATGAAGGGATAGTCATGGTGTATACCAAGAGATTGAATAGAGGTGTCTCCAACTTTTTGAGTGTTTTGGACTGATATTTGAGTAAAAAGTGAGAGGCTTTTTAGTCAAAAGTTTGAGTGACAAGAAGTTTTGGTAACTCTGAAGGAAGATTTTCCACTGAAAGGTTAAGAAATTCATCAAGTAAATCAAATTCATCATCAAAGTGAGGTTTTTGAGAAGAAGGGAAAAAAAGATTTTTTAAGGATGAGGCTTGTGAAGAAGAGGGTGTTGGGTTCATCATGAAAATGACTGGAATAATCTGTAAGTTATTTGAAGGAAGTTTTGAAAGAGATCTTGTGAGCATATCTGAAATGAAGTTATCTTTACCTTTTATATGTGCTGTGGTGAGGGAGTACTGTGATAGCCTGAGTAACTGTGCATTTGGTATTTTTTTCTTTTTGAAATTGAGCATCTGATCAAAGGCTGACATATCTAATTCCACAAGAAAGTGATATCCAATGAGGTAAAATTCAAATCTTTGGATTCCATACTTTACAGCTAAAATCTCTTTTAGTGTAAAGTGATAATGGAGTTTTGAATCTTTGAATTTTTTGCTCTTGTAACCACAGATTTATCTGTTTCTATCTTTTTCTTCTAAAAGAATTACTGACTAAAACTATTCACTTGCATCTGTCTGCAATATTCTTTTTCTATTAGAAGGAATCTTTAAAGTGAAAAGTGACTTTGCTTTTATCTTCAAGGTCTGTACTGTATTTATCTGGATCTGGGACCATGTGGGTTATTTTTTCTTGAGCATTTGTCTAAGAGGATGAGTTAACTGTGCAAGATCTGAGAGAAATTCACTCATGTAATTGACTACGTTGAGAAATTACTGGATTTGCTTCTTTGAAAAATTTTCATCAGGAAAATCTGTAAATGACTGAGTAATGTGAGGTTGAGCTATGTACTGACCATCTTTAAGATGCATGCCTAAGAAATCAATTTTTGAAGCACCAATGATCATCTTTTTCTTTGAAAGTATTATCCCATACTGTTAAACAATTTGATGAAACTTATCTAATAACTGTGTATGAGATGTGTCATTTGGAAAGAACAGTAAGATATCATCAATGTAAATCAAGACATTATCAATAATTTGAGCAAATATCTTTGTCATTGCTTTCTGAAACAGTAAAGGAGTAACTTTTAATCCAAAAGATATTACTGTCCACTAAAAATGGTGTTCAGGAATGCAAAACGTCATTTTGTATCTGTCATGTGCATGTGTACCTAGTTGCCAAAATCCTGCTTTGAGGTTAAACTTTGAGAAGACTTTTGCATTTGCCAAATTTGCAAACAAAGTTTTTTTGTCTAAAAGAGGGAACTTATCATTTGCAAGGAAAATGTTAAGAGGCTTGTAATTAATTACCAATCTTAATTTTTCATAAACTTGTTCTAAACGTTTGTTAACATAAAACACTTCACATGCCTATGGAGAGGAGGTTGGTTCAATTAATCCTTGAGACTGGAGATAGAAGCATTCTTGGATTGCTTGCTTGAAATAATCTGGGTTCATGCCTGAATGACTAGCTTTTGTGGGACTGGCATTTTCATCTCCCTCACAAACATTCCTCTCCTATAACAGTCACAGCTTTTTTTTATACTGGTGCAGTCCAAAACATAGCAAACCCCCTTGTTTTACCCAAAAACCTTTGGACAAAATAGAAAACCTTCTCAAAATCACTGATGAGAATGTATTTTCTACAGGCTTTACAACCCTGTTACCCTTCAAATCTTTCTAGGTTGTCGAATAACTCAAAAGATTTTAAGATCTCTACTTCTCCAGAAAGACCTTGTTATTGGTTTTGATATAATTACCAGTATACCAAGTTTCAAGCTTAGTGAAAAAGGTATAAAGTTTGAAAGTTATTTTAAACCTTGGAAAAACCTTCTCAATCTTTCACCCCTAACCATTCAACCAGATGTTTTTCAAGAATTCAGACACAAGTTCATTCACTTTTCTTGTGCAAAAAATCATTTAGACTTCCTCTAGAAATGTGACCACCCACTTTGGAAAAACCCTAAATTTTTCATTTCTCTTCCCTTCAAAAGCGATGAAAATGCCAATCCCACAAAAGTTAGTCATTCAGGCATGAACCCAGATCATTTCAAGCAAGCAATCCAAGAATGCTCCCTTTTTCCAGGCTTAAGGATTAATTAAACCAACCTCCTCTTCATGGGCATGTGAAGCGTTTTATGTCAACAAACATTCAGAACAAGTTCGTGAAAAATTAAGATTGGTAATCAATTATAAGCCTCTTAACATTTTCCTTGCAGATGATAAGTTTCCTCTTCCAGACAGAAAAACTTTGTTTGTAAATTTGGCAAATGTAAAAGTCTTCTCAAAGTTTGACCTCAAAGCAAGATTTTGACAACTAGGTATACATTCACAAGACAGATACAAAATGGCATTTTGCATTCTTCAACACCATTTTCAGTGGACAGTAATACCTTTTGGATTAAAAGTTACTCCTTCACTATTCCAAAAAGCAATAACAAAGATATTTGCTCTAATTCTTGATAATGCCTTAATTTACATTGATGATATCTTACTATTCTCTCCAGATGACACATCTCATACATAGTTATTGGATAAGTTTCAGTAAATTGTTCAATAGTATGAGATAATGCTCTTAGAGAAAAAGATGATCATTGGTGCTTCAGAAATTGATTTCTTAAGCATACATCTTAAAGATGGTCAGTACATAGCTTAACCTCATATTGCTCAGTCACTTGTAGATTTTTTTGAAAAAAATTTTTCAAAGAAGCAAATCCAGTAATTTTTTGACGTAGTCAATTACATGAGTGAATTTCTCTCAGATCTTGCACAGTTAACTCATCCTCTCAATAAATGCTCAAGAAAAAATAACCCACATGGTCTCAGATCCAGACAAATACAGTACAGACCTTGAAGATAAAAGCAAAGTCACTTCTCACTTTAAAGATTCCTTCTGATGGAAAAAATATTACAAACAATACAAGTGAATAGTTTTGGTCAGCATCCATTGCATCAGGGTTATGAACTTCTAGAGTACCATCTAGCACTTCAACTGTTGGTTCTGTCATGAAAATCTGAGGGAGCACTAATTCATCTGAGTCATCAGTATCATCTACTTCAACGAGTCATCTAAATTGACAGTGTCCATGTGGGATTCAATCTCAAAGATAGAAGGAAAAATATCTTCAAATGAGAATTGAGAGAGGTTATCTTATGCCATCTGGTGAAGTATTTCTGGAAGGGTTTGTGTATGAGAAATCATAAGTTGTATAGGTTTTTGGTCTGGTTGTGGTGTAGGGTTTTGAGGTATGGAACTTGAGCTTGGTTTTGGTTTTGAAGGTTAAAAAAGTGGTTGTTCTGTGACTCTTTTGGGTTTTGGATCAACTGGTTGTTTTTTTTGAAATCTATGAATCCATTTTTTAGTTGTACCAAAAAGAGGCTGTTATGGTTGGTTTGAGATATGAATGAAGTATTATGTTGGTTGTGAGGATGTTGGGATGGATGTTGAGGGAGGTTTGTACTAAAAAGATGTGAAAAAAAGTTTTGAATGTGAGGTTAGAAGATTGTATGATTGAAATAAAGGAGGAGTATAGGCTTGGTAAAGAGTATCATGCATACCAGTGTGAAATGGTGTGAAGATGTTGTAACTAGAGGCTACTTATTGTTGTTGTTGTTTCTGACGAAACTGGTTTTGAAGGCCTACAAGTTGAATCTTTAGGCTCTTCATTTTTTTCTCTCGTTCAGTGGAAGTATAAGTGAATCCAGTGTTGGTTTCAGCCATATATCTGAGTTCTTGATCAAGTGTGATTATCCTTGATTGAATTTCAAGAATAATATTTTGAAGATTGACAAGGCTCTTATCAAAATGTTGACTGACTTGGTCCAACTTGTGTTCAATTCTATGCAGGTATGAATTCTGCTGGAGAAAATTTTCAGTTTGTCAGTTTAAAACTGCTTCAGCACGAGAAACATTTTTTTGATTGTCATATTCATCTCTGTCAGTGGGATTGGGGATTTTTAAAATGTGATTATACTGATCTTTATGAAACTTTTGAAAATGAGGAAAATCTGAGCTTGGGAAGGTTGGTTGCATCATTGAAATTTATGGTAAAGGTTTAGGGGAATCTTCGATGTAATCTTGTTTTTGTGTGGGTTAATTTGAGAATGGTTTTTCTTTCTTAGGATAGATGACATAGTAGTCAAATTTTCCTGAGGGTTCACCAAGGAGATCAACTTCAGGGTCTCCATTCTCATATCTTTCTTTAAACTTTTATTGGGAAGACTTTTTCTTCTTTTGCTTCTTTGAAACATCATCATCATCCAGGAAGCTTTTATATGCGTCTATCTGGCATTCTTTGCATTGATAATTTATGTCTCAATAACAATATCCTTGTGGAGATCTATATACATACATAGGATTTCTATTGGATTGAAAGTGTGTGATTAGAACATCAAAGAGATCAGCATGACATCTTTGCATCATAAATTATGTTAGAAAGATTGTTGGAGGAGGAACATCCTTTCTTTTGCTGTGATCAAACTCAATTATGATAGTACCATCCTGATTTGTCTTGTAAGTTGGATCAAAATGTTCAATTGGTTCATCTTGCTTCCAAATCTTTTAATAACTTATCGTCCACATCTTTGGGAGAAGAGTGTCAAGTTCTTCATTTGAGATCTGCTTTGAAATATGAACATGTCTTGGAGTTCTGTCTGCTGCTTCCATTTTGACAAAAACAACATCACTAGAGTGTGAAAGAAGCAAGTTAATGGTATGATCTTGAACTCTATATGTCATCTGATAGTGAAGGGTTGCTTTGAGGCCTTTCATTTCTGTGCTTACGATTTGGACTTGAACTTTTAAAGCATCTAATAAGGTTGGATCATAAAGAGACATATTATAATTTGGAATGACTGTGAAGAAGACAGTTCCTGCATTGAGTGTTGTCTCAACGATGTCAAAGACTGCATGCTTGTATTCTTTAAATCTTGTGCCCAACAAGGCCATTCTGGTACATACAGGAATTCTATTTTTGTCATGGAAGATTAAGACTATTCTAATAGCACCAAAGTAAATATGAGTGTATCCTTGTTCTGATCACTGTTGAAGAAATTCTTTTAGGATCTGAAGTGTAATAAAATGCTCTTGAGGTCCTGCTGGAAGAATACATTGATCAAAGTTTGTGGCTTGAACATACTCTTTTGGAGCTTGGTATTTAGGTTTTAAAAGAGTTTTTAAAGATCTAGTTAGAGAATGGAAGGAGTTTGAGAAAGCTATATAAAGATTTACAAGGGGAAAAACTGTTTGTTGGGTTTTCTTTTCTTCTGGGATATAATCTACTTCATATAAGAACTTAAACTTAAAAGAGGAATACTTTTTAAGTACAGGAGAAGGAGGAGAGGACAAACTAAAATATCTAGAAGAAGAAGGTTAAGAACTAGAATTGCTAAGAGTTGATAGATCCATGATAATAAGACTTTCTTTTGACTTTTCATTTTCCAACTTCAATAATCAAGGCTTTAGAAACATATTTTCTTCTCACTATCTTGGCAAGCTTCAAACTTTGATACCATTTCTATAAGGCTCTGATACCATATATTTATATTTAATAAATTTTGATATTATATGTTACGGTGTTTTAGTGAATAAATACTATTAATTTTTATTTTTAACTGCGTTTATCAATACAAACATGGTTATCCGAAAATTTTGTGGCATTTTCATAAAAAACGCTTGAACTTTATAACAAAAATGAAAGTTTATGATATTTATAAGTGAAATATCGCTAAATCCTAGATAAAAATGATTTTTACATTAAATTTAATTATAATTTCTTACATCTTTTAGAAAGTAAATTAATGAAATCTTTATTAAAAAATATTACGAAAATTTTAGATTAAAAAATATCTTTAAATTCTTCGATGTAAAAGCAAATTTTAAATATAGTATTTTCATCCAAAATTTATTGTAATATTTCTTTAAAAATAATAAAATAATATTATTTGTATATGATAATGAGAACTCATCGACATTTAAATAGAGTACCAATAATTATTTTCACATAATACTATTTTTAATTTTATTTGTTTAAAACTATTGTTTCTAAATAAACTTTTTATATGTAAAAAAATGAAAAATGATATAAGTAATATTAAACATCAACAACTAAAATAATATATATGCATTATAAATGTACACATTAATATGAAAATGAAATATATGCAAATAATGGCAAAATGCAAATTTAGGATGCGGGTTTTTAAATATAAAAAAATTATCCGGACTTTTCAACCTCTAGACAGAGTTTAAGTGCGATTATTTTATATTTTAAAATCTCATTTTATTATTTTTTATTCTTTATTCCTTATTCAATTTTATTATTATTATTGTTTGACGAAATTATATGAAAAATTCTTAATGAAACAAATTTTTCTAAATACTCCATCATCTATGTGGCATTTGGTAACAAATTATTTCACGAAAAATTTCAATATAAATTTTATAATAGTTTTATGGTTTGGTTTTGGGTTGCAAAGTTTAATTTAAGATTTTAACTAATGCCTATTTAGGTTTTCAAGTTTCCTTAGAGTTTTAATTTTAGAGTTTCATTTAGGTTTTCGGCTTGAGGGCTTTAATGTAGAATTTCAAATTAGGATTTCAATCTTATGATTTTATTTAGAGTTTTGACTTTAAGGTTTTATTCTTTAGGGTTCTATTTAGGTTTCAACCTTAGGGTTTTATTTAGGGTTTTAATTTTAGAATTTCATCTAAGTTTTTTGTTCTAAGGTTTGTAAAAATTTATAAACTTCTCTAAAAATTTTCAATATTTAGGCAAACTTTGAGAATAAGCTCATATTTTTTAATTTTTAAAAATTAATTATTATATATATATTTTTTAGTGCAAGCTCATTTTATATCAGTTTTCTAAAAAAATTATTTTTATATTTATTTTTTTGTTTTCATTAAAAAAATTGATTATTATTATTATTATTATTATTATTATTATTATACTATTTAATGTTTATTATTTAATAATTTTTCAATATTTAAGTAAAATTATTATTATTATAATTATTATTATTATTATTATTATTATAAAACTCGATTTTTAATTCTCTTCAACATCTAAGCAAAGATTTTAAAATTTTTATTATTTACTATTTACTATATTTATTTTTAGAAGATATCATAATAAGTAAAATTTTAACGGTTTGGCAACGCTATAAAATTAAATTGCTTAAATAAAAAGAGCACGATGAATAAACAGCATTGAGTTAAATTGTAAGCGGGCATAAAAATAAAGAAACATGAAAGTTAAGCAGTTTCAAAAGCTGGATTATCAATAAGCGATATGGCATAGAAATTAAAAATGCATAAAAAGTTAAATTGCTTTGAAAATTTGAAGTGCATGTAAAGAAGTTTAAAGAAAAGAAATTCAAATGCATGAATTCAAATGAAAAATGAGAACAAAAACTCTTGAATTAAGAATAATATATACGAGTTAAATGCCTAAAGTTTAGATTGCTTGATTTTCTTTTAAGAAAAAATATCACTTAAGTTTGAAGAAAGCAAAATTATAACCTTAAACTAATACTAATGCATCATTTTTCCAACTAACAGCATGCAATACAAGGACACCTAAGAATTATATCAGCATAACAACATAAATGGAACTTTCTGTAGGGAAGGAAGACTAACATTTCCTTATAAGGCAACTAAGCTTGACACCAAACACATCATTCAAGGATAAATATTAGAAGCTATAATGCTCTAACGGTGTTGTTACACCCACGCAACCACCGTAAGAGGAAGACAGAACAAGCTAACGTGCAAAATAAAAAGCCAAGCTTTAAACTTTCCCTTTCACTAATACCCACCCGTAAGAATGAGGAAAGTCATTTTAAACTTCCACAGATTTACATACCATGTGCTCTTGTACTTTACCAACTTCACACACAAACAGTACACATAAATAAAATAAAATAAAAACTTGACTTTCATGTAAACCAACATGTCAAGAACAACTTCAAACTATGAAAGCAAGAGATAAATTTTAAGCTCCTACCTAACAGAATCTTCTTGCGTTTTCCACTGCTGGTTAGGCTCCCTCTTCGTTCTTTTTTTTTTCTTTTTCTGTTTCTGTCCTCCTGCTCTTTCTTCCCTGCTATACTCCTTGCGTTTTTTCTGCTATTTCCAGCTATGTTCCTTCCTCCTGTTTGTTTTTTTTCTGCTGGTTACCTTTCCGTTCCACGCTACTTCTGCTCACGTTCTTTTTTCTTGTGCTCTTGTTCCTAACAGGGGCTTCCCTCTTTTCTTCTTTATTGCTTCCAGTTTTTGTTGGCAGCCTCACGCCTCCTGGATTCTGCTTGTCTATCACGTCTTTTCCCTGCACTTTTCTCTTCATTGATTCTTTTTCTTTTTTGCTTCTTTGGTCTGTTCTTTTTGCTTTTTCTTTTCATTTTTTTTTTGGCTTCCCCGTTTTCTGCCCCAGCCTTCTCTTCCAGCTTGTCAGTTTTTTTCTACTCTCCGTTGCTGCAGTTTCTTGCTTCTTCCCCTTTTTCACGCAGCCAACTTCCCACGTTTTGCCTCTTTTTCGCTTTCCACGTTGCCAGCGGCACCATACCTTCAGTTTCAGTTTTGCCGTTTACACGGCATGCATGCTGTTTTTTTCACAGTTTTTTTTTTTTTTTTTTTTTTGGCTTTCATTTCTTTATTTTTATATATTATGGGCTTCCTTTTCTTTTTATTATTTTAAATTTTGGGCTTCTTTTATTTTTTTTTGCTTTTGTATTTTGGGCTCTTTTTAATTTGTTTGGCCTAAACTTTTTTTATTTTTTATATTATTATTTCTTAATTTTTTATTTATTATTTTATAAAAAAATTTTAAAATTTTAAATTTATATATGTTTATTTGGTTTCATTTTATTTGATTATTTTCTAATTTTTCAATTTTAAATTTAAATTTAAATTTAAATTTTTAATTTTTAAGTTTTTATTTTTATTTTTAAATTTTAATTTTATATTATTATTATTATTATTATTATTATTATTATTATTATAACCATTAATTACCTTTTAAGATTAGACCTTTTATGGAATCATTTTGGACCTTATTTGAAGCATTAAAAGTGAGTCATAGGCTTAAAAAATAAAAATCGAGTCCAATTATAAAAACAAGTTTGGATTATAAAAAAAAAAAAAAAGATTTCTGGACAAAATTAGATATACATAATTATTTTTAAAATTTTAATAAAATAAATCAGTTCTTGTTAGAATGATGTGTCATCATGCTACAAATAAAAGTCGGTGAATGACAATGTTGGGGAACCATGACAAATTACCCATGGGACACTTGCAGATCATTTCAGACCCTGGGAAATCAGAATATTTCATGTCATCCATGATATACAGAACATGAGAAACCTATCAAGTTCACCTCAACTTTCTTTTGCTTGACATGAACATAGAAAGACCTCAATCGGCTTTCATTATATAATTCTATAAAGTCATATACTTCATCCTTTCTTCAGAAATTATATTAAGATTTCATTGCATAAGTAACATACTTTCAATTTAGCCAAAATAATTGACATAAAATAAAACCAAGCTTATCTCATAGTTTTTCATCATTTCAAAAACCCATTTAATTAATTTCATAGAAAGCATAATTAAAAATTAAAAAGTTATATTTAAAAAACGAACCATCAATTAATTAATTAAAAACAAAGCATTCTTTTTACTAAAGAAGAAAATAAAAAAATGAAAAAACGAAACCTAGAGTTTTGATAGAAGAGAAAACCTCCAAATAACCAAGGCCGTCATTTGAAGGACTCCACTTGAAAACAGCTTTTTAGTCCTTAACGCATCCAACGAACACCTTTTAAAAACGAAAACAAATTGGTTACTTGATTTGAAGCAAATGCCACTTTATAAATTAGCAAAACGAAAAAAAAAATAAATCCAATTTTTTTCAAAAATCAAACGGGGAAAGGAAAAAAAAAAGGCTGAGAGAACATAAGAATACAATAGGAACATTTCGGGGTTCAATCAAGAAAAGAGCGATGGAGTAGGCGGTCGGTAAGAGAAGGACAAGAAAGAAAAAGCATGAGAAATGGAAGTCCTCTCTCACCCACCCACCGCCATTTTTTCGGATAAAAAGATTTGTTGAGATTAATTGTGTGAGGGCAAAAGAGATGGATTGGTTAAGTAAAGGCAGAAAAGATGGGAGAGGAAGAGAGAGAGAGAGAGGCCAAATGTGTTAGACACATGATTTGCCTTAGGAATGGTCAAGCTCAATCAAAATGAGCAAAATTTATCTTATAGATTATAATGATTATTTAAAAATTTTGAAATTAAATTGGTTTTGATATAAAAGTTTAATTTAAATTACAAATTAATTACCAGACATGTGTTTACTTTCAAGATTGTTTATATTTAAAAAATATAACTAATCTACCTTGGACATTTTATTCATTAAACTAGTATCACATATTTAATTTTCGTATACTCTTTAATTTTGAAAATTCTTTCTATACTCCCTTGCCAAAATTGACTTTCCATTTCTCCTTTTGTTTTTTGAATTGTCTCCAAATCATATTCATTTTTTTAATAGCTACAACTTACTTTTCCAATTTTGTATATTAATTTTATTTTTCTCTTACATTACAAAATATTTTTCATATACTAAAACTTAATTATACTGACGATTAAATTATGTCAGTAAAAAAAACTTTTACAGAGAGTTTTTAAATACCATCAAAATAAACCATATATTTACTAATACTTTATATAATCGTCGATATAGATAAATTTTTTTTATGATACATAACTATCTATCAATATAAGTATGCTACATACTCACACTTATTTATATTGATAGTCAAATTATGTAAGCAAAAAATATCTATACTGACGAATTTTTGTTACTGCCAATATAGACAACGCTTATATCAACATTTTGTAAATCCGTCAGTACATGAAAATTTTTTCTTGTGGTATATAAATATTTGTCAGTATAAATATGTTATATACTAACGATTATAATAATCGTCAGTATAAGCTTAAAAAAATATTTATTCATAATTTTTTTAAAAAAAATTATTAATTCATAATATTTTCCTTTGATAAAAATTTTCAAAAACTATAATTTGATAAAAAAATAATTATTAATAAATAAAATTTGTAACTTAATTAATTTTAAATGATAATAAGTTTTAAATAAAATTTGTAGGTATTATATTAATTAATAAATTTATAATTAAATATCAGACAAAAAATTTTTAAAATTAAAATATTATATTAATTTAGTTTCAATTAATATTTCAGTTTTAATATGGTTTATAAAATTTTAAAATTATTCTAGATCGAAAGTCTAATTATAAATAATCTACATTGTAGTATTTATATTCATATAAATATTTTTCTATGTTATTTGTAAAAGTTTTTTTATAAAATAATATTTATCGTTCACTGTATTAACAATTTGGGATTCAAAAGTTCAAGAAAGAGAAATAAATTTTAAAAATGATCACAAGGTTTTACCAAAAAAAATGCCTTCAATTTTTTTTAGGAGAATATTCAAGACATTTTTTGTGTAAAAACGCTTTGAATATTTCAAAAAAAAAATGAGATTATTGAAGGCGTTTTTGACAAAAAAATACCTTTAATAATCCTCTCTAAATAAATAAATCATTGATTATTGAAAGCGTTTTTAACCAAAAATACCTTGAATAATCCATGAATTATTCAAGGTGTTTTTAGTCAGGAACGACTTTAATAACCCCATTCAATATTTTGTAAGTGATTATTCAAAGTATTTTCTAGCAAAAATTGTTTCAATAATCCCCTTATAAAAATTAAAAAAGATTATTCAAAGTGTTTTTTTATCATAAATGCATTAACTAACCCCATTCAAATTTTTTTAAGGGATTATTCAAGGTGTTTTCTCATAAAAAAGCCTTGAATAATCCCAAAAAAAAAGAGAAGAGATTATTAAAGGCATTTTTGACAAAAAAAACACCTTCAATAATCCTATTTAAAAAATTATAGAGGATTATTCAAAGTATTTTTGGCTAAAAACGGATTCAATAATCTACTCATAAAAATTTAAGGGGATTATTCAAGACGTTTATAGCCAAAAACGTCTTCAATAACCCCTTTCAATTTTTTGTAAGGGATTATTTAAGGCATTTTTTAGATAAAAATACCTTGAATAATTACCTTATAAAATTGAAGGGGATTATTCAATGTATTTTTAGCCAAAAATACCTTTAATAATCCTCTCATAAAAATTTAAAGGGAGATTATGCAAGGCATTTTTGCTTGAAATACCTTCAGTAACCCCATTCAATTTTTTGTAAAGAATTATTAAAGGCATTTTTTATTAAAGGCGTTTCCTAGGCTAAAGTGCCATGAATAATCTTTTCATAAAAAATAAAAGATTATTGAAGGCATTTTTGGTAGAAACCACCTTCAATATTCCCTTACAAATTTTTTAAGGATTATTCAAGGCGTTTTTTGTCACAAACATTTTGAATAACCAGATGCCAAGAATTTTTTAAGATTATGCAAGGCATTTTCTAGCCAAAAAATGTCTTTAATAATCCACCGTCCTTACCTTATGGTCCCACGTCTTAGGAATGAAAACATTTTAAAAAAATCTAAACTTATTAAAACAAAAGTAGTGAAACTTTTTTTCCCACCAACCTCACCTTACTTTTTAGTCCTTACCTCACTTGAAACTTATCTCATCTGACTCTCTCTTGCCTTTGATCTTTTTAACTTTGTAGTTAAAATCCTTATTTAAATTTTCAAGCTTTAAAACTTTGTTTTCCATGCAAAAATCCCTCATTTCTACACAGTTTTTACAAGCTACCTAGATTTTATCTTTTTGTAATTGTGAGTTATTTCAAATATTTATTATTTCCCTAAAATCCAACCTCAAACAACCCTACATTGGCAACCCTATTTCACATCTATAGCTTTTTTGTTTTCATTTTAAGCTACTTTTCTTTTATCCTCTACCTTTCTCTTGCTTATTCAACCGAAACTAATCTTGGTTGTGCTTCTCCTAAAAATATATAAGTTTAATTATAAAAGTACATCTAAAATATTATTCTTAATAAAATTTTGACATTATGCTCAGATAGTCAAATTTTATTTAGTGCTTAAATTAAATGCTATTGTTTTAATTTAAGTTTTTAAATTAAACCTAATTTTATTACTAGGATGAGTCATTTTACATTCTATGGATAAGGCGTGGATATATCTCACGTTAAGGGCCAGTAAAGAATACATAAAATGAGTCATTAGTTTTTTAGACTTTGCTTTTGCAATATCATTTGAAGATGAAAAATTTTTGTATCTTTCTATTAAATGTGTCAACACATTTAAAGTTTCTAGGAGAGATGCATTTAATCACATAATATGTGATGGTTTTCTCAAATAATATGTTCAATGGGTATTTCACAATGAGGTCTTGGATAGATGTTTACCTACTGGAATAACTAATGATGAAGAAAAAAGGCTAGGTCTTGATATTCATGATTTATTACATCATATGATGGCTGAAAGAGCTATGAATATTGATATGGGTAACACACAAGCTAGAGATACTAGTGAAGAGCAACATTATTGTCATAGAATTGATAGTGACAAGTTTTATGATTTACTTAAAGATGTAGAGGAGAAACTATATCCAAATTGCAAAAACTTCACAAAGTTTTCCTTTGTATTCTATTTGTTCCACATTTAGTGTTTTAATGGTTGGACAAATAAATCTTTCAATACATTGTTAGAGGTTTTGAAACTTACTCTACTAGAGGGTAATACATTGCTAGGGTCTTATCAAGAATTGAAAAAAATGATTTTTGCCTTAAGTTTAGGATATGAAAAAATCCATGCTTGTCCTAATGATTGCATGTTGTTTTGGAAGGATAATGCAAATGAAAAAATATGTTCAAAATGTGGCACTTCTAGGTCGAAAGAGAGCTTAAATGATGCAGAAAGTGATCCCTAAGATATAGTGTTAGAAAAAAAAAAGCTGCTAAGATGTTACGTTGGTTTCCTTTAATTATAAGACTACAAAGGTTATTCATGTCTTCAAAAACTGCTCCTTTGATGAATTGGCATGAATATGAGCGTACTAAGGATGGACGACTAAGACATCTTGCAGATTCTCTAACTTGAAAAGAATTAGATTCTCGATATCTTGAGTTTTCTTTTGACCCTCACAATATTCACTTGGGATTGGCTTTTGATGGCTTTAACCCTTTCAAAACTATGAGTGTGACACATAGCATTTGGCATGTTATATTGATACCTTATAACTTGCCTTTATGGATATGAATGAAATAGCTAAACTTTATTCTTTCTAGTAGAAAAGTTGCAGGAACTTTGAGAAATTAGTGTTTAGACTTTTAATGCCTCAAAAAATCAACATTTTTAACTTTGTGCAGCATTAATTTGGACCATTAATAACTTCCTTGCATATGCCAATTGGTCTGGGTAGAATACTATAAGAGAGTATACATATCCTTATTATGGATTTAATACTGCATTTAAATGGTTACAACATGGTAGAAAGTATTATTACATATGCCATCGTAAGTGGTTATAACCTAATCATAGGTTTGGTTGGAATGATAAAAACTCATTTGATAGGACTTGAGAATTTAGAAATGCTCCTTCACCACAATTCAGAAATGAAGTGTTGAGATAGTTAGAATAATAGAATGGTAATAAAGATAGGCCATGGAAGAAGAAGAGTATTTTGTTCACATTACCTTATTGGGAACATCCTCTATTGTGTCACAATCTTATTGTAATGCATATAGAAAAGAATGTTTGTGATAACATTCTTGGTATATTGATTGGGCAAGAAGGGAAGTCAAAGGATAACAACAAAGCGTGACTTGACCTTGTAGAAATAGGTATAACGAGTGTTCTTCATCCAAAGACTCATCCAAGCACTAACACCTAATACTTGTTTCATGCTTTATATCAAATTAACTTAATTAAAAAAATATTTTTTAAGGATTTTCAAGGAAATGAAAACTCTAGATGAATACTCTTCAAATATCTCATGTTGTGTGCAACTTAAACAACGGAAAGCTAATAAGGGTTAAAAGTTATGATTGTCATCTCTTAAAGCAAGAGTTTTTTCGTATAGCAATACAATGGTCATTGCCAGATAAGGTGTGCTTGGTTCTTATTAGTTTATGTACCTTTTTTAATGGACTTTGTTCTCAAATTCTCAAAGAACATAAGCTTGAATTACTTGAGTCTCGAGCTACATCAATTTTATGTGAAATAGAGAAGATTTTTTCTCTATATTTTTTCACAATAATGGTACATTTAGCTATCCATTTGGCAAAGGAAGCAAAAATTACCGGTCCAATCATTTATTGGTGGATGTATCCTATTAAGAGATATATCTTAAAGTGTTATAGATTTTTTACTTAAATTTCAACTAGGTAATGATCTTTTCTATTGAATTTCCATTTATATAGGTTTTTTCTTACTCTTAAATAATATGTGCGCAATAGAGCTTGTCCTGAAAGTTTAATTGTAGAAGGGTACTTAGCAAATGAATGCATAACTTTTTGTTCAAGATAATTTAAAGGGATGGAAACTATTTTTAATCGATCCATCCAAAATGAAAACAAGAATCCCTTTATAAAAGAAGAAATGTCCATTCTTTCTACTCTAGAAAGATCGTTGGGAACATTAAGATGTAAAAGTTTTAATGTTAACACGTGTAAAAGGTTATCACGAATTGTACTTGATGCTATAACTTGGATTCAACCATATCGATATGTGCTATTTAATTCTGATGAGGTTGCTCTTTTTATAAAGTAAGAACACTTATCTACATGCATATTATACTTGATAATTTTTTTTTGTAGTATATTGTATAGTCTTCTAAGAATTTTTTTCATACAGAAAACATAAGCAATTTATTAAGAGACGTAATCGATCTCCTTAGCTTATGCCATATGAGATACAAAAGTTACAAAGTGAAACTTTTCATGATTGGTTTTGTGATCATGTAAGTCACACATCATGGTTTAGAATATGTAATTAAAGTTTTTATAGTTAGATTATTATTTTAACCAAATATGAAATTGGCTAGGTTGCCAATTTAGAACAACAAGGAAATGCAAAAATCACAGATGAACTTAGATAGCTTGCTTGTAATTCAACCGATACTATTAGAAAATACACTAGTTATATCATTAATGGTTTTAGATTTCATACCAAGGCATGTGAGAAATACTTGAAAACTCAAATCAATGGGGTTGTCATAACAACCAAAATGATAAGTTATGCAAGTACAAGAGATGTACAACCTATTGAGGGGGAAGTTAACTATTATTGGGTTGTAAAAGACATCATTCAGTTGAATTATACTAGTAGATTAAAAGTTGTGTTATTTAAATGTGATTGGATTAATATAAATAAAGGTTACAAAAAGGATAAATTTGATTTCACTCTTATGAAATTTTCACATCTAGCTTATAATGGAACTAATTTGGTTCATGATCCTTTTATCTTGGCATCACAAGCTAAGAAAGATTTTTATGTTAAGGATAAAAGACACAATGATTGGGTTCTTGTCAATCATGCAAAACTTAGAGATATATTTGATATGGGTGATAAATCATCTTTATATAAAGAGCAAGAGAATGAAGAAATCCATGTTGAATTTGATGATACACATAGTCCTTCAAATGGGTTTATAAGTGAAGTTAATGATGAAGGAATCGAGGTTACACCAGAGATGAAAAATGAGCATGTAAAAGAAGATCCTATAGATGAACATAATGAGGAGGATATTTTTTAATTCTATGTAATAGCTTATGTAGCTCAAAGATTGAAATCAACCAAGGGGGTGAATTGGTTGATAATAAAATTTTTAAAAATCAATACCCAATAAGCATAAATTCTACAAAACAATTTTTCTGAGCAAATGAACACAATAAATGAAAGTAAACTAACAATCTTAAAAATAAGAGATAGAGATAGAGAATTAGACATCGAGATTTATAGAGGTTCAGTCTTTTCTTTAGGTACCTACATCCTCTCCCTTAGCCTCACTTACCAAGGAGTTCAATCCACTATGTGTTGAAAGTTACAATCTAGCTTTTCAAAGCTTTACACTATTAACACCATAAACTCTTAAGGGTTATCCTCCCTCTTAAGCTCACAATCTCACAATACAAAGTTTTTGAAATGTTTTGCAAACTTAAAGAACCTCTTTAAGGTTTAGTGTTTGCTAACTTGAAGTACACAACAATATTAACAAAAAGATTAAAAGAAAAACTGATACAATAAAGGATTTTTTACACTTTTCTCTCTTTAAACTAGTTTAAGTACTAGAAGAAGATGGTTGACGGAGGTAATAAGTTCTCTTAGATTTTACTCTTGATTTGCAGTAGAAGCCTTCATTTATATGTAGAAAGGACGAAATAGCCGTTGCTTACAATTAATGCTTCAAACCTATAAAATTTTAGACAAGAAAATACCGTTGGGGTTTTTTAGGCATCAAGAGATTGATCCCTTCATATAGTGGATCGATTGGGTCAGTGATAGAAAAGCCAATGTTTGTACGTGAAAACACTTACTTGATCAATCAGGTAGTATACCAGATCGATCCAATGCTTAGGTGATCAATCCCTTATGTGGGGGGATCGATCTCTTTTATTGATTTTTTTTACTCATCTTTGCATTCTGTATAAAAAACAGATCTATCCTTTTAAGAGGGATCAATCGGTTATGCTCCAAACCCCAACCAATCGATCCCTACAAAGAGGAGATCAATTGGTTCTTGATAAATTTCTAGAAGTTTGGCTTCTTGAAAAAAAATGGATCGATCTTTTTGGTCAAGGGATCGATCAGGTAAGGGAAAAGATCAATCCCTCCATTTAGATGAGCGATCTCTTTTATCCAAACATGCTAAGAACCCATTTTGTTTTGAGAATTTATTTTGTTTTAGTTCCTAAATGAATTTTGACAAGATAGAAGACTGAAAAAATGTTTAATTTAAGACTAAGAGAATTTAATTCAAGTTAGGTAAATTTTTGTTTTGTCAATTCAAAACTTTTATCAATTCATGGCTAACTATCTCCCCCTTTTTGATATGACAAAACCAAGTGAAAATTTTGCTTAAAAATATCTTTTCATTTGAAAAATAAGCTCCCTCTGAATTTAAGCATAAAAAAACTTTAAGAGATTTTAAACAACTAAGAACAAGGATATAACCATCAATGTCAATATCAAATAAGACCATCAATGTCAATATCAAATAAGAATTTTTCATACCATCAATATCAAGATCATTAATCAAATAATAATTTTTCATACCATGTCCTCTCCCCCTTTTTGTCATAGCAAAAAGGATAAAGTCAATCAAAGTAAGAGGGTAATCAATTCAAGGCCATACCAACTCAATTTCACTACTCAAGGTTATACCAATCACAATGTCATAATTCACCAATTTCACAAGCCAAATTTCAAAGTAATATAGAAAATGTCATAATGAAGATGAAATCTATATTTCATTAATATAAACATCAAATGCCAATGTTTGATAAGAAAACATAATGCAAAGTTTTTTAAGGAAAAATTTACAACATGAAAAAAATAAAAATAAAGATATGAGAAAACATTTGAGGAATGGCATTAGGATGATCATTGAGAAGGAGGTGAAGAATGAGAAAAATGAGGAAAGTGCTGTCCCATTTGCTGTTGTGCATTTCGGATGTATTTAATATCAATTCTAACTTGACGAACTTGGGAAACTAGCTTATGTTGGGTCATTTTCATATTTTTCAATCTAGAATTCATAGTCCCCACCACTGAGTGTAGACTATTCATTTGAAGTATAAACATTTCTAAAGCTCCTTAGGTATCAAATGGTGGGGTAAAAGGTTCTCCTTAAGGTGCATCAGGAATATCTGAGATATCATGCTCTTTTTTCTCTTCATACACAACCCCAAATTTAGTTTTTTGAACCCATAAACCAATTGCATTTTAAGTATAGCCTATACTATACAGAGTAGGAGCACCAAAAATATTAAATGGATCATTGAACACAATTTCTTTATCACATCTAGTAGTAATCCCCAATTTCTTCAAAAAAATTACTGACTGCAAACCCATAAACTAAGGTGTAGTCTCTATTTTGCATTACTTCCATCATATCATTGAAAATAAAATGCACCAGATCATATTTTTTCTTATGTTTGATTTTGTACATCCACTAGTAATCTTTTTTGCTAATGGTCTAATGTTGAGTGCCACTAGGTGCCAATACATGAGTGACTATAAGGTATAATAATCCAATATGCATTGAAAGCTTAGTGGCTTGGGTAGGAGCAACTCTTAAATTTTCATTTCCAAATATATTTTGAGTTAGATCCATCATGTCACATGTAGTATTTGTGTCTCTCTCATCATATAGCATCAAGACTTCAGCTAACAATTGCTTACTAACGATAATTTCTCTACCCATCACATAGGTTTTGAATTTATTAAGATAATGTTTATTTACAGATGCTTCAATTTTAATATAAGCAGCATTGCTATAGAACACCTTAACTAGATTTTCATACACAATTTCATCTATGCATAAATAGTTCATCCAACCAAAATTTTCAAATGCATACAAATAAGGAAACTTAATAGATTGTAAGAATTCAAGAGAGATTAGCATTCTATGCTTGACTTGTCTATGAGCAATGTGTGTTTCATATTTCTCCTCGGGATTTGTAAAATTTTGATTGAATGAAGGTCTAATTGATGAACTAGAAGCCTTCCTTGGAAGATTCCTCCTTGTTCCAATATTTTCTTTAGTCCTTGGTGCCATAGAAATAATGAGATAATGGAAATAGGTAGGCTTATAAGAAATTGATGAAGAAATTGGTGATTGTTGGTAATAAGTAGTAGAATATATTTGAGAAAGGTAAGAAAATTGAGTGAATGTAGTAATTTCAAAAAGGGGATCAATTTTCTAAAGTAAGAAGAATGAATAGAGATTTTTGTGTGATTTGAAGATTTTTAAGGATGATTTTTGTAAGGAACCAAATAGAAATGAAGCAATTTACAAAAGATTTTGATTAAAAGAGATGAATTTTGAGAGAAAATAAAGCAAGAATTCCTTAGGTTTGAGGGGAAGGTATTTAAGAAAAAAAAAGAAGCGATGAAGGAGCAGGAACGATTAGCCAAAGAAAAAAAGAAAACCTAATTTTAAAAGGTCAAAACAATGCACATAGGGCAAGTTTTGCATGACCCAATCGATCAAGTTTAAAGGGGGATCGATTGGGTAGAGTCTTGCCTATGGATCGATCGATTAAGTCCATAGAGGAATCAATCAGTTCCTTAACATTTTCACTTAATTTGGCTACTGGATAGAAAACCAATCGATCCAGTGTAAGGGGGATCGATTGGTTCATTGATGTTTTCCCTTAATTTAGCTATTGGATGGAAAACCAATCGATCTTATCCAAGGGGATCGATCGGTTTCACCCATAGCAATTTTTTTAAATAATTTTTAAAAAAATACAACATGAACATTCAAATATGTATCATACAATCATACATAAGATAAAAAAAATGTCAAGATAAACATATATTTGATCAATCAAGATGCCAACATTCATCATATCATCAAGAAATTCATTTTAAGGGGCATTTATCATATGAAGTTCACCTCTAATTGTATAAAATCTATCCATATCAAGAGGTTTTGTGAAAATATCAACTAATTGATGCAAGGTATCAACATATTCAAGCACAATATCACATTTTTTAATGTGATCTCTAATAAAGTGATGCCTAATTTCAATATATTTGGTTCTAGAATATTGAATTGGATTTTTGGTGAAATTGATGGCACTAGTATTATCATATATAATGGGAATGTGATCCATGGAAATTCCAAAATCTTTCAATTGTTGCTTAATCCACAAAACTTGAGCACAACAACTACTAGCCACTATATATTCGATTTTGGTTATGGATTGAGCAATGCTATTTTGTTTCTTGGAGAACCATGATATAAGCATATTCCCAAACAATTGACAAGTACTGAAAGTGCTCTTTTTATCAATTTTGTAACCACCAAAATTCACATCAGAATAGGCATGTAAAGCAAAAGATGAACCTTGTAAATACCATAATCCTAGAATATGAGTGTCCTTAAGGTATCTAAAAATTCTTTTGACAGTAGATAAATGTGATTCTCTAGGTGATGATTGAAATCTAGCACACAAACACACATTAAACATTATATCATGTCTACTTGTATTAAGATATAACAATGAACCAATCATAGACGCATATAATTTAGAATCAATACATTTACCTCTTTCATTCTTATCAAGTTTTGTTAAAGTGCTCATAGGTGTTGAGTAAGGCTTTGATTCTTTCAATTTAAACCTTATAACCAAATCCTTGATGTATTTGGCTTGATTAATAAAGGCACCATCTTTTGTTTGCTTTACTTGTAATTCCAAGAAGAATGTAAGTTCTTCCATCATACTTATTTCAAATTCACCTTGCATAGTCTTAGCAAATTCTTGACAAAGAACTTCATTAGTAACACCAAATATGATATCATCAACATAAATTTACACTATAAGAATGTTATTTCCTTTTGTTTTAATAACAAGTGTATTATCAACCTTCCATCTATTAAAACCATTTTCAATTAAAAATTTTGACAATTTTTCATATTAAACTCTAGGAGCTTGTTTTAAACCATATAAAGCTTTTGTCAATTTATAAACATGATTTGAAAATTTAAGATTTTGAAAACTGAAAGGTTGCTTCACATACACCTCTTCATTTATAAAACTATTTAGAAATGCACTCTTGACATCCATTTGAAAAAGCTTGACATTTTTGAAACATGCAAATGCAAGCAACATTTTAATAGTTTCTAACCCTATAACTGGGGTATAGATTTCATCATAATCAATTCATTCTTCTTTACTATACCCTTGAGCTACCAACCTAGCTTTGTTTCTAACAATATTTCCATGTTCATCCATTTTATTCCTAAAAACCCATTTTGTGCCTATAGTAGGATGATCACTAGGCCTAGGTACAAAATTCTACACTTGGTTTCTTTCAAATTGGTTCAATTCCTCTTGCATAACCAATATCTAATGATCATCTCCTAAGGCTTCATCCATGTTTTTGAGTTCAATATGAGATAAAAAAGTAACATAATTACACACATTGTAAAAAGATCTAATTCTTACCCTTTAAGTTGGATCACTAATAATCTCATTATCTTTGACATATCTTTTTTCTCTATGGTGATTTGGTTCTTTCTCTATAAATTGTGGCTCATCTAAGAACTCATCATCTTTCTTTTGAATGTTTTCCTCAATGTCATATGATGCACCATTGATATATTCTTGAAGTATACCTACATTATCATCATTAAGAGGTATTTTTCTCGAAAGTGGGTTAGATTCATCAAAGATAACATGCATAGATTCTTTAACAACTAATGTTCTTTTATTAAAGACTCTATAGGCTTTTGAATTCAAAGAATATCCTAGGAAAATGCCTTCATCACTTTTTGCATCAAATTTTCCAAGATCATCTTTTCCATTATTCAAAACAAAACATTTGTAACCAAAAGGATGAAAATAACTTATGTTAGGCCTTTTTCTTTTAAAAAGTTCATAGGAAGTTTTTTTCAAAATTGGCCTAATCATAGCTCTACTTATAATATAACAAAAGGTTTTTATGGCTTCCACCCAAAAATATCTAGGTAAATTATTTTCACAAAGTATGATTCTAACCATTTCTTCTAAGGTCCTATTTCTTCTTTCTACTAATCCATTTTGTTAAGGAGTTCTAAGAGTAGAAAAATTATGGCTAATATCATTTTCACTACAAAACACATTAAAGCCAAGGTTTTCAAATTTTTTTCTATGATCACTTTTAACACTAGAAATTGAATAGCCTTTCTCATTTTGTATTTGCTTGCTAAAAGTGATGAATTTTTTCAAAGCTTCATTTTTTAATGCAAAAAAAGAACCCATGTAAATCTAGTAAAATCATCAATAATAACAAACCCATATTGTTTTCCACCAAGACTTATTTTTCTAGTTGGACCAAAAAGATCAATATGAAGTAGTTGAAGAGGTTTAGTAGTTGAAATACAATTTTTAGGTTTGAAAGAGATTTTTCTATATTTTTCTTAAGCAAATACATCATAAACCTTGTCATTTTCATATTTCAATTTTGGTAAACCAACAACCAAATCATTTTGAGAAAGTTTTGACATTACACGTATACTTGCATGTCCAAGTCTTCTATGCCAAATCCAACTTTAATTTTCTTTTTAAGCTATAAAACAAACATTTTTAGAGGAAAAATCATTTAGATGCACTACATAAATATTTCTTTGATGATGTCTAACAAAAACAAGTTTGTTAGTTTTGATATCAATCACTTGACAGCAAATGGATTCAAACACAACTCTAAGTTCTTTGTCACATAATTGACTAATACTAAGTAAGTTATGCTTAAATCCTTTTACAAGTAAAATATTTTTAATAGTAGTAGAAGAATTGTTACCAATTGAGTCAATCCCTTCAATTTGGCTTTTAGAGTTATCACCAAATGTAACATTTTCTCCACTTTTAGCTTTTAAGTCCTTAAAAAGAGTCTTGTCTCCAATCATGTGTTTTGAGCATCCACTATCAAGGTACCATGGATTGTTCTTGCTTGAATTTACCTTATAATAATGCTCATCCACGTACAAAAACATAATTAAATTTTTTTTGGTACCCAAACTTTATTGGATCCTTGAGTGTTAGTACTAACAATTTTTGTGCCTTTTGGAATCCACTTCATTTTAGTAATCTTATCTTAAGATATGCTAGCTCTTTTTAAAATCCACACTCTCCTAATGAGTTTATCTCTATAAGTGATTTTCTTCAAGGAACAATATTGTATATAATGACCCAATTTATGACAATATGCACATATGCTAGATGAATCATTTGGCTTAACAAGCAAATTCTTTAAATGAGTCTCTTTGTTGCCACCATTATAGCCTAATCCATCTTTATCAAAGAATGTTCTTTGTGTTTCAAGCATGTCATTGAGTTTTTGATGTCTCATATAAAATCTAGAAAATAAGTTATGCAAATTTTCATTTTTTTAGCCAAATCATTAACATTCAACTTTAAGAGCTCAATTTTCTTTTCTAAGTCATCGTTTGCTTTAGTCAAGAATTTATTTTTTAGTTTCAACTTAATGATCATTTTTTTTATATTTCATGTTTATGTTCTCAAATTCTATGGCTAATTTATCATAAGCATCTTGTAATTCATCAAATATGTATGAATTTAAATCATATAGATTAGAAGTTACCTTGGGCTCATCAAGAGCTATAAGAAATAAATTGGCTACTTCTTTCTCATTTGATTCATCATCAGAGAAGTCACTGTCACTTCATGTTACAACCATTGCTTTCTTTTTTGGCTTTGTCATATTTTACCTTTTTCATAACAGATAATCGAATTTAATATGACCCAATTTGTTGCATTCATAGCAAATAATCTGATCTTTTTCTCTGCTATTTGATTCTCATTTGATCATTTCCCTTTGTAGTCTTTTTATACTTGAAAACTTGTTCATCTTCATGAACTTTTTGAATCTTTTTGCAAACATGGCCATTTCTTCATCTTTATCATCCTTTTCTTGTCCAAGATTTTTTTCATCTTTTTGAAAGGTTGATTTAAGAGCAATGCAACCTTTCTTAATTGGTTCTTGTCCCTTTTTGAGCTTCATCTTATAGGTAAAAAAAAAGCCCATTAATTTATCTAAAGAAAATATGTGAGGATTTTTAGATTTTTCAATTGCTGCCACCTTAGCTTTTTAGCTCTTTGGTAGACTATTTAGAATTTTCTTTGCCATTTCCATATTTGAGTAAGTTTTTTCAAAAGCCTTTAAACCATTAATGATGTCGATAAAGCGGTTTAATATTTCAGCAATGGTTTCATTTGATTTCATCTTGAATAACTCATAATTATGAGTGAGCACACCAGTTTTGGTTTTTTTCACTTGATTGGTACTTTCATGAGTGACGGCCAACTTGTCCTAAATTTTTTTTGTATTTTCACACAAAGAAACTCTATTGTACTCATTAGGCCCCAATGCACAAAAAAGTGTATGCATTGCTTTGGTATTGAGTTGAGCCATCTTCAGATCATTGACATTCCATTCACTCTCTTGCTTGATCATCTTTTTACCATTCACCATCTTCATTGGAATTTGAAGACCATTTACAATGACTTTCTAAACTTCATAATTATTGGCTTGAATAAACAATCTCATTCTAGTCTTGCAATAGAAGTAGTTGTCACCAACAAAGAGAGGATGTCTTATAATTAAATGGCCTTCACTTCCAAAAAATATAGCAACTATTTCATTTACCATAAGACACACTTCTTGTTACTTACTGCATTTGTTGTAGCTTGAGGATGGTTACTCTATATTGATCACTATATTTTTTGAGCTATTTTCAAGATCACTATTAGGTTGTTAGACCTACAAAAAAGAGTATTAGCTCTGATACCAATTGTTAGCTCAAAAACTTAAAATAAACTAAGAGGGGATGAATTGGTTGATAATAAAATTTTCAAAAATCAATACCTAATAAGCATAAATTCTACAAAACAATTTTTCTAAACAAATGAACACAATAAATGAAAATAAACTAACAATCTTAAAAATAAGAGATAAAGATAAAGAATTAGATACCAAGATTTATAGAGGTTTGATCTTTCTGTTAGACACCTACATCATCTCCCTTAGCCTTACTTGCCAAAGAGTTCAATCCACTATGTGTTAAAAGTTGACAACTTAGCTTTTCAAAGCTTTACACTATCAACACCATAAACTTTTAAGGGTTATCCTCTCCCTTAAGCTCACTATCTTATAATACAAAGTTTCTAAAGTGTTTTACAAACTTAAAGAACCTCTCTAAGGTTAGATGTTTGCTAAATTGAAGTACACAGTAATATTGATAAGAGGATTAAGAGAAAAATTGATGCAATAAAGGATTTTCTGTACTTTTCTCTCTTTGAACTGTTTGAATGCTTGAAAAGGATGGTTGGTGAAGGCAATTAGTTCTTTAAGCTTTTCATACTCTTTATTTGTAATAAAAGCCTTCATTTATATGTAGAAAGGATGAAATAGTTGTTGTTTACAATTAATGCTTTAAACTTGTAAAATTTCAGACAACAAGATAGTCGTTGGGGCTTTCTGTGCATCAAGGGATCGATCCCCTCATGTAGAGGATAGATTGGGTCAGTGATAGGAAAGTCAATGTTTATGCGTGAAAACACTTACCCAATCGATCATGTAGTATATTTGATCGATCCAATGCTTAGGTGATCAATCCCCTATATATGGGGGATTGATCCTTTTTGTTGATTTTCAATCTAACTTTGTAATTTGTATAAAAAAATAAATAGATCCTTTTGAAGAGAAATCGATCGATTATGTTCCAAACCAAAACCAATCAATCCCTACAGGGAGGGGATTGATTAGTTCTTGATAAATTTTTAAAAGTTTGACTTTTGAAAAAAAATGGATCGATCCTTTTGGCCAATGGATCGATTTGGTAAGGGAGTGGATCGATCCCTTCCTTTAAGGGATAGATCCCTTCTATCTAAAACATGCCAAGAACCCATTTTGTTTTCAAAATTTGTTTTGTTTTAGTTCCTAAATGAATTTTGACAAGATAGAATGCTGAAAAAATGTTCAATTTGAGATTAAGAGAATTTGATTTAAGTTAGGCAAATTTTTGTTTTGTCAATTCAAAACTTTTATCAATTCAAGGCTAACAGTTTAAATTGTTGTTAAGGTTTTGCAATGTAAGACATAGCTCACTATTATTTTGTTTTTATGTTACTAGCTTGAATTACTTAATTTTGTGTAATCATGTAATATATTAAATTGTACTTGGTGCTTTATATAGCATGCCACTATCAAGTTCTCTTTTATATTGTACTTAGTATATTTTGTGTATTATTAGACTTAAAATGGTAAAACATAGATGATTGAATATCACTAGGGTAAATCATACCTTCTATTCTCAATTGTAAACATAATCTAAAGAACAACATGTGCATGTAGACCCAGAAGCTTCACAACATGAACTTCTATAAAAATTTCAAAAACCAATTTCTCAATCTACAAATAATGAAGATCAAGATGAACAAGTTGAACATAATTCAAGTATAAAAACACTATATTATATTAGCATAATTCTTTATGTGCTATAATGTTGTACAGTTACATTTTTTAATGAATTTAATTACTTTCTTTACATGTAATTTGTCTATTTAGGAAATGTTCAACATAAAAAAACTGGAGATCCTACACATATGGCTAATATTTAGGATTTGAAAAAAGAGGAACATGTTATTGTTAAGGTCAATGATGATGCTATACCTATCAGTAATAAATCTTGCTCTTTAACTTGATTCATTGGTAGCATAGTAAGAATGCCAACTTTGCACCAATTAATTATACAAATTGGCATGAAATGTTAGATGATAAGAAAGAAAAAATCTGAAAAACATTAGAGGTATCAATACGATATTGTTTTAGTTGCTAGATAATGCCATGATAATAATCTTTTAGTTTTTAGTTAATAGCAGCAATTCATAAATATATATTGACATTTTCTTTCCAATTACCTCTTTCAACTTGTAGTCAAAGTTTGAATTTCACAAATCTGATTCTGATGAGCTCGTTGATGAAGAAATATTTTAAAAAATTAAGTCTTAGGCACTAAGAAACATGGGTGCTAAGTGGAGGCAATGGAAGAATGAATTGATGTATAAATTTTATGATGAACACAAGACACCAGAGGAAATAGCTACAAAAGTTGATGATTCTTGAGTAAAAAATTCCTATTTCTTGCTGCACATTGGTTGACTAATAAAGCGAAGATAAATGTTTATAAAATATACTATTTACTTTGTTTAAATACTATGATGATAATTATAAAGTTATTATAATATATCTTTTTTTATTCATTTGTTTAAAGGAACAAAGTGAGACAAGCAAAACAAACAACTGAAAATTAGGTAAGCCTCATTGCATAAGAACAAAATCATTCTCAAGGATCATTCAAACCTTGGTACATATATCAATTTTTCTTATCACACTTAATTAAATGAATATGAAGCTTACTTTTTATATGTTTGATTTTGTCGTTACAACAATTAATGTTGTACTTTTATAGAAATAATAAGCTAATGGAATTCTACCATTACGTGTTGAGGTGTGTATTATTTTTTGTACATGTAAAGATGAAAATGTTATGAATGAAAAGGCATGTGATATTATGATATTTAATTTAGTTATTACTTGATTTTACTTATGTTTAGTTTCTTTATACTAAAATATTTGTTTACAATGTTAAGAACTCATGAAATAAGGTTTGAGCGAAACTAGTGCTCAGAATTCTGAAGGGAGTTCATGAAAAGATTATGTTTATTCAAAAGTTAAAGGATCGAAAAGAAAAGGGTGTGTTCATTGCATGGGTATATTATCTACTTCATCTAAACAATATGGTCCTTCATCTTTTGAATTGGTTCAGCATAAAGAAGAGGTACAAGAGTTGAAAGCTAAAATTAAATACTTGAAAGATACATTAAGTATTGTCTTATTGGTACTTAAAAGATAATTTTCTAATGAGAATATGGATATCTTGAATACTATTACTCACATGGTGAATAAATAGGTATATATAACATCTATTTTAGTTTATATATATGTAAATTATCATCTTACTTATGAATCTTGAACTTGATTAAAAATTTTTGAATTATTTTTAGGTTCCTGATACTATTAGTGTTCCAAAAATTAAACATAAAAATAATTGTTTTTCAAAATCAAGTCATCAACTTAATCAAAATGAAAATGGTAAACTCATCATCACATGATATATATGTGAAAATGCTTTACATGATACTTGTTTCTTAGATAGAATGCCAAAATTAATTTTGAATCTAGGTTTTGAATCATGTAATTGTATTCTTGAAACATTTCCCATCGTCTTTGTCATAATCATTAAATTACACTATGATTTAAAACCTGTTCTTTTTGCTTTGAGAAGACTTTTTTTCTTTAAAAAGGCTTCTTTATGATGTAAGCATGCTTTGTAGTTGTAGACTTGAATGTTATAGTGAAAATATTTATTTAATGATAGTTCTATTTACTAAAATAATCTTAGGTTGGTTTCATTAAGTTATTATTTGGAATTAAATTAAAAGAATGAGGAGATTATACGTGGAAATTAGGTTATTTCTTATTCATTCATGCATTACACTAATGAATATGATGTTTATAAAATTATTTTTGCTAGTACATAAATGGATGATTACCTTTTATATATATGAATGAATAAGACATTTATAAAATTATTTCTACTGGTATATGAATGGATGATTACCTTCTTATCTTCTGTATATATAATATAATTTACAAGAATTCTAATTGGATTCTTTTATGCTATGCAGATGCTTCTTTGTAAATATCTATGATGGGATCATTTATTTTATGAAGTTGTTTATTTATTTTGAGCATTATGTTTGTAAGGGGATTTGGTTTTGTTTTGGATGTTTTGCACTTTGTTGAAATAAGGTTGTTGTGTTTTGTGATGCTTGATTATTATATTGAATACTGTTAGTGAGCTAGGTTCATTGAGCTTATTAGTTATATGATGTAGCTACACTTGTTGATTTTTTCAAGACTTGTGATAATTTGTATGAATTAAAATATTTTGGTTTTAGAAAGGGCTTGTAATAGGTGCATGTATGTTTTTTCTTGTTGAGGTGGTTTTGCAATTGTTTGTTCATTTACAAATTTTTTAAGATTATCTTGTCCAAAGTTCTACTGAAGTTTTAAGGTAATCAAAAGATCTTTAGGTGTTTGGTGGTGCAAACTTATGATTGTATTTTTTAGGGTGAAATGGTGTAACTCTTTATTATATTTGTTTTATCGGTATTTGTTTTATCATACTTGGTACAATGACTTTAGTTTTTCACTTAGACTAAGTTTGTTGATTATAAATAATTTACTTGTAGTTTTAATGTTATTAAATATCTTTTACTTTATTGTGTTTTTTTTATATGAAAACACATCATATTATAATTATAAATAAATTAAAATTAATAATTAAAAATATAATTTTTTAAAAAATTTACTAACATCTTAACATTTATACTGACGCACTTGATCGTTGAAATATTTCAGACGATACTGACAGTCACCAATTGTCAATAAAATCTAATAAAAAAATTAAAAAACATAAGTTTATACTGATAATCTCTAACCATCGGTATAGATATAGGTAAAAAAAAATTAAAGTGTACAATTCTATACTGACAATCTCTAACCGTTGGTATAAGTAAGAAAATTAAAAAATACAAATTTATACTGACAGATGCTAAGTGTTGGTATAGGTAAGAAAATTATAAGTCTATACTGAAAGACGTTAACCATCGGTATAAGTAAGAAAAATTAAAACATATAAGTCTATTCTAATTGGCGCTAGCCGTCGATATAGGTGAAAAAATTATAACATACAAATCTATACTGACGAGCTTAAGCATCAGTATAGGTAAAAAATTTTACAAGTTTATTTTGATGGGTATTAACCATCGATATAAGCAAGAAAAATTAAAACATACAAGTCTATACTAACAAGTATTAACCATCAGTAAAAGGTATAATGATGGAACACACAATAGATGATATACCAACAGATACAAATTTACTGATAGCCTTAAATCGTAGGTATATCTCTGTGAGCTATTCTAACACCTTAATAACCGTCAGTATAAGTCTATACCGACAATGAATATACTAACGGTTAAAAATTTATCAAAGTTTATGGTGTTATATTGATGGATTTTAAGGTTTTACTAATACTTTTTTAAGTGTCACTGTATGTCAAATTTTCTTATAGTGTTAACTGTTAAGATGAAAAATTATAATTTATTAAAGTTACAAAAAAAATTTAGAAGTAATATAAAAAAACCTAAAACCAAAGTGTTTTTTGTTAATTAAATCGAATATGAACATTCAATTTGAGATGGATGAATACTTTTTTATATTAGAGTAAATCCATGCAAACTTGCACTGAAACTTTTGATTTGGTTCTTGAAAATAAATATAAAAATAGAAGGAACTAAATGGATTACTTGCTCGATGTTGTGAGTTAATTTTTTTTTTTTGTTTTATCATCCTATTAATCAGTTTTTTAATTTGTTATAAAATTTATCTAATTGAAAAACAAAAAAGGTGAAAGTTAAAAAAAGCCAAATAGAAGTGACATGTGGATACCTCCAATGGCCTTTTTTCTTTAAAAAATTTATCTAATTAAAAAATAAAAATTAAAAACTCAAAAAATCTAAAAATCTAAAAATCTAAAAAAATGAAAAAACAAAAAATAAAAACAAAAAACAAAATGCTTTTTATTATGGCAGCTATGTTGGTGCAGTAAAAATGAATGAAAAGTGATATGAATGTGCTATTTTCAAATCAATTAATAGATAACCTTATTTGTTCTGATAGATCAAAAGAGCAGGAATAAAAAGAGAAGGGATCTATCAATAAGAAAGAAGAACTCTCATATTTTTATCTATTGATCTAAAAAAATCTTTTTGGCAACAATTTATCGATTTCAATATATATAAGGTGTATCTTGCTTTTTTCCAAGTAATTTTGACACATTTTTAGCTAGCAGGACATTAGTTATAATCAAAAAGCCAAAATTTTGAAAAAAAAAAAAAGGTGAAAATGAAAAAATGAAAAAAAAATTATCTAATTAAAAAATAAAAACCCCAAAATCAAAAAAAAATTAAAAGGAAAAAAGCATAAAACCAAGAAAACAAAACAAAAAAATGAAAAATGAAAAAAAAAAGTGGCACATGGATACTTTTCCTTTTTTTTTTTTGTACTACAAGGATTCAAACATTGATCATTGGAATTCGAAATCCACTATTCTACTAACAGATCACATGGTTGTTGACCACACAGATATTTTCATTGAGTTTAAAGTATTAATTTCTAAAATTAATATATTAAACAATAACTTTATTAATCTATATATAAATATAAAATTAAATTAATAATAAAATATATTTTTATATATATCTCAAAATGTATCGAGGCAAAACACTTTAAACACATTATTTTGTAGATTTTTGTGCATTAAAAAAAAACCTCACCTGTCCTATCTCGATCTTGATTTTTAAAAAATCTCCTCTATTAGATCGGGATGAATCGAAACCCACAAATACAGATTGTTTTACCATTTTTATCAATTGGCACCTTTATTACAAAATTTATTTAATTAAAAAATAAAAAAAAGGTAAAAGAGAAAAAAGCCAAATGGGAATGCAACGTGAACAACTCTATTGGCTTTCCTTTTTCATAAAATTAATTTAATTAAATAACAAAAAAAAGAAAAAATTGTGCTCATCAGGTTATCACTTGGACATTCTAATTGAACTTAAAATGTTAATATCTTAAATTAAGGACCAAATAATAAATTTATTAATAAGAAAAACAAAAGAAGGTAAAAAATAGATTATTAAAGTACCACGTGCACGTCTCGATTAAGCTTAAAATGTTGATCTCTTAAATTGAGATATCAAATAATAACTTTATTAATATAATACACATATAAGAATATAAAATTCAACAAATACTAAAATATATATTTTTAAATATACACGATATAGCTTAGGGCAATGCACCCTAAATCTGCTTCTTAACCTAACACTACTTATCTTTTAAAAAAATCAGCCCAACTTGATCCAATACTAATTTTAATAAAAACATTGCTATCCAATTAGAATTGACTAAAACCCAATGGATACTGACTATTTTGCCATCTTTATTAATCGGCTTATTTTGTTTTGAAATTTATCTGATAAAAACTTTTTCTAATTTTAAATAAATTTTAAAAAAATAAAAAAAAAAAGCAAAATCTAAGTGTCATATGGATGCTTTATTTGGCATGCATTTTTTTAAACTATCTAATGATAAAAAAGAAAAAAGAAAAGCAAAAAAAAAAATCAATAATATCAAATGAATGTTACTTTAAATCTAAAAAATATAATTTATTAAATATAAAGTGAAGAAAAAAAAGAAACAGAAAAAAAAAGGAGGAAAAAAAAAGGATCAAAGTGTATCAAATAATAACCTTATTAATATAATACATGCTATAACTTTATTAAAGTATCAAATAATAACTTTATTACTATAATACATATATAAATAAAAATTAAAAATAATAAATAATAAAGGATATATTTTTATTTATACCATGAGGTGGATCAAGGCAAAACACTCTAAACCCAATTTCGAGTCGACCTTATTTTTCTAATAAAATCTGACTTGTTTCAACTCAATTTTGATTAAAAAAACACTCATATAGAATCAAGATTAACTAAATCTTATTGGATACCGATTATTTTATCATTCCTATCAAGCAGTTCATTTTGAAGTAAAATTATCAAATTTAAAAACACAAAAACAAAACAAAAAATACAAAAGGAGAAAAATCAAATTAAGGTGTTACATGGACGTTTCTATTGATATTATTTTCTAAAAAAAATTCATCTAATTAAAATAAATAGAAAAGTAAAACGAAAAAGAAAAGAAAAAAATGACAAAAAATTAAAAGAAGAACAAAAAAAAAAAAAGCTAATGGAGGTGTCACGTTAATACCCCATTATTCATTCACAAAATTTATCTAATTAAAATTATCAAACAAGCTCAATAAAATAAAAAATAAAGGAAAAATAAAGCTAAAAGATAACTTGAATAAGGTGCCATATGGTCATTTCATTACTTAAAATTTTACAACTTTTAATATATGGACAGGGATCTCTCGTGTACACTTTATCATATAACTTTTTATTGCATGGATAATGTTTATAAAAAAATATTTTTTAATATAAATTATATCTTAATTTATATAAATATAATATTTTTATTAAGTTCATAAATTAAAGTATTAAATAATAATTTAATTAATATTATATATATAAATATACAATTACATAAATAATAAATTATATACCTCGAAGTGGATTGGGGCAAAGCACAATTAATTCACCACCAATCTGACTTCGTTTCTCTTTTAAAAATTTAATTTGTCCCAATTCAATCTCAATTTATAAAAAATTTCATTCCCTTCAGAATCGGAGTGGATCGAAACTCATCATATTCAAATTATTTTGCATCTCTATCAATCAACTCTTTTTATTGTAAAATTTATCTAAAAAACAAAAAAAAAAGTGAATGAAAAAACTAAATTGAGATGTCACGTGGACACTTCTATTTATATATATATTTTTACAAAATTTATCTAATTAAATTTTAAAAAAAAAAACAAAAAAAAAGATAAAACTATAAGGTGACACGGGGGCTTTTTAAATGTTAGTCAACCAAAAGCCAATATGAGCAAAATTAATAGTATAGATAGATAAATTTATTAACAAAATAAATAAATATTAATAGAAAATTGATTGAATATTAAAAAATATATACTTATATATATATATATATATATTATGGAGGAACACTCTAATTCTACCTTTGACCCAACCATGATTTTCATAAAGAAAAATATTTCCTCGGCCTCAACCATATCTCGATTTAAAAAAAAATCATATTGGATCAACACTAGTTGAAACCCATTGAAAATGAATTATTTTTTCATTTTTACCTCCATTAACCCCTTTCTTTACAAAATTTATCTAATTTTTTTTTGTTAAAAAAAAGCAAAATAAAAAAAATGAATGGCGAAAAAGAGAAAGGGAAAACAAAACAAAACAAAAAGGGATGCTACGCAAATATCTCCATTGGCCTCATTTTTTACCAAATTTAATGTATAAATTTTTGAAAAAAAAAACAAAAAGTAAAAAAAAAAAATCTGCATATTACATTTACACCTCTATCGATATCCTTTTCTTTTGAAATTATCTAATTAAAAAATTTTAAAAATTGAAAAATTTTTAATCAATAATATCAAATGAATCCACACCACACGAATTTTTTTTTAAATAAGATAATCTATTAAATATGGAAAGAAAAAATTTAAAAATAGAAATTAAAATGAAAAATAAAAGAGAGAAAGAAAAATAAAATAAAATAAAAATAAATAAAAATAAAAAGAAATTAATACAAAGTGGTAGCCATATAGAAGGTCCTATAAAGAGTCAAAGTTAGCAAAATTAATATATAGGATGTGCCAATATGAAAATGATCTTAAAATATTTAAAAATATTTATTTAATATCAAAAAAAAGAGAAAAAAGTAGATAGTAAAAAAAAAGTGAATAAAAGAAATCAAATGGCTTGACATGTAACATACCCTTGATAGCAAGTGGGTTGCACAAAAGAAATTGAAATCTATAAAATATTTATTTGATAAGTAACAAAATTAAAAAAAATAATTAAAAAAAAACACATGTGGTATGCTTTTGGTATCAAATGGGTCTCACCAAAAAATTAAAATCCAAAAAAATATTAATTAAAAAAAAAAGAAAAGTAAAAGAAGGATAAAATAGCAAAAAAAAAAAGTTTGGTATAAGTGGATCCTATACACAAAAAAGTAAAATCATTAAAAATATAGTAATTTTTTATTTTTTAATAAGAATTAGTTAAATTAAAAAATCAATTTGAAAATAAAAGAAAAATCTGAAATATATTTAGTACATATATAAAAAAATTAGAAAAAAATATAGTAATTTTTTGTTTTTTAGTAAGAATTAGTTAAATTAAAAAAATTCAAAATAAAAGAAAATTCTGAAATATATTTAGTACATATATAAAAAAATTAGAAAATGAAAAAAGTAGAAAGAACGAAAAAACAAACGAATGACATATATTTAGTATCATGTGAGTTCAACATAAAAAATTAAAATTGAAAAAAACTTATTAATTTAAAAAGAAAGGAAAGTAAAAGAATGGTAAAAAATAAAAGCAAAAAAGGGGAAGTTTGGTATAAATGGGTCTCACATAAAAAATAAAATATTTAAAAATTTTGTTAATTTTTTTGATAATTTTTAAGAATAGTAATTAAATATTAAATATTAAATATTTATAAAATCTTTTTAAAAACTATAAATAAAATAAATAAAAAAGCCAAAAAAAAAAGAAAAGATGGGATAGTGCTACAAGGCACTCTAATGAGAAGTCCCATGCTTCGTACCAGGAGTGAGAAAAAAATCGAGAAAATCAAAATTAGATTCAAAATCGTAATATTCGGTTCAGTTCAAATTGGGTTCTTTTTTTTTTGTTAGGATTAAATTCAAATATTAAATATATATATATATATATATATATATTAAGTTTGAATTAAATTTCAAGTTGAAAAATAAAAAATTAAAAAAAATTAAATTATATATTTTTATTAGTTTTTATATATTTTTTAAATTTTTATAAAATAAAATAATTAGTTTATATCTAAAACTATTAAAATATATTAAAATTCATATTAAAATATATATAAAAATAAATTTAAAATTTTAAAAATCAATGAATCAAATCGAACTAATAAAATTCGGTTCAAATCAGATTAAATTATATAAAAGATTAATTTAGATTCGGATTAAATTTTAAAAATTAATAATACTATGCAGTATCCAAATGAATTGAACTGAATTAAGAACCATTATCAATCTTATTCCATACAAAAGCAAGATTTATATTATGGATTCCCTTTGTGTTAATTTCTTTGTACAAATTTTTTTGCCAAAAATTATTTCCTATGTTCTTTTTCCGACACCTAATAATCTTATTATATTTATATATTCCTTTTTTCTACTTTTAATAATAAATTCATGAAAACATCATTTTTATATGAACAAGCTAAAATTTTGCATAAAATACAAAGAAATCAAAAAAAAAATTAACTAAGAATGAAAACAGAAATAAAAGTCTTTTGAAACCATAAATCTAGCCGGTTAATAGTGGAAAAAGAAATAAAAGTAGGCAATGATAAATGCTTACGCATTCGAATTGTTGACAAATCTAAGTGAATGGAGTGTGGTAGGCCCCCAAAAGGATCGCCATTTGACAGCCTACCGGAATTATGAAAATGGATGTGATAAATAAATATGGGTTGGTGATGTTTTAGATGGGGAAGCTTAGGGTTTAGCACTTAGCAGCAGTTGGTTTTGGCCTATGCTATGAAACGCATGCAACTTTTTGCGTGTTAATTTTATATGGACGCCGTTGTTGTGTTGTAAAGCCTCGAATGTTTTTGCGTCTTTTTGCTATCAATACAAATTATCGCTTCTGCATGAATATATTTTAACGTAATGTGAATTTCGCTTAGTCTACGAGCGTCATATGAGTGTGAGTGTGACCCCTACTTTGACATGACCATGCCTGTCTCAGCTGTGTCCTAGCCTTGCCCCCTATATGCGTTGCCCAAGCCATGTACCAGATACCCAGTCCATTCCGCCCACACCTCTAATCTCAATCCCAATCCAAATCCAATCCAACTCTTTGTACGTGCTCTGTTTGACACAACAAGACACGCAAAATTCTTCCACACCCAAAAACAAGAAAACAAATTCAAATATCAATTATTCCGTTCCTCCTTGCATAATGTCCTTCATCATTGGATACTCATTACAGTTGGGCAATTACCACCCAATCCATCCATCCATCCATCAACAGTTGTCTGTTTGAGTGGCCTCAATTCATCAATATATGGATCGAATTGGACTTGTCAATGAGATTGTCAAATAGAGAGGTGCGGTGCGTGTGGGTGCGACGTACCTGTTAATGTCTAAAATGTTACATCCAATCTATTATTTATGTTGTAAATTAAGTACAAATGGAAATGTCCAACCCATCTTGTGCTTGTGCATACATCAAATTAAAGGTCGCTTTGAATTTGTCAAGCTCAACTACAGATGATATTTTATCACACAATCCCTATAACATTGTCTGTAACTCTGTATTGACTTTATCTTTTTGTTTTTTCTCTTGGGCAGCAATAGGGACAACAGAAAAGAAAAAGAAATTAACCGTTATGGACACGGTAAAAAGAAAAAAAAAAAAAAAAAAGTCGTAACAAAGATGGAACTGAAAGGATAAAACGGCCATAAGCAGAAGCGCACAATTAGACAGTGAAGCAACAGAGACGTGAGCGGTGGGGCAGTCTCCCAGAGAAAAACGAATGAGAAATCAGAAGGTTTGAAAAGGACTGATGCCGCTGAGATCTTTCATCGCAATCAGAGGTCTGTCTGCCTCGGAGAATGTGCCTCTCACGTGTTGAAGTTGTAGTAGTAATAGTAGTAATAGTAGTAGTGGTGCGGCCCAGGCAGGGAAGAGGAGAGAAGACCTGTGCCGCTGCTCCGAAAACGACAATGCGATCGTTGCTCTCCCCCCTCCCAAAAAGACGTCCAACTTTTTCACGCCAAACGACTACTGTGACCTTTGCGCCTATGGGCTCTCCAAATCTCCATGTGAGATTAAATTTTAATAATGTTTTTGTCCTCGTAAAATGGGTGCTCTGTTTTTTTTTTGGTTCGTTGCCAGTGTGCAGTCACCTTTTCATGGATCGCTACAACTTCTACACCATTGCAAATTTCCTCTCATCATTTGTGAAAACTGAATAACTCAAAAGCCAAAAAATCTAGTCTACGATCTATAGGTTCGCTCGCTCCTGGCGCTGGAGCTTGACTCTTGAGAAAGGAGGCCGGCTCAACCCTCCGACCAGAAAAGAAAGTAAAATAATCACTCACTGTTAAAGATTAGTGATGTTTTTAAATTTTGCCGATGAAATTAATGAAATGATAGATATTGTTAAGACATATTTTAAAAAATAATTAAAAATAAAATATTTATTACTCTCTTAATTTTATTTATAAAATTAAAAATTATATTAATAATATATCAAATACTAACAAAAAAAAGAACAAATTTTGTATTACCGTTATTATATTGAAATTATAATTATTAATGTATACTTCTTCCACTCGGATTTTAATTTTGCATAGAATTTTACAATATTTAAATTAAATTTTGATTTTAATTTATTGTAAAATTTGTTTTTCAATTACCCTTACCTTTAACAAAAAGAAAAAAAAAAAGAGTTGTCCTTGGAGATAATAAGAAAAAGATAAAAACGATTTTTTTTTATTTAAAAAAGGGAATTATTTGAAAACAAATAAAGATAAATAAACAATACATTATCTATGAGACGGAACGAGTATAAACTATTGTTTTGTACATCCGATGATAAATTTTACAGTTGTTTACTTTTATTAGCAAGTTTAATTAGACTATTGATAGATGTTTATTTAATGATTAATAATTTTTTTTTTAAATATATCTTGAAAGACACCATTCTTTAATTTGCTTGTATAAGGAAAATTAAAATGGGTATATTAGATAATTAACTTATATAGAGGCTTTACATTTTTTATACATATATATACAAGAAAATATCATCGGGTCTATTAGATAATTAACTTAATTAATGGACTCTATTCCTTTCTTAGTTCTTTACACATATAGTCATCACTGTATTCACATAGTAAGGAATTGTTTATTATTAGTATTAAAAAAAGGGGAATAGCAAAAAGTTGGTGGGGAACGGAGACGATGCTTCAGCTTAATGCAAAATGTCAAACACTAGGTTGCAGTTTTTGGAACCGGGGTTTGACAGTTCCTCCTCGACCACCACACTGCTTGCCTTCCTCTTCTGTCCTTTACTTGCTAACCTTAAGGTTCTTAACTTTACATGTTGTTCTATGCTATTGTTAGAGTATTAGTATTTTGAATTCGCGTTTTTTGTTGTCTAATGTGAGGGGTGTTTCTATCCCTAGTATTCTCTAGTTTTAGATTCTTTCACCCCAATCAAACCATAAGGCTAAAGCCAATACGTTGCAATGTTGAATATACCACACACACACACACACACACACGCACGCACTCTTTTCTCTGTTCTTTTCTCTAATGTAATTCTACTTAAGTCGCCAATTGCCAATAATAAAGAGACCTTTGTAAGGTTCGTTGACTATTTTTATCCATTAATGGATTAGACTTAACTCCAAAATGTTGCATCTCGAAATGGATTTGATCACCTACAGACTAAAGTGATCTAAAAAAAAAAGAAAAGAAAACCTTTTTTTTTAAATAATTGAATAGAATGAGTAGTAATAATCTTCACCTTTTTCATATTCTTGTAAATGTTATGGCCATTTATCATCTAAGAATTATTAATATCATATATAATTCAAGGCATGCTTGTACAATTTTAAACAGTTGGAACTTTTATTAGCTTAGTGTAAATTATATAGATGACCTTGTACTTTTTTGTTTTCTTTTTGGAAATGAAAAGTTATGTTTGCATTTTGTTTCAATTAATTCATAAGTTTTGGCTCTTAGCATCAACGATCTATAAGTAATTAGATCGTAAAATATTAACAATAAAATTTGAATTTGTAAACTCAACATCATCAAACTGCTTATCATAAATAAGGATTTTTCATTCTTCATGTAAGGATCTTTCATTCTTCATATAAGGAGAGGGAGGAGAAGACAAGGACCATCCAAATTAAAATGGTGTTCTCTGTAGCTCAATAGACATAAAAATGACTTATATTGGGTTCAAATAATTGTTTGGCTTAGGACAAGAATTATTTTGAAATTCACAGTCCGTGCATTTCTCACTTCCGCTTCATAGTTGACCAAAATCTAGACTTAGAGGTTTAATTTGCCAAATTGGGCTGCCGATTAACGTCGCCTATTCCCATGCCTTTTTGACAACTAACTCTTATTCTTTGGGATTTTTTATGAAACACATGCAATCTGCATATGGTCCCACCTTTCCTAATTTACACTGGCTCTATATTTATTTCATATTGGATGACCTATAAATATATTGGATTAAGTTTTTTTTTTTTTCAAATTTAGTTGTTTGATAAGCTGAATAAATTCAATATTAAAAATTAATATTGAATTTTTAATTTTAAAAACTTTGAGTAATAAACTTATGATATCAAATTATTTAATGTGCTACCGAAAAGTAAATTTTTATTAAATCTTTTATAAAGAGAAATACAATTGTATAAAAATTTTAAATTAGTAAAAGTTTAAAATAAAAAAAATGGTTAAAAGAAAATATATTAATCTAATTAAACATTTTTAAAATAAAATAAACTTATTACATTAAATAGCTAAAAGTTATATAACATTTTAAGAACCTTTTCACTGAAAATTTTCCATTGAATGATTTCTAAAAATGAACTATCAAATGCATTGAAATAAATAAAATTATTTATATCAAATATGTTAAGATTCAATTGAATGCCTTTATTAATTACTAGTTTTTTAAAATTTTCAATCAATCTTCTTAGAATATCTAGCCTTATGGGAAATTATCTTCTCCTATTTAAAAAGTAGTGAAAGTTTACACTCTTTTATTTAAAGGTGAATAATGCATTTTATTAAATTATCTTTATCTCTTTAATTAATTTTTATTTTTTTCATATTTAATTTAAAATTATTAAATATCATTTATAGATCTAACTAAAAAGTGCATTATTCACCTTTTAATAAAGAAATAGAACTAGGCTTATAATAAATTAAACCTTTAATTACACAAGATATATATATATATATATATTATAGGAATCATTTTTTGAATTTTTCTTTTTTTTAATTTGTGTCAATTTTAGCTTGATGGAAAGCTTTTCTTTTCATATTTTAGTTTTAGTTGTTTATACATTATCAATATATATCAACATATGATGGATGTTATGTTAAAGCAAAAAAGTCCTAAATTAATTCAACATTCACAAAAGCAAAAACATAATTAAATCATCAGTTATTCATACAATAGTTAATAATTTAATATGATTCGATAGTCAACCTGCCTAACTCATGAAAGAAAAGATTCACTAATTATAAAAAACTACAAATATAAAATCAACTAAATCCCAAACTGATTTCTAACGATTCTAATTTGATCTCTAATGATCCCAAACTGATCTCCAATGATCCCAATCTAATCTCTATCAATCTCAATTCAAACATTAATTCACGTATACTCATGTAAACCCTTCTATTCTCCTCTTATCGATTCACAAATAATACTCATGGATGTTCCCTTTCAGTCTTATATATGTAGTATTCACATACACTATTCATTCATACATATACATTCATATAAACCATTTCAATCATATCAAGTCTTATATAACTCTACAATTCTCTTACATTTTTTTTCTTATCTTAATCGAATTGAGACTCTCACTATTTATAAAAATATTGATTTGCCTATCAAAAATTTATTTTCTCTTAAAATTCTTCTTTTACAAGTTTTCTATTACATGAAGCACTATCTAGTGAAAAATCTCAAACTAATCTTCAACCAATTTTTTTAAAAATTTGAGTCAGCATTTTCAATAATCTCCATTTTTTACTTAAATTTCATTAAACTATCATTCTTTATACTAGATATGCTTAACTTCACCTATAATGAAAGTCTTCAACCAATTTTTTTTTAAATTTGGTCAGCATTTTCAATAATCTCCATTTTTTACTTAAATTTCATTAAACTATCATTCTTTATACTAGATATGCTTAACTTCACCTACAATGAAAGTTTTGCAATCTTTTCTTGTGTGTCTTCGAGTTTCATGCAAACCGATCTCTCAAATACAAACTCAAACTGCTCTATTAAATTAATCCGTTTTAGACTTACCTCTTCTCACGTCTCGAATCATTGCTTTGATACCAATTGTTAAGCACAAAAACCTCAAATCCATTCACATTCAAACAAGCAAAAATATAATTAAACCATTAATCATCCACATAAGATAATCAATTTAATGTAATTTAACACTCAACTTGCCTATCTCTCTATGGATAAGAGAAAAAATTCACTAATTATAAAGAATTATAAACATACAATCAAATCAATCCCAAGTTGAATTCTAATGATCCTAATTTGACATTCAAAAATACCAAACTAATCTCTAATGATCCTAATTTGATCTCTAACAATCCCAATTCAAATATTCACACATATCTATGTTTTTAACTCTCCATTCTCCTCTAATTCACTCACAAAAAATACTCATAGACATTCTCCTATAATCTATGAAGTATCCACACACCAATCATTCAAACACACACCCCCATATGAATCATCTTAATCTCATCTAATCGTGTATTTTTCTCTCATATTTAACCCTATTAAAACTTTCACTATTTATAAATATACTTTATTATCAAGAATTTTTCTATTCTTAAATTTTTTTTCTTATAAATCTTCTTATATATCAAGAAATATATAAAGAAAAAATCTCAACTGATTTCTATCTAAAATTTTTTAAGATTTGAGTCAATATTTGCAATATGTTATACAATATGAATAAACTCTACAATTCTATTACATGTTTCTTTCATATTTAAATTTATTAAGACTATCATAATTTATAAGCATATTAATTTGGGTATCAAAAAAATTTTTTCTCTTAAAATTTTTCTCTTACAAATCTTTTTATTTATCAAATAATATCTAATGAAAATTTTCAAACTAACCTCTATCCAATTTTTTTTAATCTATGCCACTATTCCCAATCTATTACACATAAGCTTATGAATTATAGAGCGATAAGCCAAGTTAAAAGTGTAAAGATCTTTCAAAATAAATGCCCATAAATTTTAATTTTTCATAACATATTCAACGACTATTTGTTTGCTGCAAATTCAATGACTGAGCCTCGAAGGGGAGGTCATAAAATGGGTCATTTTCAGTCAGGAAATCAGTTTTGCTAGCTGGAACATTAAATCTTAATCACCCCTCCATGGACCAACTTCATCGTCCGAATTAATAAAATTCAGAAGTTAAAATACGTTCCGTTCCCTCTGGGCTATGGTAAGATAATTTCGAGTATGACGGAAATTATAAAATATAACTAAGAATGATTGATTCACTTTGAAGCAAGTGGTGATTAATTTGAAAAAGAAAATATTTAATAAATAAAGAATGCAAGAAATTGGGTGTGCAGTGTGCCTGCTTTGCTTACTAACGGGAGGACATAGAATCATAGAAATGGTCGTTGGAAGAGAGGTCGCGAAGACGTCAAACAGACAACGACGAACAACAGGCTATCATCCCCAGCACAGCACACCAATCAAATCCACAAAGTCTTTGCTACTTCGCTTTGCCCATTACCTTACCTGCCCGGCCCTTCCTCTCATAATTCGCTCCCTAATTTTACTCTTCCCATTATCACCAATATTGATGAATATATAATTTGTCAATATCATTCATGAATAATGTCATGTTTCATTCTTAATATTTGCCTGCTCCTTTCCATTTTGGTTTTGCCAGTCGCAATAAATTCATCCACACCAGGACGCTTAGCTAACCGCCACCCACCACCACCATTCTCCCTTCTTCCTTTTTCTTATTTTTGCAATTTTCAGTTTTTCAGAACTTACAAGCATCCAAAAGACATGGCTATGGCGTAGTTGCATTAAAATATTTATATTTACCTTTCCTAGAAGAGAAGAGAAGAGAAGAAAGAGAGCAAGAAATAAGAAGAAATATATAATTATTAATGCATTAAAAATTAATTACTACTAGGCCTACATAGCATAGAAGGTCGTGCTGAGATTAGAGAGTTGAGCAAGTGAGAGGAATCCCAAAGCCACTGTCCCAGTTCTAATACCGTTTTCTGTTTGGAGGCCCCTATTCTCGCTCTCTCTCGCAGCTGGTGTAATATTTATATACTAGTACTACTACTAGAATTTAATTTATTAGTGTCAGTAGACTACTTTAAATATATTAGGTACAACCTTCAGTAAGCTTCGATCCCCTCTATGAAGAGCGAATACCTTGTAGTTAAATGGCAGCTTGTGATTTGGTAGGAGAAAATGGCAGTGAAATCAATGGCAGCTGCAACAGCCGAGAGAGCCCAATAACAAGCGCATCCAACAGCAATACATCAGAGGGGAAAATGATGAGGAAGAGGATGGCTCCTGAGATTGCTGACTATCACAGGTTTCCTCGCCGCAGCCTTGCCTCTGACAACATAGGTAGCTCTTTCTTGACAGCGGCAACCACTACTAATAACCCTAATCCACTTCTCAACCACTCCACTATCAATATGAATACGACGATAATCCCTTCTGCAAACTTGACCGCCGTGACGTCAGGCGGGTCTGCTTTTTTATCTACAACCAACTCCAACTTTACTTGTATTGACACCCTCTCCACTAATAATCCTCAGACCCCTGCCGTCTGTGGCTTTTCGGGTTTGCCTTTATTTCCACCAACAGACAGAAACAGAAACACCGTCATCCCCGCCGCCGCCCCACCACATCCGCAACTACTACCCCTGTTGCTTTAACTCCGGTCTCGAATTCTATGGACGACACTTCGGCCACGGCATGGATAGACGGCGTCATAAGGGACCTCATCCACACCTCCTCTAACGTCTCCATTCCTCAGCTCGTCCACAATGTCCGGGAGATCATCTACCCCTGCAACCCAAACCTCGCTGCCGTCCTCGAGTACAGGCTTCGCTCCCTAATGGATCCACTAGAAAGGAGAGGGAAGGAGGCACCATCTTTGCATCTGCCCGAAGGCTTTTTGCAGGGGCACCATAATCAGCAACAACAAGGCTCTTCTGGTCTCACGCTTAACTTGGACTCCGCCCTAGATAGCCTTCCTAATTACTCCTTGCCCGAATCTTGTGCTATGAGTCAGTACTTGAGCTGGGGGACAAATCCACTTCCCGTCTCTAACAGTGCAGCAGCTATAGGTAACAACCAACAACACCATCACAATCAGATTAGCAGTAGCCCTTCTGCGACTACCCCTCCGATTCTTTCACTAATTCAGACACAGACTCAAGTACCTCATCACCACCAGGCTCAGGAGCAGCCGCTGCCAGAAGAAAACCCTTCCCTAGTGGAGAAGACGACGACCTCGATGACTACTACAACGCCCACGTCCACTGTCCAAACAGTCCAAGCATGCAGCGCTAGAGACAGGAAAGAGGAGTTACGGCAGCAAAAGAGAGACGAAGAAGGATTGCATCTCTTGACCTTACTCCTGCAGTGCGCTGAGGCAGTATCAGCTAATAACTTTGAGGAAGCAAATAGGATGCTGTTAGAGCTGTCGCAACTGTCAACGCCGTTTGGGACGTCTGCTCAGCGCGTGGCAGCATATTTCTCAGAGGCTATGTCGGCAAGGCTTCTGAACTCGTGCCTGGGAATATGCGCTGCGCTTCCATCGATTCCACCGAGCCATGCCCAAAAGATGGTGTCGGCATTCCAGGTGTTCAACGGGGTAAGTCCATTCGTCAAGTTCTCGCATTTCACAGCCAATCAAGCCATACAAGAAGCGTTCGAGAGGGAAGAGAGAGTGCACATAATAGATCTTGACATAATGCAAGGCCTGCAATGGCCTGGGCTGTTTCACATACTTGCCTCAAGACAAGGCGGGCCTCCGCACGTGCGGCTCACGGGGCTGGGAACCTCCTTGGAGGCCCTGGAGGCGACCGGGAATCGTTTATCTGATTTTGCTAACAAATTGGGTCTTCCCTTCGAATTCTGCCCGGTGGCAGATAAGGTGGGGAATTTGGAACCCGAGAGGCTCAACGTGAGCAAGAGGGAGGCGGTAGCAGTTCACTGGCTGCAGCACTCTCTTTACGACGTAACTGGTTCTGATACCAATACGCTGTGGCTCTTGCAAAGGTGACTAACATGACGTTCTTACTCCTTAACTTGCTTGCCTTTGCTTCCATAAATTTCTTTTAAAGTTTTTTTTTTTTTCATTTTTTAATTACTGTTCATTGGACATAGTTAACACATAATTATTAATAATTATATACATGCACAAGGCCACGATCACAAACACACTCATACCGCTTTTTCTTTTCACCTTAATTTGTTGCCCTTTTGTTAATTATAAATTGAATTTGTTTTATTTTGTTTTGTTTTCGAGTCTTCGATGGTCTGAAGCATGACTGTCCATGACTAAAAAATGAAAATAAAAGAGCATGTTTTGCTTTGTATGTCCTCTTCGTCAGAAATCTAGTTTTGCTAATCTTAGTTTTCATTTAACAAGTATGAACAAGAATATTAATTAGTTTTGGTGAGATACGTATACAATGTATGTAACTGAGGTGTCGTATGCGAAAGCAGATCAATCCTTTGTTATTGGATAAGTGAAAATGATTGTTTTTCTTATGGTTTGCTATGATTTTTGAAGCTAATAACGTACGTTTGATTAAATTAAAAACATATTCAATCAATATTGCCTAACACGTGCGCTTGGGTTGATGAATATAATATGTGTTTGAGGTACTCAGATTGGCACCCAAAGTAGTGACGGTTGTAGAGCAGGACTTGAGCCACGCCGGATCATTTTTGGCGAGGTTTGTGGAAGCCATACACTACTACTCGGCCCTGTTTGATTCCCTGGGGGCAAGCTACGGGGAGGAGAGCGAAGAGAGGCACGTGGTGGAGCAGCAGCTACTTTCCAAGGAGATACGAAATGTGCTGGCACTTGGAGGCCCTTCCAGAAGTGAGGACGTGAAATTCCATAATTGGAGGGAGAAGCTGAAGCAGTCTGGGTTCAAGGGTATCTCTCTTGCTGGCAATGCAGCGACGCAGGCCACCCTGCTCTTAGGCATGTTCCCATCTGATGGTTATACCTTGGTTGAGGACAATGGAGCCCTCAAGCTTGGTTGGAAAGACCTTTGCTTGCTTACAGCTTCTGCCTGGAGACCCTTCCATGTTAATGCTGCCAGTGCCACAACTATCCACCGCTGTTCCCACTAGTTAATTTTCCTTTTGTATTACTAGGTTCTTTGCTCTGTCGCTAAGATTATATGTTTGTTTATGTCTGGACTCTTGAGGGAACACTACTTACTTCAGCCTTCAAGGGATCCCAGTGTGCTGCCAATCATCATTAACTTTACAATTTGTATTATTCTGAGATCATAGTTTTTTTTTTTTTTTTTAGGTTTGAAATCATAGTTATTATTAGTATTTATTAGTGGTTTCAAGCTTTTAGTTGACGATATAACAGATGACGCATCCCCTGCACCCTTCCCTACTAGCATAAGCTAAGTTAAAATTTCCATTTCATCATCATGGCAACGTTTTAGAGACTCTATGCTTTTCATTACTATTTCATAAATATGGAATCCACAAGACAACTACTAAATAAATGAAGATAGATGTTCAATTTAGTTTCTTACATACAAAAGGAATAGAAAAGAGCAAAGGTTATCGAAGTGTATGAATTAGTACAGCCACCGTAAATAGAAATAGACGAAGGGTTCCAATAATTCGCAGCCACGAAACATTGGTGGTTGAGAGTAACACAGACACTGGCAAGCCAAGTACTATTTTGCGCCAAACCATGGATTTCAATTCCAAACTAAACGGAGCCCTTACAATAGAAAACAAAAAGAAAAATATTCAGGACGGGTCTCTCTCTCTCTCTCTCTCTCTCTCTCTCTCTCTCTCTCTATATATATATATATATATATATATCCTAATCCAGTATGCACAAGCACAACCTACTTTTGAGTTTTGACCAACTCAAAGGGTAAGAGAAGACGCTATCATGTAATCAAGCACTCCGGACAGCTCCTGATCTGTGTATATTTTACGTTTTAATGTCACCCCCCCACCCCCCAAAATAAATAAATAAATAAAAGAGGGGGGAAGCAATACGAGTATCTATGATGCCAAACCAGCAAGCGTTACGTCGAATTCATTTCAACATCGAGAAATCCAACATCAAATAATACAAATTAATTGGAGAATTAATTAGTTGACTGTTTTCATTAGACCTAAACAACACAATTTTAATCAAACAAAAAATCCTAATTTGAAGGGCAAATTACCACTCTCTATTCTCATCAACAACCATGCATTGTCTTGAATGGCCATTGAAAATCCCTGGAACAGACTTGCAAATCAAACCCTTCCCTGTATGCGATTATTTGTCACATAATTCACTGTACCAGACAAAGCTAGAAGCAGACAATGAAGCTCCTCCATCACTTTCTGCATTCTCCAACAATCATTTCAAAACCTCAAATCCATCTTTTCCTAGCAACTGTAGCCAACTCCAGGGAACTCAACCCAAGGTTTCAAAGTCCTTCTATTTACTGAAAAAGATCAGAAATATATGCACCGAGGTCATCACAGCTGCACTTTGCTGCCATCTAATACCCTTCAAACTCTAGCTCAATGTCAAAATTCTCAGCACTTACTTCCTTGAGCTCTAAATTTTCCAAGGATTCAAAGAGTCAAGGCTCATTATGGATTTACATTGCACTCACTTAGAAATTGATCTTCATGGTTCAGAAACTTCTTCCAGTACACCTTGTACTTGGGAATTCCCAGCTCAAGCCAAGGTTTCATATTTCCATTATAGTGCAACACAGCAGCTTTCTTGATGTCTTTAATATTAACCCCATAGTCATGACCAAGGCCCGATAAAACCCACTCACTGTCAAGTGCGTATATTAGATCCTGAAAAGTAAGCAAGCTAGCAAGCAAAGCAGATCCCCCTTTCATGCTGACCTGCTGTTCACGTATGAAATGAAGTCAAAACCGTCAGAAATTGATAAAATGGATTTAGGTTAGAGGTTGATTTCATACCCAGTCATGCAATTAATGCCATTTTTAAACAGTGTTTTGCACATGTAATTGAACTGATAAGAGATATTATTCAACATAAGCAGACACGCACCTCTTTCACCAACTTCCAGTAAGTTTGAGAAATGCCTAGCTCTCTCCACCTTACCAGATCAATTACATTCAATCCAGACATCCAAGAGCACGAATTTTTGTGGAAGATGCTTTCACCCAAATAACTCTGTAGCTGGCCCAATCTCACTGAGCAAATTTGAACAGCACCCGTCACTTTCCCTCCCATGTCAAGGCTCCATAGTGCTGACAAGTCTTGCTGGACAACAACATCATCATCCAGAACCACAACTTTCTCCAGGTTTTTGAATATCTCAGGAAGAAGATAATGAGAATGAGAAAAAATAGATATGTATTGTGTTCTATTATGCATTGCTGCTGCATTATCACTGCTGTGAAAGGAAACTCGAAACTCCACAGGTAAGGACAGGTGAGATAGAGTTGCTTTATTGAAGTAATCTGGATTAAGATGTTCAATATTCAACACCTGAACCACAGCATCCTTAAAAGCATTCCTTAGAAACCAAAGTTTCATCGCATAGTAATTCTGTCCATCAGTCAGCACATGAAAAACCAGGTTCATACTGTCCTGAAATATAGCAGTATAAACAGTCAGTGTCACCACTAGAACTGAGGCATAAAACAATGAAATGACGTCAAAGAATAACTAAGACATACTCTTGCACGCATAACAGTTGAGTTTATTACAACTGATGATGCAATGACATTATTGGAGAATATAACATAATGTAGTAATGTGGGATCGGAATATTTCTCAGACAGCTCCTTATCAAATGAATGGTCTCTGAAATATTCCACAGTTAGTCTCATAGACAGGCAGTGCAGGCTCTTAGGCATCGTCTGGACTGCAAGCTGGTAGAGAAAGGCACCCTGCTTCATGTGAAAGTTAGCTTCATCCTCAGTCAGGTCAAATATTTGTCTCAATTTCTTGTCAACATTATTACAATCCACAGAAACTGATTTGGATCTGGCTATTGCAGCATCCATCCGTCGTAACTTCTTCTGAATCCTGATACAAGCCAGTAAAATTGACTTGGTGCTTAGGCAAGAAATATGAACATTCTAGCTAGCTAAAAGAACACAAGATTTCTGTGACCACTATTTATCTGACCAATCTGCCAAACGGACAGAAATAGAGAAAGAGAAGAGGGCGATGGAGGGAAGCCAAGAAAACTGCTAGACTACAGCACACAACATTACCCACAAAGATGTTGAACCCACTCTGTGATATCTTAACTCTTAGGGATCTAGAATTCGTAATGATAAGTTAAACACTGACAGGCAGTTTAACAAAATACTGCTCATCATAGCAGCTCGACTTGGGACTAAATAAATCAATACTAAGTATAAGAAGCTTTCTCCAGAGTGCTGCGGTTATGTCAAGTCATCAGGAACACTTATGAGATGAATTTAAAAACCATACAGGCATATGATATACTTCTACCAGATGCAACACATTAACATATCAGGTGAAAGATAAACACCTCATACAGCATAGTCTTTCAGGAAAACATATGAAAGACAGCCAATTACTAGAAGAATGATCTAACAAGCTGAAAGATAAAGTCCCTACTCCTGGATTTGAACAAAATAGCACAACAGAGAGAAAATGAACAAACAGATGGGAGTGTAAAAGGACAAATCGTCCATATATTACATCCATTTCAAATTTCCATTTTTACTATTTTGGATGTTCCAATAATGTCTAGTTTCGCTAAATGGAATATATTTTTCCAATGTTTCCCTTTGCTGAAATACTAACTTAAGGTGGCCCCTCTAAATTTTATGACACTTGAAGGGTAAAAGTTGTAAAGGGACAACATACCCCATAAAGCTTTGTGCCTAATGGAAAATTTTCAAATGGAGAGAGTACAACATTTTATTTGTAAACTAACATTTCTAGTCAGTAAAAGGATTGGTATCCTCATGGTATCAAACCTGCAATAATTGGCCTTGTTCACGAAAGTTTATGAAGTCATGAAGAAAGCACCACACTTACTCTGGCGGAAGATCAGCATCCATAGTACTTTCACTAAGGACTCGCTCTAGTTCTTGAATATTTTGTCGCAGTTCATGAGACAACTTGTTCTGGGCTGGTATTTTTGCAATACTAGGAAAATATGCCCTGGCTACAAAAAGCTGGTCCTTCAATTTCCTCACTGTAGAATCTTTCATTTCTTCCCTATTTTCTTCACGCCAAATGCAGTAGCTCCCATATTTCAACTCACATAATCCCTCACTTTCATCAACACCACCTCTCATTCCCGCTTTACCAGTAACTCTACTAATCTGTGAGAGAAAATCAAATTATTTTGAGATGTTATATATAGGCAATAAAAAGATTTACTACATAGTACGTAACAAACTTTTCATTGATATGCATACATTTCTATTGGTGAGTGGTTGCAGCACATTTTGAGGCGGAGCTAGAATACCTGTTGATTATATTAAAAAAAAAAAAAAGAAAAGTGGGTTCCAACCGAAACCTAATAAAAAGGCAAGGAAAAATTATCTGAGACGCAGTTAAGAAAAATGTGTTCAACCAGACCTTTCTTCTGCTGACTTTTAGGTGTGGCATTTGTACTGCTGGTTTCATTTTTAGCTTCATTTACAAAGCCTTGAAGAATATCCTGAAGTAAAAAGTATTAAAAAAAAAAGACAAATGTTAAAGGCGAACATGTATATAATCATAAGCTACTGTGGTATGGTTTTAAAAATTATGAGCCAACTATAAACATGGAAGAGGTACTTTTATGGGAGCATTTCACCTATAAATGTCCAATCACAACAGAGAATTATTAGTGAACATAGGATCTAACCACAAGTTTTTAGTAAAATGCCAAGAGAATATACTAGCAAAGCTAGATGGAATCCTTAGGCCATATCTTTTTTTCCCACCCAACAGATGCAGAATGTGGTACAGTGATACTAGTATTTTCTCCATATTATAAAAGAATAAAAAAAAAAAGGAGAGAAAGGACTCAAGAGAAGGAGGAGACTGAAGGTTGGAGCTGAAGCCCTCTAAAGCTAGCATACTAGAAGCAAATTACAGAATCTATTCTCCAACATTATATGTCAAATCATAATTTAGGTTCATTACTACCGGTTAATTTGAAAAATTATCTTCTGATTTCCTGCATAATGGGCAAAAAGCTTTGAGTCTACCCTAAAGTATTAGGTCCTAAGAAGGTTGGGCAGGCCTAACCTATACTTCAAGCATAAGCAAGTCTCGCATAAAATGATAAAAGTACATTTGTCTTTTGACATTCCATTCATGGTTGTCAGTACTGTTTGTACTGGCCAGTATGTCTAGGTTTTGCCCCAAACCAGTAAATTTAATTGTTTGTTTCACTCTTACTTACATTCCGGTTTGCAATGGTGCATACCATCTCTTCCAGCAAGTTTCTGGCATTTTTGGATTGTAGAAGTTTCTTGGTCAAGCAGATAGATGAGTTTAGTATATGGGTATTTCGGGTTAATTGTTCAGATGGCTTCTTCCTTTCAAATTCTATCTATAATTTCTTGAAAATAAGAGACAAACAAAAAAAAAAAAAAAAAGAAAAGGAAAAGATATAAGAAAAAAAGAAAGTGTTTTAAATTGTAAAGGCCACTGGAGAGAGAAGGAAAAGCTAAGGTTGAAGAACAGTAAAGTGGTGCAATGAAAGAGTCAACTGTCTTTGAAAAGGTCATTTAGTTTCTAGGGTTACTGATGGTCGAGTACAGAGATGGATCTGGGTCAACAAAATCAATAAAGTGCAGATCAATTTTTAAAGCATTATTTTCATGCAAAGCCTATTAGAAGTTTAACCAGAAATAGAAAAGCATTAGAAACATTAAAATAAGAAGCAAATATTGAAGAAATTCTTAGGCACTATGCATCTAAAAATATAATTAATCCTAAGTTTACAGTTTTTTTGTATTGAAGTATCAGTGCCACATGGTTATGGCTTTTAGGTTGGCTTTTTGGTTTTGTTTGTGTGGGTTTTGAGATTTTTATCTTGGGCTTTTTAGGTTGGATAGTTTTTTGAGAAAAAATTTAGGTTGCCAAAGAGAAAATGCTTAATTAATTCTTTATTATTAATGGATTGCATCAAAGTGTTGAAAAAAAATCTAAAAACTATAATAAAAATGTTAAAATAGAATATAATAATTGTTTGAATAGTTAAATATATAATAATAAATTTTATTAAATATATTATAATTTGAAAGAATATAAATATGTTACTAATCGATTAGTATCATTTTTTTTTTTGAGGAAATTCGAACCAAATATTTTTTATAAGATTGATGCATACACATATCATTAAAGCAAAAAATCAATACATTCTTCTAAAATAAAAGTAATAGAATATAATAATTGTTTGAATATTTAAAAATATATAATAATAGAATTTATTAAATACATTAGAATTTCAGATAATTAAAAATTTTGAAAGAATATAGATATGTTATCAATCAATTACTATGATATATATGTGTGTGTGTGTGTGCGTGTGTGTGTGTGTGTATATATATATTAATAAGGCTGATATATACACTTACCATCAAAGTAAAATTTCAATATATTCTTTTAAAATAAAACAAAATTAGAAGCTGAGCATAGCGGGACAAGTTTTCTAGTTTTAAATAATACTTTAAATAATACGTACACACAAAATAAATTGAATAGTATGACAACCTCGATCCCATTTGCTCAAGGAATATAACTTTTTAGGCACCGTATTAAATGTATGAAGAAAAATTAGTCAAAAGGAAAATGTTTTAGAGTTGAAGACGAAAATATGAAGGAAATCCAAGAACACAGCTTCTCAATGAAGGGCTCTAGCTGAATTTGCCTGCCTCAAAAAGGGTATATATGTTTTCCACTAATTTTCAAGATGTCACCAAACAATAAAAAATATATATTTTGTAGAATAGTTTCTTCATGAGGGGCATCAAGGCTAATCAACTTTCTAATTTATCTGGTAATTTTGATTTCCAACAAATGTTCAGGCATCCGTTTTGTGCATATAACACATCAGAGCAAATCAAAAGAAAACCTCAAATCTTAGTTTCTTGTTTTTACAGAAAAAGACAAGTTAGATACTGAGGTAACATCAATTACGTGTTTTCACAAACTTGGGAAAAAGAGTTGCATCTATTTCATAAAAAGTAATTGCATTTATGGATCAAAGATACAACTAACATTGGAAAACCTGACTTCAGACAACAAAAAAAAGAAAAGGTGAGGAGCCAGGATATTAAGAAGCTTGTATGGGGCTTTACTAATAGTACAGAATTTGTCATTAAACATCGAAGTAACAGGATCTAGTATGTGTCCTTTCTTGAAGTAGCATTAAACTTGAATCAATCCTCAGTAGGATTTACAACCGCTTTAAGGACATGCTTTTTAATTTAAATGTATAGGTTTCCAGTAAATTTTCAACAGTTCTCAATGTGTTTCTTAGGGTTTGTTTTTGAGTTTCTCCTTAAATAGTCTATATAAGTTAATTGCTTAATTCCAAAAGATAAGGAACAATAAGTAAAAGGTGAAAGGCACCCTCCAAGCACAACAACCTTTGTATCACCTGAGACAAAGGTGCTAAAACTGGCTCACCCAAGGAAAACAAGAAGCCATGCAAATATATATCCACACATAGATACAAATTAGAGAACAAAAATATATGCATATATAGGGAGAGATGCAGAAAACATCTACCCAACTGGATTATATGAATTTTTAAATGGTATATAAAAGGATATTAAGCATTGGTTCAAGCTGTACAAATTTGGTTTAGTTGTCAATTTTACTACTTGTTCAAAGGCAAAAATAATAAGTTTAGATACAATAAGAAAAAGAAAAAACTAAAATTTCAATTTTCATTTTCATGAATAACATTATATATATATATCACCATATTGACATTGGTATCTGCATCAAATGATCAAAGAAACATTCATAGCATTGCTGCCTTTAATTTATCTACTGGTAGTTTTATTAACAAATGGTAAATATCACTTTACACTGATAACAAAGTGGAACTTTAGTTTTTATGAAAATGAATACGGAGCTTACCATTATTTGTTGGCAAACAAGCATAATTTTTGGACTCTCACCAAATAATTCAAGTCTTTTGGTTCAGTGGTTTTTGAAATGGTCCCAAATGATCCAGAATTTGAATCCTAACCACTTCTATATGCTAAATTTATAATTTTCAGCAGGGTGCAAAAGCAGTAAGCAATAAGCCCTTCTTGTCAACATGTTTGCATAGCTCAATGGGCTTGCACAAGTGTGTCCCCTATATGAATAAGATCACCTGATGTTTTAAACTTTTAAGTGGAGTAATTATTGACATGGATTATTTTGAATATTTCCTATTTTTTAAAATATAAAAATGACAGTTTTCCAAATTTGCCAGGAGCAAAACTAAGAGGTCACCAAAGTTCTCATCTATTATGGCAGCTGCCGCACGTGAAACCTGTCCGTTTTATATCTAATAGACATACATCTGCGAACCTTATCATCTTGGCACCATAATCTATATTATCTTAATGGTAGTGAAAAAACTCCTATGCAATCAAAATAACCAGAACATGTCATGAGGAAACAAAACAAAGAAACAAGAATAAATAATCCACTTATGTCCAGAGGAGGTGTCTGCTCGAAGGAACTTTGCTGGTATATCCAGAAGATAAAGACAGCAGAACTGAGATTGCTATCCAAGGACTTGCCATTTATATGATAAGATCTATCTGTCAAATTTCTTTTTTAATAAAAACATATATCAAATTTCTTTGTTTAGGCATTAATAGTTATCAAAAATAAAAAGGCGCCAGTGCTTAGTTTGAAATAAAAGCGAATAAGAACACAAATATGAAAGACTCTTCATAGAATTTTGGGCCTGTGAAATTTCTACTGAAGGAAGTGAGACTTTGAAAGAACTAGGATAAGAATAAAGATAAGAAGTGAAGTTGCAACATCTTAACACAGGATACAAGCTATACCAAAATTGGAAAAACTTTTCCAAAAAAATTCCATGACAGCAGATCATCTTTCACATTCATTTAACATCCTAATTTTCTTATGTTCTTTTCTCAAATAGAGAACCAAACATAATTTTATTCTATTTGAAATATGACTGAATAACTTAGCTTCTTACTCACACAGTAAAAAATTTCGATCATTTTCATTTTCTTTGATACACTATTAAAAAAACAATCAAGAGGTGAAAAGAGTTAACTTTGAAATTAGTCTTATGTCCATTCCATGACCATATCATCTACAGGCTCGATGAAGAAAGAAATTGTGTGGGGATAGATAAACTTTGAAACTAGTAGAGTTTAGTTGCCCACATGTGGTTGTCTTATGTCTCAGTAATTGCCAAGAAGCTAATTTTCGGTACTTTAGCCAAACAAAGCATATCCAAATTCCAGCAAATCACTCTACTGTAGACCCAATGTATAACCCCAAACAAGATACCAAAAGCATTTCAGCTTCTGATTCCCATTTAAGATGTCCAGACATGTGAAATGGTCTTGTTTAAATCTATGAAAAAGACCTCTAATTACACTTTACCTGTATAAGTCATCTGGCATAGCTAACACAAGGATATAGGTACCTGATCATCACTATATAATCTTGTTGCAAAAACTCGAGTGTTATCAACACCAATCATGAACATTATAGGGCAAGTGGAAGGGGGAAGGAAAAAGAAAGATACATCATATTCCAGAAACAAGACATGCATAAAGGAGCATCATGAAAAACCAACCTTTGGTAGAGTGGGTCCTAATTTTCTCACAAGGTTATCTATATGGCTTGAACGATCCCCCTGTCAGAAAATTCAGAGCATAAACTATTATTGTAGGACTATACTAATTTTTCCAAAAGACAAAAATTGATCATTTCATTTTCTACTTTAACATGATGTCAAAATACATTTGCATTTAAGAATTAAGAAAGAAACTGATTTAAAAGCCTAATAATGTAATAGCATTCAAATTTTTGCAACTAAAATTAATGACAGGCCAGAAATTAAAGTTTTTGGTTCAATAGGGATCACAATCTCAAAGACCCTATACGCCAAAAGTGTAACAGAAAAGAAAGTGCATGAAGATAAATGAAGTGAAAGGGAATGGACAAGTAAAATACTTACCGAAGGTGAAGTGTGTTGAAGAGGCATAAATCCTGCAGAGGAAGAGGGAAAGCGCAAATGAAATAAGAAGAGGTAAAAGAGCAAGGATGACTGACTAGAATCAGAGATCTGGTTGACGTTGCTAATAGATAAAAGTGCGTTAAAGTAGAAATGCAGAGTTGATAAGGAGAAATAAGAAATATAAGGAAAAGATTGTAGTGAAATCTAGATCTAGGACTAGGACTCCGATTCCGACTCCGATCGAATACAATGAGAGCAGCAGATACAGATGCAGATGCCTTAATCAAAAACAGATCTGTAAGAGTAAGATTGATGCACCTGCAGAGTGAAAGCCATTGTGTAGACCAAGCAAGAATCCAAGGGGAACAAGCATTGAGAGGACCACAAGAAAGAGGACGCCAATGGCCAGACCTCTCCATCGGCGCTTCGCGTGAGCAACTCCAGCACCGGCACCTTTCATTTCCTTCCTTCTGAACCTTCACTCCTACTTTCCCTCTCGTTTAACGCTATGATTATGATATATTATATAAGCTAAATTTAGATTTTGGAGCACAAATATCAATATTATTTATTTTTTTCAGTGCAATTGCTTGCAGCTCTGGATTTTCTTATGATTTCTGAGCCGCTGGCGCTGCCTGCAGTTGCTCAATCTCATGGACGCATTGTATTCCTATTTCCTACTAAACCAATAAGTAATAAGCCTAGCCTAGAATTTAATTCAAAGACAGACACTCACCTGCAGCGAGAGAGAGAGAGAGAGAGGGCCAAGGCTGACGAAACTCGTTGCACGTGGGAAATTTATCCACCCCTATACCTTTGGCTTTTGTTTTGTGAAATAAATAATTATTCACTAATTAATTTATGGAGTAGTATTTATTTATGACAATTATGAATTAATTATTTAATGTACTAACTTCGGATTTACCCTTTCATGCCTTTTTTTTTTTTTTAAATAAAGTTTAATCATGTTTGTTTATGGTTTATTTTGAGTCTCTATGCACTTCTATGCGATAAAAACTTTTACTTCGTTTTGGTTGATTTTCTCAAATTTTTTATTAATATCTACATGTTGATTAATTATGGATTATGTTGATTTTACTTGGATTAGTTTGGTATGCTAAGGATATATGTTATCATAATGAATTCAAATCCATGTTTTGATTGATAACGCTGTATATCGTTATTTTTGAGTGATTAAAATTGTTTAAGTTTTTTTTTTTTTTTTATCTCTTTTCTTTTCTTCTATCACGCAAACGAAATGTACAAAGTGCTCTACACAAGTCTCAAAAGAAACTGATAGATTTTGCTTGTTGAAAAGTGCCTTACAAAACTAAATCGCCAAAAATTACTTTCCATCTCTTCAGTCACCACAACAGCAATAGCACATTACACAACATTTGAGTCGCAAAATAATAGTCTATTTTGCGATATAAACAATAAACCTGTCAAAGAAGGAATAACTACTTTAGCCCGTTAACAAAAATTGAGGAATACAATACACAGCGTGCTTTTGATCCCATCTCCCCACTTCATTTGATGAAACAAGTTAAAGCGCGATTCCTAGGAGTTATGTCCCAAAAATATGTCTCTGAACAGGTGCAGCATCAAAAGATTTAACCACTTCCATCCATGGTTTGTCTATGATCAAGATGGAATGTTTTGAAAGGTGCCCAATAAATAAAACAGGGTCTCGGAAAACAATTAAATCAAAATTATTTTTTCTACTGGTAACTTTAGACTCTGTTTGACTATCTCTCAACCAATGTTTCCATTTCTTATTGGTGACAGAATCTTGAAACTTGAATAAAGCTCCATTTACCAAATCACTTTCATCATCTTGATCTACTGGCTTCCCAAAGTCAATTGAACACATTGCCCTGCAGTTACAAATGCCATCCATAAAATGCTTAATAAGAAATAAATTAAGCATCCATAAAAGTGCAATTTTTCCATGGCATGCAAAATAATCATTTCAAGAACACTAGCAGCATTTCATTGTAAAACAATCAAGCTGGAAAAAGAAAAGCAAAACAGAACAATAGATGCCACGCAATTAGCCATGAAGAATATTTCTCCATGTCTCACCCCAAAATTAAGCATATCTCCCCCTTAATTTCGAACGGACTATATTTACTAGATCTCCAAAATGCCTAAAGCAATAAAAAAAAATAAAAAAAAAAACCCTTAATCTGCCCAAAAAATTTGGTGGGAGATAAGCTTGTCAGTTTTAAGATAATATATTAGCAAGATGATAGCACATTAATAAGGATGAGAAGGAAATGGAAGAAACCACCACGCTACCAAGGCCAAATGTAAAAACCGTTGCCGGGAACTCAAGATAAAACAGAACAAAATAAAGCACCTAGATCCATCATTTATGTCCTATTTTGGTCATGTCATTCAGCTACAATTACAAAAGAAGTATAGATACGGCATGACAAAAGCACATGTTAAACCACTGCAGCATGGCAAAACAAACAACATAAGAACAGCACCTGGCACTATAAACAACAACTGATGATGATTTTGCCGGATGGGAGGATGATGAAGGGAAGAAAGATAAACCAATAACCTCCCCAGGAAACTCTTGGAATCTTCTGGGAAGAGTGAATGTATGCTGCATTGACCATTCTCCCAATTGTCTAGCTTCCACATCAAATATATAAAACTGGTTTGAAGATGTTGTGATAATAAGCACATTGTTATGCTGAGGGGGAAAGCCACCAGCAGTAACAGAGGCACCATCCAATCTTGATATAAACCAGTGTTGCCTGCTCCAGAAAAACAACACTAAATAAAAGAAACTAAAGCAATGAAAAATCAAAAAGCTTTCAACCTCACCAATCTCACATACATGGTCACATGTGAGTTTCAGTCAGATATGGCATTGTCAACTAGATAGCTATTAAGTAACATCAATTTAAGAATTGTCTCAAATGTAACTTCTTACCTTTGTATCTCCAGATTGAATATGTATATATCTCCAAAGCAGTTGATGGCAGCTAACCACTGACCATCAGAACTCGTGCACATTTTTGTTATGGGAAGCTCACCATGTGGTCCTTGCTTCTCATGCTCTTCACGACAAGGGATGAAGGTATGCAGTATTTTCAAGCTCTCAACATCCACAATCTGTAACAAGAAGAAGAGTAAGTAATTGACAACTTTCACACATGGGAAACAAGTGCGTTTTGTGGTTCTCATATTCTGTGTTTTATTATTTAATTTACATAAAAGAGCTTCTATACATTGCCATTGGAAACTCTTTTCCTTGTTTGCTCCTTCATACATCCAGAACATTCTACAAGAAACAAGTGTACTAGGGTTCCAGAACTGTTATAAACACAACATAGAAGCTGGAATATGTAATACAATGTTTCTATAGGTGACAACCGAGTTTTCTAGTTTGAGGTGGCACATCTAGTACTTGAGTAAGCCATGAGAAAAGGGGTGAAAGACCTCAGAAACCTAATAGTTATTTCGGAGGATGAAAACACTCACTCCATTCACCTAAAGTAAAAAATATCATGACATTTGTAATTCAGGCCGATAATTTCACAAGTGTATAAACTACAGGAAGGATTATACAAGAAAGCCAAGAGGGAAGACTTACATATATCCTTCTATCATGCCCTGCTATCAACAACCGTAACCCATCAAAGGTAAAAACCATAGAATGTGCGGATGGAAGATCATGAGGAAGTTGCCTTTTAGTAATAGTCCATGTACTTTGGCCAGCTTGCCTACTTAGTGCAAATAAGCTGGGCCTGATGTGGTCAGAATAACCAAAAAGCTCTCCCGAGTTAGACATTGCACTGCAAATGATCTTTCGGCAGGCCTTACTCTTAACCCGAACCACTATATTAGTGGTTGCAAGACCACCAAAGGTACTCAAAGCCAGATCAGGAACACAAACACAGAGAACATCTACCGAATAAGAAGCCTGGACCAGGAGAAAAGAAGTTTGATTGAACCTTGTATTAATGACCAGTTGTACTGGAATTCTCTGAGGTGCAGGGCAAACATCATGCGGAGAGAACCTAGTAAACTCCTTAGCAGAGTATGCAAAGAGCTTCGCATCATCACCAGCAGAGACAAGCATGGGAACTCCAACATGAGCCCACTTACCATAATTGAAATCAAGGAGCTTCTTCCCACTACATCGAATTCTTTTTACCTTTTTCCCCCTTTCATCTTGCAACTCTTTAGCCTCATCAGATAAGGAACCTAGAAATTAGAAAGAAAAATGTTTAAAGTCAAGTACAAGTGCACAAAATGGTTAACTAAAACAAGGTAAAAATGCAACTTTAAATTCTAATAAACCAAATAAAATAATAAATAGACATGGAATCAAAAACATGAACAGACCTTCAGAACTGATGGGCACTGCTATTGTCAAGGCTCTGACATCATGGGTATGAGCTCTTACATAACCTACGTATACCCATTTCTTCATCATTTCAGAAGACGATTTGTCGGTACCAGACTGAAGCGTCTCACTAGAAAGCTTATAAAGAATAACCTACAAATTGTAGCAACAAAGTAGACATTGGCGACAGCGGACTAGATTAAATTTAATATGATGCAGAAAATTTCCCACAAACATTAAAGTTGAAAAAATGAAAACTATATGCTACTACAATTTTCTTTCCTTTTTTTCTTTTTAATATTTTGGCCTTTCTTAAAACAAAGTGTGAAGAGAGCAGCCCCACCCCTTTGCTAACCATTACCTGTCCATCAGACCCGGCAGAGAACACCCTGTTCTGACTTGGAGCTGCTGCCAAGGCATTCACATCACCTTTGTGGTTAGAATGCGCCTGCAGAAGAGTTCCATTATCACCATTCCAGAACTGAACAGAGCCAGTGCTGTCTGCACTAACAACAGTTCCACAACTGAAAATGACAATAATAATCAAATCATCAAAAGGAAGCACATTAACCATTCATAATCCAGCAAGCACTGACATTTCACCAGATTATCATTTATGTGAGCATACATGCGCACACATGCATGTCTCTGTAGAAATAGAAGGTCCCACATGTACCTCAAAGAAAGTAATGACCATATGCAAAGCTCAGGCTCACTGCCCAAACCTCCAAGAGCAACTGTGCTTCTGAAAATTTCATGACCCAAATCAGCATTCCAGCATCTGATTAACCTGCAAGATGGTTTGTGCAGATGTTACTAACCTAAACAAGATTAAATGGGGTAAAAGAAGAGCAAATGCTCTGTAAAGCATGCCCCATCAGCTCATACAAGTTCAGTGAAATAGAAATTAATGATATAAGCATGTTAATATCATAAGTAGGGTATGCCTCAACATTTTTGCTGTCAGATCAACCAACATGTATCCTATGTATTTACTTTGATGACAAACTTACCCATCTATACTCCCTGAACATATCCTAATGAAGTCATTGCTACTTAGAGGATGAGATTAATGATACAAGCATGCACAGGAATATCATTACATTATGCATCAACAATTTTGCTGTCAGATAAACTAATATATATCCTATAGTATTTACTCTAATGACAAACTTACCCATCACTACTCCCAGAATATATCCTATTTGAGTCATGGCTCCAGGTCACACTTAGAGCACGTCCTGCGAACAATATTAGCACCAAGAAGCTCTAAGTAAAACGAAAAGAAGAAAACCTTGCAAGAATAGTTGCTCAGGTATAGATATCTCACCACTGACCCGAGGCAATGATTTATGGTAGATTAACTTATGTGAATCAGATATAGTGTATATCCGCACAGCTCCATCATCACAGGCAATCGCTACCCGTCTATCCTCCATAACTAGTTTCTGACGAACTTGTTCTGAGTCTGAAACATCTTCACTTTCACAGCTTGCCACATCATCGTTATCATTATATTCATATTTATCATCCAAATATCCATTTCCAAAATGCTGAGACCTAGGCTCTTCAAGAGCTGGCAGTTTATTAATGGGTGCCACAGCCATCTGCCAGATTGAAACCCCAATTGACTCTAGCACAATCTGCATAATGGTTTAATCACATTAAATGAACAATGAATAAAAGAGGACTTCTCTTCAAAGCTTCCTGTACATTAGAAAGAAGTTAAAGAGAAAGAAATGCAGAAAAGGGGGTTCTATCAACAAAATATAAGCAACCATATATACTCTCATTGAATCATAGCATTATCTCAAAAATTAAGCAACATAAAAAATTAAGAATACACTAAATCCCCTGGAAGAAAATGACAGGAGCGGGCCTCAGGTAGTATTCTCATTATTCAAAAAAATCATAAGAAAGTAATAAAAATGAGTATTCATTGAAGTGCACTTCTTTGTTTTTTTTCATTCGGAAGGCTCAGTCCCACACTCTGACTTCAATGATGGAAACAACCTCTGCACTCCGGCGCTCCAATGAACAACAGTTCCCCGCCTTACTATATTTAGAATAGTGGTCGATCCCTCGGGAATTACATTCGTAACAACATGTTATGTTCACGCGATGATTCCAAAAGTACTACCCTGTTCGTAGTCTATGTCTGGGGAGCATACTTGACAGGAGATAGACACAGGCGGTAGATAGGTCCCCCACTTCGATTCCCGCCCCGTTAGCATCTCCGATCCGAGATAAGGGATTACTCCGTTAGGTCTTTTCGGTCCGGAGCCGGCCGGTAATGGACCTACTTACCTTGCTTGTGGACCAGCTGCGGAGCTAACCCTTGTTCTATTGGTTTGGTGGTTGCTACCAAGACGATTTCTTTATGCCCATCAAAGGACCTCGAGATGCTAATCCACGAAAAACGATACGAGAAATTCGAAAGAATGGAAGAAAAAAGTAACCAAAAACAACCTTCTGCTTCAAGTCGAAAAGATCCCATTCAGAGACTGAGCCATCAATATTTGAGGAGAACAAGCTGCCAGAAGACAGACCTTTTGAACCAACGCAACACCACACAAGCGACGAAACACGACAAGTAGAATTCCCATGAATAGTCTACACAAAGCCACCAACAAATTAAACTAAGACAAAATATATATAATAATAAGCAGAAAGCACTAAAAATATATAACAATAACAAGGTGAAGCAGAAAGCTCTGAATACCAGCTGATGGTGCCAACCAACGGAGCCGGGAGACACAAGCCAAATCTCGAGGGAGCCATCCTCACGAGCGGCAGCAACCTGGGAGTCATCAGCGCTGGTGGCAAGGGCGACCACCGGAGAAGGCTTCCAGTCGATTGAGCTGGTTCGGTAGGACTTGAGGAGCATTGGGATTGTGGCGGCTACAGTAAAACCAACAATGATCTTCCAATTTAAAGGTATAAAGCAATAAATAAAATTATTTGGGGATAGACGTCAAGAGGCAAAGAAGGGTTTGCAGTCGGCAGTCGGCAGTCGGCAGTTGCCTCATTAGGTTTTGAGGGTTTAAATGAGCGTGTTTCATTGACAAGATGAGTTATTTTAAGCACTATTTGGTTTGTGAAGGTTTTTCTGGGGTTGGGAAGTCACACGTGTGTCGACATTTCTCGTAAAGTTTGTGGGCTTACCTAGGGGTTGTTTGGGCCTAGGGGTTGTGTGGGCTTACCTAGGGATTGAGTGGCCCATTTTGAGATAAATTGATTTTACAACTTTGCAATTTTTTTTCTTCTTTTTTTCAGTTTCAATTCAAGTTCAAGCCTCCTACGGTTTACGTAGAGTTCGGTACCAATCGCAAAGAGTTAGCGTTAATCAAGATTGATTGATTAATTAATGCACGAGGAATTTACACAAAGAAACAAGAAAAAAAAGTGAGTAATCTCAAACTCTTAGTATAAATAAAAAAGAGAAAAAAAAAATGTGTGATTCGAAATCAAATTTTTAATAATTTTTCAAACATCTTTAATCATTAATGTAAAAATTTAAGAATTAATATAAAAAAATTCAATTTTATTCTAAACTCTTCAAAAATATATATATTTTATTCTAACCTTTAATAATAACTTAAGTTTTGAAGTAAAAAAATGAATTTTCTTTCCTTCCCAATCAAAATTCATTGAAATTAAATTTTAAGTAGACTTTTAAAATGACCCAAATAAATTAACTTGAACAAAACTTAAATATATCTCTACTTTTAAGGATCGACTAAACTCTAACTTTTGCCAAAAAAAAAAAAAAATCTTACCATTTACTTATTTTTTATTTCAAAAACTATTTATCAAATTTACCAATGAATAAAGAAATTATTTTTCTGGCAGTAGACTCAGCCAATATTCATTTTATGAGTTCTGTACTGGAAACGGAGAAGGTATAAATGGAAATTCCCAATTTATCATCTTTTACTGTGATTGAATTGGAAAACTGAATTGTATTTTATCTCAGATTTCTTTGCTGCATGTCTAGTTTGAAGATAATAAATTGGTTTTTGGTTTAATTGATTAATCTGATTTTTTGTAGGCAGCTGAGAAATAGAGATGCAGCTGTGAGATCGAGGAAGAGGATCTGGAGATGAAGAGTAAGAATATAAAAGGATGTGCGTAACTTTTTTTTTTTTTTTATACATTTGTTATTTTCAATTAATTTTGTATTTTTATGCTTAATTATAAATTCATAATAATAAGATTATTCAATTAAATATGATTTACTTGTTTTAAAATTCTTTAAAAACAAATTTTAAATATAATAAAAAAATTTTAATTACACTAACTAAAATATCATTTATACATATTTATTTAAAATTTAAATACTCAAAAAAAATTTAAAAATAATAATTTCGTGACGTAAAAAGAAAAAAAGTTAAGAGGGAGGGAACATAGTATCAACAACCAAATGTATTAACAATGTTATCCAAACCAAACTACAGAAATCAATATTTTGGCAATAAAAGGAACTAGAATACTAATACAGAAAAAAAAAAAAAAAAAAAAAAGGCAAATCCCCAGGGCAACCAAATCCCCCAGGGCGAAATTTTACTCTGATTTTATTTTGTTCTTTTGGCCAGAACTCACGGTCAACTCACAAGACAACCTTCAAAACCGCAACCCACCCCCCCCCCCCTCCTATCTTTTTTCTTCCTTTAATATCCCATGAAAGAAAAGAACCAACAGCAGGTTTAGCATAGCAAAATACGATAACACTGGACAAAAAGATTGCTATTTATATTAGGAAGATAAGAGTTGTACTTGAACAATAGGTTAAAAGTGCCATAGATTTTACAGATATTTGAATAAAAAGCTAACTTAATTGCATTTTATCTAGGAAAAATTGATCAGATACACATGCAACTAGCAACCTCTTGGATGTTAGTATATCCTTCTCAGCTCTACTTCAACCAAATAAAAAAGGCCGGCCATGCATGTGCCTCAACTCAATCAGTCACCGGAAACATAAGTCTTCTCCTCATAATACCTTCTCTCACTTGCAGCCTTCTTTTCATTACGTTTCTGCATTATGGAAACATATCTTAGGATTTTCAACCTGGAATTTCAACATAAACTTTTATAAAGACCATAGTTGTTTGGCACCACATGAACTTAACTGGTGGCAATCATTGTACTATCTGGAATAAGTGCATCTGCTTGAGTTATTACTCTTCTTTATAATGCTTAAGCCACTTACATGCTTATAACTCTCTATCTCCATTTTAAACATGAAAGATGGTTAAATCATAACTTTTGTTCAAAGCATGACTCTAAAGGGTGAACCTGGTAAGCTTCGTGATTTGCTACAATCCTCCTAATTATTGTGGTAGTTGTAATGTCCAGTGGGCTTTCCAGAACTTTGAAGATACCCAGACTGATCGGAACAGCATAAGGATTATCTTCTTCCTGCATGAGATGAAAAGAAAGCAAGCAATGAATGAATGCAGCTTAGCACATTCTAATCAGTCTGCAAGAACAACCGTTTTTACAATTTACCTTCTGAAAATCATTGCTTTCTGCCACTGTTCCATGGACAACTAAAGATATGTCAAAGGTTGTGATCTGCAATTGCAAGATTTTGTTGAGTAACAAAATTAACAAAACAAAGCACAGCACAGCTTTCAGCATCAGAAATCAAATCATCCTAGGGCACATAACTAATCACAACATGACAAACTAGTGACAGTACCACAATAAAATTTATTTGACATACTTCATCTACAAAACCAAGTAATTATTGCATTTCAGATTACCGCAATGCATAAAGACACACACACACAAATATACATATATAGATATATATACATTTATTTGTACTATACTTTGTACAAAGAGCTTTACACTCAAGTCGAGCTCAAGATCAAAATAAAAAACTCAAATAAAACTTTAAAATATGTAAATAAAATTATATTTCATTTATATATGTATATAAGTATGTATGTATGTATGTAATATTAAAAAATTCAAAAGCTCAGTAAGGCTAGCAGGCCACTCAAGCTGAGTATTACAAAAATTAAACTCGGCTTGACTTGCTACTAGAGTAGCTCAAGCTCATCTTGAAAGTGAACAAGTTGAATTCGAGTATCCCTCAAGTCGAATTCGACTCATTACACACTTAGTTACAACCGAGTTTCCCACAAACATCCACATGGGCATCTTGGTTATAGCGGTTACTTAAAGTCGAGTTAAAATGTGTACTCAACACCAAATGGGGCTGGAGTCATAATTCAATTCCTATCAAGATTAACTTAATAACCACCAACACATGGGATGTAAAATTACAACCATACACATGGAATTAACTAAGCTAGCATTTAGTATCATTTTCAAGATCTTCATGATAATTTAATCACCAAGGTGATCTTATTACTAAGGCAATCTTATCACTCCTGATTTGAAATCATTTTATTTTATTAACAATCATTAATTCAAAGGAATTAAAGATCATTGTGTTTTGTATTACTAAAAAAGTTAAACAGTATTTTATTAATACCAAAGCAACCATGTATATTGTAATAGTTATGCAAATTAATATTTCAATGTTGTTTAAAGATAGTAATTTATAAAATATATTGATAATATTTTATTTACTTAGAAATAAAATATAATTAAATTATTAAATTAGCAAATATATTTATCGATAAATAAACTAATTTTATAATATAAATTATATAAATAATATTTGAATTAAAAAATAAAATTAATCTATCAAAATCATAACAAAAGAAAAATAAAAAAAGATTATATTATATATATAACACTAAAAAAAGTTTAAAAAATCGCATAAATTATTCTTAAACTTATTAAAATAAATATTAGTTTGAAAATATATAAATTTATATTATGATTCTGAAAGGAAGTAAGTTTATAATTCGCATATTAGATGGGTAATATTGACTATTGTTAATTTTACATCTCATTCATCTCGGTGAAAAGTTTTCCATCCTTTTGGATGAGAATTATATTATCCTCCAAAGCAGTAATTACTCTCGATAATCCAAGATTACCACCACACAAGATCACCTAGTACTTACCATGTGTATATTGTGAGTTTTAAAGTGATCACCTCATATCAAACACCATATAAGTACTTAAATCCAAATTTCCATAGTTAAGTGGTCTGTCCCAATCAACTCTTTCAAGCCTACTCCTCAGATAGCCACCAAGGGCCCAAGGTCTTGGGAGTGTGGAAGTTTGTGAAAAAACTCCAGTAGCTGCTTCATAGATGAAGAAGCAATTCAAGGAAAATCATGGCCTAATTTCTTAGAGGTTCATAAAGCAAACATTAGCTCAACAGCCTTGGAAATTCATATTAGCACTCAAAGGTAAACTCTAAGCTTAAATTTTTCCCTATAAAAGACATTGATAATATACAAATTGTATTCAAAGAAGTAGAATCTGATTTTGTAACAATCCAAGCAAATGAATTGGTTAAGTGTTTACTAGTGAAAATTCTTTTAATTTTATTCTTCCAAATTTGGAGTTCAAAACCTATGAATATCAGTGAAATTTTCCATTGACTTTATTGTTCCAAGTGTGTTTGAGAATGAGATGAAAGCACTGATGCAGAACGCTAAGAAGCTAAATGAGGAATTAACCTATCTAAGATTATATTTTGTTACTTTGTCGTATTTATGGAGATTAAATGTAATATTTTATAGGTCTAGGATACTATTAGGTATTTTACATTTATATTAGCGTTTAGTATCTTAGCATGGTTTTTCTTATCCTATTAGGTTTTGTCTTTAAGTGAAAAGTTTTTTAGTTTTTAGAGCCTTAAGTATTTTCTTTAAAGTCTAGCTTGGATAGGAGTTCTAGTTCTTTTAAGATTTGGGTTGGTAGTAGGTTAGTAGCCTATATACATATTGAGGTACTCTTTCTTTTGGAGACACATTATCAGATTATGATATGAGATCTTCAGCATATTGCTATTGTGATTGTGTGATGCAATCACCATAGGTGTGACTGCTAAGAAATCGTACATTTGATGTTTATGTTTACTTTCTTCTTGGTTGTATGATGCAAACAAGGAATCCTAGGTATAAAACTTAGGGATCTTTTCTTTTCTGCCCTGTTTCCCTTTTTCTTATTCAACTTTCCGTATTTTCTTAAGAATTTCATATTGTAATGATTATAAACCCTAGCCTTCCAAGCTCTCCCATGTCAAGTACCTTATTGACAATGGTAGTGGAACAAGAAAAGTTAGTTATTGACAGTGGTATCCATGGGTTCTGCAGGAAATTTCTTCCTACTCCAACATTTCTTAACTCAAGGTTGAGTTTTCTTGAACAAGGGGAGAATGACACAAAATGCCAAGAAGCTAATACAAAGATTAAACAACTTAATAGTTTATTTCGAGATTTTTTTTGTATTTTATTCTGAATTGTAATTCTTTCTCTAGGTATAGGGTTTATAAATTAATTACGTTAATTATATTAAAGAGTGCTGTTCTTATTTTCCAAGTATCAAGGTTATAATTGGTATTTTGCAATTACATTAGGGTTTAGAAGTTAGACTACAAATAACTATATTTTTTTCCAACTTCTGCACCTTTTGATTAATAGAATTATTATCAAAGCATTTCCAGCATTATTGCTCTTGTGAATGTGTGATGCAATCAATAAGGAAGCATACTCAATGGGGCAGTATCCCTCAGTCTTAAACCCATCCCCTTCACCTCTATTTGACAAACTTCCACCTCCATTACATTAGTCCTGTCTCATAAAACATGAGAAGTAGAGGAAAGATAAAGAAATATATAGAGGAAGACACCTCCATTACATCACTCCTGTCTCATGAAAATGAGAACTAGAGGAAAGATAAACCAATAGATAGACATAATTGACTAATGAGAAACAACAATAGAAAGTCCATGGCTTTGGCATTCATTATTGCAATTTCTTTAGGCAGGTTTCTGCATACAAATTTCTCTTAACATTAGCAAGAAGCCACATATAGTGCAGGGATGAACGTTCACAATTTTCACCAATGAAACTATGACTTCTTAACCTAGCCCTATTTTAATTTGTATATTCTATAAATGAAGTGATGAACAGAAAACAAAGCATATTTTCAAATACATAATCTTAGACAAATGGCACCCTGCTCTTCATCAAGAGAAATGATTTCTAGCTTTACCTCTGATTAACAGTTCCACAAGTTTCACAGCATACATCAAAGCTTTATCCTTTACATATATTTCAATCTTTAAATGTCACTAAAATCAACATAAAAAAGTTGACAAGCAGCATATACTACTTAAAAAAAAGAAACTATAGAATGATAATTATATAACTCCCTAAGAAAATAAGGTACTAACCATGTCTTTAGACACTTCCCATGGAGCACCGATTATCACCTCATCCACATAGCGACAAGCTAAAACACTTAAGCTTCTTTCATGTAGATTCATGATAGGGCGATGCACACCTCTTTTAGCGCTGCACAACATATATGATACAAAAGTTCCAAATGAAATGACAAAACCTCCTAGCACCTAATGTCTATCAAATTGAACTAATTTTTAATTAAAATATTCCAGCTTTATGAGAGCTTATGAGAAGTTGCAATAAAGTTGCAATCAGTCATGAAAGAGAAGTTCTTATGAGCCAATAAATCGTTAGCTGCCTTTTTACATTTCAAATCTTAGAAAAGCTATTCTAGGAACAAAATGTGTGCATGTAAGAAACAGCATAATTTTGAAAATATTCAGAACAGAACAAGGTTATTACAGTTTCTCAAATAAAACATCATAATGATGTCAGAAGATAAACATACCACTAAAACAAAGAAATCTCAAAAACATGAAGAATTTTCTTTTTTTCAAAAAACTGATTTTTTTTTTGTCGCAATCACTTTAAAGTTTAGATTCTAGCAATATGAGCTTTTTCAGATAAAGAAATGCATGATCACCCAGATATAAGCCAAATTTGGGGATCTTCCAGCAGTAGCAGTTGTTCCCTTCCCTTCTCTCAATTGAGCTTCCTCTTAAATTAACTAGGCTAATCCCTTCTCAAAATCAATAAATTCCCTAAAAACTATTTGAGTTAAAAAGCAGCATTTATTATAAATCTACAGAAAACTTATGGAAATATATCACAAACATCCCAAATATAGACCAATCCTCCAGTGAAAAAGAGAAAACTCTAAGCCTCTAACATACTCTTCCAGATACCAAAGTTAGAACCTGAGTAGAGAAGGATGCTGGCTGCAGAGAGTTGGCACGGCAGAAAAGGAGAACTAAACATGACCTTTCTACCATGCAAAGAGGCCTTTATTCCAATGTCTTATTCAGGATAGAAAAGACAAAATGAGGGAGAAAGATATTATAATAAATTAAGTTCAAGAGAGTCAGTTACCTGACAGTTTGATCATTGTGGATCCCAACAAGAAGAAAATCTCCAAGTTCCCGAGCAACCCGCAGAATCTATATCAGATAGAGTTAGAAACATTTTCTCTATTTCTTCTTTCTCTCTGTTTGCGTGTGTGGAAAGGGGGGAAAGGGGGCAGAGGTCATAATTGTGTTACCATTTACCCTATCTTGGCCTAACATGAGTGTCGATCTATCCAATTAAAAACATTTTTTTATTCATTTTGCACCTGGGGAAAGGAAAGGGCAATAACATCATCATGGTGATTTCACCACTAGGCACCCTGATAGCAAGATATCATTCAATAAATACAAATCAATTTGTTTCTGATACCACATGGAAATTATATATCATTCATTATAAAATATCCAAAAATAAACTTACAACAGGAGGTAAAAATGACAACAATTTCAATCTTGTATTCAGATAACTAGGATTTGTTCACACTCACTTCGTGGGTCATGGAGTGAGAAAGTAGAAAGATTTTTTTAAGCAAAAATATAATTTTTGAACACATGTAAATGAAACAGTTTTAATTGGAAAAATTAATTTACAATAGACCCTAATTAGAATATTAATATAACCCCATTTTAATATGTATTTTATTGTTTTGTGATAACTTTTTTGTTATTTTAATAATTGAGTTCGCATCACAAGTTAGGTGACATCAAACTCAGTTGCTCCCAGTATTTAAGAGTATAGATAATCTGCATATCATTTATCTATTTCTATTTCTTGGTTAGATATCATTAGAGTGAAATAAACAAACATGAAGAATGTATTCACAAATATTTCTTAAGTTAGAGAATAGTACCTTTAGATATACTTCTACAAGTTAAACCAATCAAAAGACTATTAATGATAAAATGAAATAAACTCATTCCATCAATACTTAAGTTAAAAAGTACAAAACAGAAAAATAACTATTAATTACAGATTTGCTACCCGAACTATAGTCAAATTGATTTGATACTTGAAGTTAAGAAATTGAAAATGAGGTACTCTAACTTTGCTTCCGTCCTTTAGTTTGCGCACAAGACTAGTAACGTTATTCAAATAGTGATATGTCCAAAACACCCAATCAAATTATGACATAGGAAATTTTTTGAGACACATGGCATGGTTTTATTGGTTTTTCCTAGACATGCCATCCATTTGAATAACAGTGTTAGTCTCATGAGCAAACGAATGGCTAGAAGCAAAGTTCAAGTACCTAATAGTGACTTTTTAGGGTTTAGGTACCAAATCAAGAATTTGATTATAGTTCAGGTACCATATGTGTAATTAACTGTAAATATAAACACTAGATAGTTGCAATTAAATTGTTTTGTCAACCTTTAAGACGAGATTTAGATCACTCCCTTGGTGAGCTAACTCTTCTCTATAACCTAAGATTGCTATAGGATCATCAACTTTCTACAGAGATTTAGATTACCAAGGACAAATAACATCGGATTTAGGGACCATTACCCAATGCCACATACCACATTACTAGACATCTATTCACCCAATATATGTAAAAGGGAACAAGATCATGCAACATACCTCAACATGTCCAGCATGAAAAAGATCAAATGCACCATCTATATAAACTATGTGAGCATCTGGTCCAGGGCCCTGTAACAACCAGCATAGATCTGTTGTCAAGACTAAAAACAGAACAGAAGCAATTTTGCTCGAAAGGATTAAAAGCCAAAAATAACCAGCATGAAGAATCAAATTTCAAGAATTGCAAGAAATTAAAAGAAGGAAATTATATAGAAGCAGTAGAAAAGAGAAACGCGTTAGAAGATACTGGAAATAGCTATCTTACAAAATGCACTTTCTTTGTCTGAGCTGAATTTTAAAGTCTAAAAATATTGAGTGAAGAAGAAACCCACTATAAACATCCCTCATCATTCACTTGGTCAAGTGATTTCCAACCAAACTTAAGATGAAGAGAAGAAGAAACACAACTCAAGGGCCCCTCCAACCCCTTTGTAAAATTTGTACGATGTTATGGTAAACTTGTTAGTAATGTTTTTAGTTTTAAACATCATTATTAACTTTATTATCTTTATTTTTTTAAAATCTAAAAATTATTAAACATGATCTATTAATCTGTTAAACTAGAAATTTCCTTTTCAATCAATCAAATAAAAACATTGACCCTAAATATTGCACTAGCAACTTTCTTTAACACTAGTAATAGAAAAAAAAATTAAAGAAAGTTCAATCACTTTATTCTTTTATACAAATCAATTATTCATTTAAGCTATGTACTCCTATGTTGTTTTTTGTTAGTTAGACTCTTTTATTTTTACATGGAGACATTTATTTTTATCCAATTCTTTGTATGAGTAATATGTATTATAATGTTTTAAAATTAATACTATTATTCATTGAAAGAAATCAATACATTGTTTACACTATCATCATGTTTAAATTTAGCGTTCTCATATAATATTCCCACTTTTACTTTCGGTAATTCACATACAAAATTAATCTTTTCCTTTTTCCATGTCCACTTTTACACTAAACATGATCAATAACATAAACAACTAAATTTGGGATGGAAACAAGTGTTTCCATTCTCATTTAAAAAGTTGAAAAACAATTTAAAATAGTTGTTTTAATTTTCTTAAAAAATTAAAAAATGAAGCTCTTACAACTTAGTTCTTTACCTTATTTCCATGATCATATATACAATGAAAGTGGAGGTAGAAAATGGAAATATCTATCAAAAACTAAATTGGCACTTAATTTTTTTTTCCCTTATACGAAAACAGTTTAATTTTTTTCCCTTACACATAAACAGCTTATATGAAAGGCCTTAACTTTCTTTTCCAGAAATTTCTGAAAAGGACAAAGTGCAACCAAATCAAACATAGAAATGACTCAAATGAAACCCAACAAGAAAAATATAGAATTTAAAAAAGAAAGGAGAGAGCACATTTCGCATACCTTTCCATTTGAAAATTGCACAATCCTGCGAGACGTCGGTAAAAAATGAGATATGCGAGTTCCACTTCCAGATCCACCATCTTCAAATTTCTGGCCCTGACCGTGGCTGAATTGTCTTTGCAGGGAGGAATGATTGTGATTGTCACTAACTGATCTCTCTCTCACACAGAGAAGCATCCGACCTGTTCCCAAAAAAAAAAATTATCAAATAACAAGCAGAATCTAACGTCAATGTAAACCAAGTTTCTCATAAAAATGAGATTGAAATGCATTAGAAGTTTGTTTCATCCAAATACATACATATGTATTAGAAAAGCATGGAAATGGAAATTAATACTAATACTGACCAACAATGTCAGTGCTAGAGACGCCTTCAGTGCGCTTAATCTGCTTGTAACGACCAGCCTTCTTAGCAAGAGCATAAGCATCAGTTCCATCAGGAAGAACGCAGGGGTCGTCTCCGTGAATAATGTAGTCAATATTGTATTCATCGAACAGCTTCTTCATGAAATCTTCAGTGATTGCATACGGCGCATCGCAAATAACCTCATCCACCCACTTGACTGCCTTCACCATGATCATCCTTACAAGTCATAACAAAAAATGAATGAATAAATGAAAACTAGTTAATTATAAATCAAGGGTGAACCAATCTATAAATCAATCATGTACCTTTCGTGCAGAGGGGTAACAGGAGGGCCTTTGTTTGCAATGATTTCGGCATCACTGACTACTCCCACCACCAATTGGTCGCCGAGGGCACGGGCCTGACGAAGCGCGTTGCAGTGGCCATAATGCATCATGTCAAAACAACCGTCCATATACACGCGCACTGCCTTCTTCTTCTTCTTTATTTTCCTCCACAAACCCCGTCCCAGTCCCTGAGGGGGTATGCCATTTTTGGCTACGCCAAGGTACAGCCCTACCGCCACAGCCACCGCCACCGCTCCACCTATCAGGTACGTCGATGGTATCTTGCTCATTGCTTGATTTTGCGAATTCCCAAGTACAGATTTGTTTTCGCTTAGGTGCTTTCTGTAGGGTTTTCCTTTGGAATCGCGATGTGTAATATCACTGTAGCCTTCAGCTTACGCCACCTGACAATGACCTTTTTTTTTTTTTTGAGGAATTACAAACTGGGGTGACGGAAGAAAATTATAAGAATTAGTGAAATCTCGAGAAAGAAAAAAAAAATGCGGAAGGAAATGAAGATTTTGATACTCCATCCCTTTTTTTTTTTCATTTTTTTATTTTACTTTTTATCATTAGAAATCATTAAAAATAAATTTATAAGAAAAATTAAAAAATTTTAATATAAATAAATAGATTAAAATAAAAAAATTCTTAGATCTAGTGATAAAAGAAAAAAAAACAAAATGTGATGGTGAAAGTCATTAATCAAATAAAAATTGAAATACTATTTCACTCTTTAAGGTTTTGAAAAAAAAAAAAAAAGTGGAAGAAAAAGAAAAATAAGTTGTGAAGTTATAACAACAACGAAACTACAAATGATGTGTAACTTTTTTCTTTTTTGAAAAGAAAATAATTCATTCATTAAAAAAGAGTACATTCGTTTTGTATAATTTACAAAATAATATCCGGATAGTCTTTTGCCTAATATTCGTCTTCTTGAATATGCAAACTATACTTGGCTTGGTTAACTTGTAAGCTGCCATGTTTCCTTGTCTCAATATATGTGATATGGTATATGAGTGAAAGGAGGCCATACTGATTTTACCCTCCTCAATAATATTTCTAATGGGGGATAGGCCATGTCTGTTGCTTGGAGTTTCTTCATTCAATTATTATGTTAATATAAGTCCCATGTTACCTGCTAATTCCAAAGCTTATCTATGTTAGTAGCCAACGGATTCCTTTGGTACCTCCACCTTGTTTCTACCAGTAATTGTTAAAAATATTATTTATGTCATTACATAAAGATTTTAGTAACATGAAATAGTTCATGGCATAAGATGGAATCGCTTGAAGCACTGACTTTATAAAAATCTCTTTTCCACCTTGTGAGAGACATCTATTCCTCCAACTCCTCAGCTTGCCTTTATTCTTTCCTTAATCTCCCTAAATGCGGCTGTCCTACATTTCCCCATCATTAAGGGTAGTCCCAATTACTTTCTCCGGTTTTGTAGTAGTTTGCATACCAAACAGATTTTTCATTTCCTCCGTTTTGAACATCAATTGTATTACTACTAAAGAGTAGAGTAAACTTGTCGTAATTTATCTTTTGGCTGAGCCTTATTTGTATTTCTGTAGAAATTACTTCACCTTTTCACCTTCACTTCTCTTTGCCTTGGCAAAGAATAAGCTGTCATTTGCGAAAAATAGGTAAAGTGACTCTGGGTCTATTGCAGCTTGCTTGAACTCCTACATGTAAACCATTTCTTTTTGCCTTTGCTAATAAAGATGACGGTCCTTCACTGCATATCAAGAACAGTTGAGGGATATGGGACTTCCATGTCTAAGACCTCTTCTTGGACAAAATTTATTAGTAATACATCCATTCACAAAAATCGAATATGAGACAAAAGATATACATTTCATGATTAGTGAAGTCCATTTAGAGTGAAAACCTAATCTCATCATCGTCATAGCTTTTAAGATAAGCATGCATTCATCAAGAATGACATCAAATGATAATTAAAACTTTAACTATAAATAAAAAAGGAATCACATTTTATGTTCATCTTTTAATCAAAAACAATTAAAGTTATGCCAATGAAACCTTAGCTTAATGGTAAAAAGGAAACCCTAGAACCCTAAAGTCTTAAGTTCAAATCTTTTGGGTTTGATTTTTATTATATTTTAATTTGTTAGGTTAATTATTTAATGATTGTAATTTGATTATGATATAATAGTTAATTATTCAATTCAATATATAAATGTAATACTTCGTTACGATTGTAACTTCAAAAAAAATAATTCAAATTATTGTTGTTTCATAAGTAAAGACAAACTAAACTAAAAGAATTCAATACTACTGATATTTGAAACATCTTTTACAAATATTCAATAGTTCAAAAATCCATGCAACATTTAATGTTATACCAAATGAAAAAAGAAGATAGTAAGGAAATTATCTGCTTCCTGTTGAGATTGTGGAAGTCCAAAAGCTCTACAAAAGGAAAACCAAATTTTTATATATTGGAACAATCACAAAATCCTAAAGTAAAAATGGAATCTACATCATGCAATCCCAATAAGAATAGCTGTTTAAAACCATAGAGTCTTAAATAAAATTATGCTTAACGTTAATCCTGCAGGTATAATTACGAAAATTGAAATCAAGATTTAGGTAAAAAGAAAAAAAAGTTTAGGAGCACAAGAGATTACTTTATCTTTAAAATCAGAGCAAGCCGCCAACTCATAAGGTGATTTACGAATATTTTGAAAATTTTTTAAATTTACAAATCATCTACCAACAAAAGATTGTGAAGGTTTGAATCTCGATATTTTACATCTAAATTTTAAAATTTAATTACTTGCGACAACCCCTGTTAATAAGTAAACAAAAAGTTAGATAATTATAACCAAACACAATAGATAAGTAAACATATTATAATTCGTGGTAATAAAACCTCAAAATAGTAGCACAAATGCATAAACTTAAAGGATAAATACCATTAAGGTGCATTTGGTTAAAAGATTTTAAGGAGGGATTTAATTTGCAGAAAGACTATTAAAATTTTAAAAATAGAATTACCTTATTTGGCAAAATAATTTGGATTTTCAAAATTCTTGGAATTTTAATGAATAATTTTGGAGGCTTCAAATTATCTTTTCAAATGAAATTTGCGAAATTCATTGGTTTTATAGTAAGAAGTCAAGATTTTCCACGGTTTTTTTTTTTTTTTACCCAACTTTTGTTTTTTTTCAATTTTAACTACAAAAATTTATTATATAATTTATTTTAAAAATTTTTTATATTGTTAATAATATCTATACATTTTTACAATTATAAATCTAATGACATTCAGATTGCATAGATATTTTTTAGTATTTTGTTTTTTCTTCCACCAATATCATGATTTTTCAATTGTAATTATTTTTTATCTCATCAAATTCCAACATTTAAAATTTGTTTCTAAAAAAATAATTGTTTAAACAATGCAATTATAAAACTGTATTATTTTAAATTGATGCACTTCAAATATTTCAAAATTTTAAAATTTCCCATTCAAAACACCAACCTTAAAAAAAAAAAAAAAAAAACCCTAAACCGTACAACAACTCTAATTATAAGATTACCTAATAGTTGAGTTGAACAACCAACAAAACTGTACGCACCAAGCCTTAAAACCATGCTTAGTAATATACATGGAAAATATATTAAACAAGTCATAATAACCCAAAGCATAGAATCATATAATAACAATAAATAATGAGCAGATTTTATTCATTCAAAATCCTCCGAAGGCTAAGCACAAGCATTAACAATTTAGATATTCTCCAATAATAAAGGCAAAAGTAAAGTAATGTCGGAAAAGGTCTAAAACCACCAAGCAAAAGCACATAGGTCGTTATCCAACCATGCAAATTGTCCATAGGAAGCAAAAGAAGACAACCATCCAGAATCTCATGTTAATCACAATCAAATACAACGTAAAAAGGGAATTCCATGTTATTTTTTGGCTGTGTATTTTAATTTTTAAAAGGATTTTGATATTGTAAATTCTATGATCCAAATTCAAATCCAATCTTTTTATTTGACATCCAAACAAAAAATTTGAATGTGTAAATCCAAATCTAACTATTTTAGCCCAAACCCGAGTTTGGCATTAATATTTGAGATAATTTCCTAAGAAGATTTAATGATTGCTCGAATCCCCTTAGAATGGTCATAGATTATTAAGGTACAAAATTAATACGAATAATGTGCTCAATCCCACCAAGATGGGCTTGGTATTTTTTTTGTTTGACCCAAATTGCTTGTGTCGAAACTAATGTTGGAAATCAATTTAAAAGTAGATGTATCATGTCTATTATTGGTAAGGTATAATTTCCAAGCTCTTATTATTATTATTATTATTATTATTATTATATTCTTAATCAAATTCATAGATGCTGCGTTAGCTTGTTTGGTAAATAAATAAGTACATGGGAATAAAAAATGATTGTTTGGTGGATTTTAGGGAGTTTGTAAAGCCTTTTTTCTAAGAAAATTCTTAAGCCAAATATGAATTAATAAATGGAATATGGAATAAAGAAAAATATAGAATAAATGGAAATAAAAGTAATACTTAAAATTATGAAATAAGATGGAAAATACAATCAAATTAATGAAAAACATACAATAAATGAATAAGCGACATTACTATTGAATTGAAAAAACTTATCAATATCTTTTTTATTATTTTGCAATATTCATTATGCAAAAATTTAGTTTAATTTTTGTTAATTTGTGTTGATTATGTTTTAGTTTATTGGTTGGTTATTCAATAATTTTTTTTATATATAAATGTAATATTTCATAATAAATGTAATTTTTATTATATTTATAGTTTTATAATAATAATAATAATAATAATGAGAAAAAGGCATTACATTGTATTGTACAGTATAGTATGGTATAATATTTTGTGTGTGAGTGAAAAGAGTGAGAAAGACAGCGATAATGCTGATATGATATGATGCCCACACACATCCACGGCAGCGGGGCGGAAAAAAAAGCTAATCACTACCAACCTTCCATAGAATGAAACTCACAGCCTGGTGGGATTTGGAAGCCAAAGTAGCTGCGATTGCGAACTCATTCCGACATGGGCAACTGTGGCACTAGAGAGGAATCTGCTGTTGTTGTTTCTCATGCTCAAGGTTTTCATTTACTCATTTCTTTTTCCAGATCTAAGCCCTAGGGCTTCGCCTTTCTTTTCTTTTTCTCCATTCCTGTGAAACTGAAATTTTAAAAATCGCAGTTCAACTGTTATCTGAGAAGAAGCAAAGTCAGAGTCAGAATCGTACCCTATCAGATCTGGGCGACTTCGAAGACTCGAGAAAAAATGCGCTACTCTATACCCACGTCATTGCCTTCACTCTATACGAGCTGGAGACTATTACCAAGAGTTTCCGTTCTGACTACATTCTTGGAGAAGGTGGTTTCGGAACCGTTTACAAAGGTTACATTGATGAGAATGTAAGGGTTGGTCTCAAATCTCTGCCTGTCGCTGTCAAGGTCCTCAACAAGGAGGGCCTTCAGGGTCACCGCGAATGGCTTGTATGTAGTATATACATTCTTACATTCATATTCTATTATTCCCTTTTAAGAAATAAAGCACTCAATTCCCTAAAATCACGCTCTATCTGCAGACCGAGGTCAACTTTCTCGGCCAGCTCAGGCATCCAAATCTGGTTAAGCTCATCGGCTATTGTTGTGAGGATGATCACAGGTTACTGGTATACGAATTCATGTTCCGTGGAAGCCTTGAGAACCACCTTTTCCGAAGTAGGCATTTCTTCACTTCTCTTTTTTCCCTTCCCAATTTACATTGGACTTGATTCGTTTATTAATCCATGCTTATATGCTCATGTTCTTTCCCTGTCTGTCAATTACTCAATTATTACAAACTCCTTTTGTTTTCTGCTGCTATCGTTGGTCAACAACCAGGCTCCAGAAGCTTTATTATCTACTCAATAACTCATCAATTTGTTGTTAAAACAATTCTAGCAACTAATGTTATGAATACATAAGCCTGCCCGTGCAACTTTTTCCTCTGCTTTCACACTTTATCATGACTGAATTCTGAAGTGTAGAGCATCCTAAAATGTTTTGGTTAAGCTTCTTTATGATGAACTAAAACTATTATTAGAATATGGAATCTTGTCTTGAAAAGAAAAATATTTTGCAGCTCCAACCCAGTGCATAGGCTCATGTGTGCGATAGGACTTTATGACCTGTTGTAAGCACCTTTATGTAAGAGGTGTTATTTTAGAAATTTTGTTTCAAATTCATCTCAATTTCATCGATATTGCAGAGTTGTGTGGAAGAGAACCAGATAAGTGCAGTTGACATGCTAGTAATCCGGAGAAAAATTTAGTAGGGTGACACTTGAATTAAGGGCATATGTTCAAACCAACAGCATTTGGTATATCAGCAACTCTGTTTTTCTAAAAGGCTAGACCACCGAATGAACTTAAATTATGAGAGATAATCCTTGCCATCTCTTTTATTGCAAGGCTCTAAACATCATCCGAATCTCTCTTCTCCTTATTTGATTAATGATGCACTCACAGGAATAGAAATGTTCGCTTTATATGTCGGTCATCATCTTTGCTCGCTTCCTCATTGGGACTGCTATATGTAGCCTCCTCCAACAGTCATCCTAGGTTCCATGTGATGTGTCTCATCCTTATTGGAACATATTGCAGTTAGAACCAAAAGCCACTTAATGCTTCGATGGATTCCTTTGCCTCCTTTTCCCTTTTTGCTATTTTTTATGATTCTTCTTGTCTGTGATAATGTTTATGTTTACTGTTAACTAAAGTTGATGTTGCTTTCCTGTTCCAATCAGAGGCAACTGTTCCTTTAACCTGGGCGACAAGAATGATGATTGCTCTAGGAGCTGCTAAAGGGCTTGCATTCCTTCACAATGCTGAAAGACCAGTAATATATAGGGATTTTAAAACCTCCAATATATTGTTGGACTCTGTAAGTATTTGCTTAAATCGTTCATCTAAGACCTTGCTCTAGTCTTTATCTCTCTTGATTGTTGAATTCTTTGTACCTTTTAATCCATGCTAGTTGATTTGGCAAAAATAAGAATCCATAGCGGTACTATATGACCATGATTTCGATGGGATCTTTATTCCTCTTAAATCATGCTAGTTGCCACTTGAATATGCAGGATTATACAGCCAAACTTTCTGATTTTGGGCTTGCAAAAGCTGGACCACAAGGTGATGAGACCCATGTCTCAACTCGGGTGATGGGAACATATGGTTATGCTGCACCTGAATACGTTATGACTGGTATGACCTCCCAAAATCTAAGAAATGTGTTACATCATCATAACATTTATAGGAGTCCAACCTATTGGGGAAATGAGTTGAGATCCATCTTTGATAAGAATAGAGAAAGGGCATCATTTACTAAACATCACTTTTCTGAGCTGCCTTACAGAAAGTCAGGTCATGCTGGGTGCAAGCTACCAACACCAGTGACAATTTAGCTGCTTCATCTTATAGACAAGTATAGGTCCTTCAATTTCACTGTTAGTAATAATTGTGCCTTCTGCTTCTTGGATATGAGAATGCGTAAGGAACTTGTTGCATTAGTTTTGATGGTGTGAAATGAGAAGATAATTTTGTATTTCCTTATTGTCAATATGGTATGGGATGTAAAATTTTGTTTAAAGAAAACAAAAGTTGTTACTCCAAGTGGTTCACCCTTCTATTTGTGAAGACCTATGAAAACAAATGTAAGTAAATTCACCCGATCATTTTTCTTATGATTCATGAAAAAGATCCAAAGCTATGATTTAGGTCTAACAAAATAAAGAGATATCAAGGATTTACACAGTCTGAATCTTCAAGCTGATTATAATTCCTTACTTCTTAAATGGCTGTTGTAAAAGTTCTAGGACTTTGGTACATTTGAGCATTTATCATATTGTCAACTACTTCTTTGGGCTTCTATTTTTGGCTTCTGATGGTTTCAACAAGTGAAAAACCTATTGTGTTTGATTTGCGCAGTTGATTATTTCTCTGTCTGTATAAATGCGCAGGTCATCTGACTGCCAGGAGTGACGTATACAGCTTTGGGGTTGTTCTTTTGGAGCTTTTGACAGGAAGGAAATCTGTTGATAAGACAAGACCAAGCAAGGAGCAAAACTTGGTGGATTGGGCTCGACCAAAACTGAATGATAAGAGAAAATTACTGCAAATAATTGACCCAAGATTGGAGAACCAATATTCAGTAAGGGCAGCGCAGAAGGCATGCAGCTTGGCATACTACTGTCTGAGTCAGAATCCGAAAGCAAGGCCATTAATGAGTGATGTAGTTGAAACACTGGAACCTCTACAATGCAGCGGTGGTAGTGCAGGTGAAGTTTCCTCATCTTTAAACCCAAAGCTAACAGGTGGTGGTGCTGGTCCATTTGCAATGGGTGGAGTTCCAGATTACCGAGTGCGTCATAGATTTTCCAACAATGTTGGTCCAGGTGCCATTTGTAGGTCGCCCAATCCAAATTGTTCCCCTGGTGGCCCTGCAGCATGCAGGGTTAGATGAAAATGTTACCTACTTGTACACTTCTTTGGTGTGTCTTTTGTACCAGATCCCCTGTAAAAGTGACAAATTTGCTTGCTAAAACAAGGGTGGTTTTGCTTCATTGTACCTAACGTGTATGTTATCCGTAGTTGATGTTGATTATGCTATTTAACTGAAGCTTGTATCACAATTTCCTTTGCCATTGGAATTTCCTGTTTGAAAATTGTTTTCATCGTAAGCATGCAATGGGAGACTTGTAAGTAATGCTTTTTGCGAGATTAATTTCGATCAAGATGGCTGACATGAAAAATGTTGACAGCAGCGATGACAACGAGAATACTCAAAAGAAAGACTAACCAATTGCAACGATGACAACGAGTATGTCCTAATGTTTGTTGGCAAAGGTTTCATAAACTCCGCTGCTTGTTGTCCTCGTATCTTTATGTCGGCCCCATGTTCCTCTAAACCTACGAGTGTAGGTCCATACAGCTTTGTGCTGTGCCTACAGAGGAAAAGCAAGCAAAAGGTGGATTACAGCGAGCGGTAAATACTAAATAGACTTGCAATTAATCCCATACCTTTTCTTCACCCAAGGAAGAGCTAACATTGCATATGCTGATTCGTGGTGACTAACTATTGTTAGCATCTTTGTAATTTGGAAATACAAACAGAATAATGTGTTTGATTTTTGACATTCTCTTCTTTACCTTGACGGCAAATGTCTTCGAACCTTTGGAAAGTGGGGAGTAGTTATCCAAGTCCAAGGCCAATGACAGCAAGAATATATAGGAATCTAACAAACTTGATTCCTCCTTCGGGGAAACCATGAATGTGCTTTTATCAACAGAGTCTACGGGTTCTATGATGAGTGCAAGCACTGTTTCAGTGTCCGTCTGCGGAAGGTACTCACAGATTGCTTCGACTGCCGTTATTGATGGGAAAATCCTCTGCAGCCACAGGTTATTTGATGATTTGATCTAATCTGCCGTTATTGTGGCTTCAACTCTGGCCAGATTAGATATCCGGAGCTTGGATCAAATAAGAGCTTTAGAAAAGTTATAGAAAGGCCAATAGATGTTACAGACCAAGGTCTTCTCTATGACCTCCTCTGGGATAGAGACATCAGTGCGTTGGGGTGAGAATGATAGGGGCGTCTCCTATAATATCTTTGGAGCCGACAAGGTAGCCGAGTCCTTAAAGAAACATGACCTTTGATCTCATATGCCGTGCTCATCAGGTCTTTCTCATGTTTTCCACTGTATCAGTTAAACAATAATGTGTTGCTTTAGTTTTTTCTTGGTAATATACATTAAAAAAGAGGGATTGACTCATCTTCCTACTGAAAACAATTGATGGGTGGAAGATGGTTATGAATTTTTTGCGGAAAGGCAGCTTGTTACCATATTTTGTGCGCCAAACTATTGTAGGTGCACTAATGAGCGTGGATGCAAGCTTGCCCTGATCAGTAAAGCAAGAGATGGGGCTACTGTAATAAGTTGCAGCCAATGAGTGGGTTGGAAATGTAAGGATCCTTTGGTTTTTTGCCTTCTTTTTGGATGTACTGTTGTATATGAAGCTGACCAAGCATCAGAAAACAGCATATAATATACCTTATGCAACAGAAAAGCAGTTGCAAAGCAAAAACAGCAACAGATGCCGGTGGTACATAATTTGTCCAAATGTCCAATCTATTTTTGAATTCTAGTTTATGTCTGCGTGCACGCTTCTAACTCTTCATGCATCCATTTTTTGAGAAGGAAAACTTATTAAGTCATCATTCTGAGTTTCTCCAAACAGGATATGCTTAAAGCAGTAACTAATTTAAGAGCAACTGCTTGCGCACTTGAACATGAATGCAGGCCCAGAATCTACTTCATTATTTAGATTTCGCCAATTGTGTTTCACAGTCAGGACATGGTTTTATGTGTCCTAAATTTGAGTTGCAATCTTTAAACTTAGTGCCACAATTAATACTGTTAATCACAAATATACATTTTCAAATCAAGATAGTTCAGCAACACATCTTTCTCTAGCACTAAAATTTAAATTCACAATCAACATTCATATCGTATTCAATTCATGGTCAATATCTCACTCCCATTACAAAAAGGCAAAACCATAATACGCTAAACTTTGGCAGGCAAACTAAAAGAATACGCTCAAGTTTACAGATAATAAAACTCTTCAATTTGGCTCAAGGCTGAAGCTTTACATCTGAAGCAGAAAGCCTAAGCAAAAAATGCAAAAAATGCAAAAAATACAAATCTATAAAATGCCATGAAACTAATTTAAGAATCATCTAATCATACAATTTAAAAGCAATTCAGTAATACACTAAAATTTAACCAACCTGTAATGGAACCATCTGATCCTCAATTGGACCATACATGAATTAAACCTTGTCTGTTTCCAGTGTAGATCTCATTCCGCTCTTCATCATAGAAAAGGGCAGTTATGTCTTCTAAAGCTTCTGCAACTGTGCTTCTCATCTGCGAGCTGTCAACTTTGGGGCTTCCATTTGATGCATTTATTTTAGCCACGCATTTTCCGGTCAAGATATTGCTGATATTGATAGATCCAGCTGCATTAAAAACAAAACAATAAGATAAGACAGCAGTGATAATGTTATTCTTATTGGAGGAGACAAAATGTAGCCAGACATAAAAATGATCCAAAGATTAGTAATTCTCTAAAGTATAATGATCATGAAACACATATTTTAGAAACTCAATTTACATGAGCTTAATCCACAAATTCAGCTAATCTGACCATCTGGCTTCTGCATTAGATTAACATAACAGGACAATTTGGCTTCTGTGTTAGAATCAATTTAAGGGGGTTTAATCCATAAATTAAACTAATATGACCATCTGACTTCTGCATAAGACATAACATTCCTGGATGTTCATTATAGTCTAAGCTTCCTATTAAAAGAGTGGATTAAAACCAGATGGAAGGAAATGGAATGCAACTTACCGAGGGCAGACTTTCACTATACTATTACACCATTCTATGTCAAAAAAATGCAGAAAGAATTACCATTTCCTTCCATCCACTGATCATCAGATTCTGCCTTGCAGTAAGAAATAATAAGATCTTGGTCACTGGTTATATAAATGTTATTTGTGTTACAGTCAAGATGCCATAAGAGGTGATCCTCAAATGAGGTTACAAGCTCTCCACGAAAGTTCCAAACAGCAACAGTCCGATTTCTAAATGTGAGGAACAACTGGTTTTCATACAGAAAAATGAATGCTGATGGAGTCATGAATTCAGTTCTGCTAACTTCCATCAGCTCAGAGCTTCGAACCTATAGAAATGGTCAGTAACTAATAGCAGAACTAAAAAAAATGAAAGCTAGATGGAAAAAAGACAGATAACTTACGTCAAGAATCTGGAGGTTTTCATTTTCTTGCTTAACAAGAAGCTTCTCATTGAATTGTTCAATGAAGTCTACCTTCTTATTTCGATGAAGTAGATGTTTGAAGGTTTTGAGAACTGTCCCATCTTCTATGGAGAGAATCTTAAGAGGAATGTGACCACTAGCCCTACTGAAAATCAATAACATGATACCTGGACTGTAGAAGAGAAAGTATGCAAAAAGGTAATCTAAACACATAAGAACTACAAAGAGATTCTCTAGCTACATGCTCAGTGCGCACAAACAGAGAGACAAACTTGGTGCACACCAGGAGGGGAGCTCTTACCTGATCTTAATTTCATTTACATGCGTATCTGATATAGAGTACAGCATGGTATAGTTTTTGAGATCAAACACCTTGTATATGCTGCCAACACAATCCAAGTTTAGAATGCATAATAGGTGATCACAATTTATAACACGGTGGGCTGAAAATGTACCTATCTTGCGCAGAGTAAGTTAGCACCTTTCCATTAACATCATCAAACTCTACAAAGCCAGGCCACTTCAAAGATTCTGATTCAAAAAGGGCGAAACCTGCATCTGGTTTACCCCTCCGAATATATCTAAGCATTTATCAGAGAAAAACATCAATATGAGAAATCATTAGTAAGAGATGGACAAATAAAGAAAACAAGACACAAAATATCTACACACTCAATCTTTGTAGATCTGCACTTCAAAGAGCTGAAGTTGTCAGAAGCATTTACAGAAACTGTAATAAGTGAATCATTATTCTTGTTATAGAACAAGCTTCGGATGACTTCATCAGGACAAACATTTACAAAACATATCCTCTTGTTTTTCACTGCATTTAGAATATATATCAGCAAAACATGTTATTTCCCTATTACATGGAAGTCCAAATAGGACCAAAATTTCGCTATGAGGTTAGAATCATGTTTGTCAATGACCTCTGTTAAAAGCAGCACATACACCAGAATGTGCAAGAGCAAAAACAATGTCACGTGCAGCCACTATCTCGATTACTTTCATCCTCTTCATCAAAAAGGGCAGTGCTACTGGACAATGGCCTTTGGAATCATGCATGTCATATTCCTCCTGAAGCAAAAGCAAAGAATTAAATGATAAGTTGGCCATGGCAACATGAATTCAAGATTCAAGATCAAGCTGGGGTTACTTTGATGTAATTTTGAGTAGTTGGAATGCTAAAAAGGACTAATTTGCAGTTTTCTCCTTCGATAAAGTTGTTAAAAGCCAGTGAGTTTGGATCTTCTGCATCAAGGATTCATATAGTAGTATTTTTCATACGTGATTAAACAATTAGAGCTTTCCGCGACTCAATGAGGCCCTGATCCAGGAAACTAGTAGCCAGTAGGTGTCAGCTACATCGACTTTCTTCCTCACGACTAAAACTTTCCAGACTAAAAGCATGGTACCCAAAAAAGGTAGATTTTTAGGATCCCGGTAAAGAATAGCATTTCAATACCCAGCAAAGAAAGAAGGAAAAAGTGAAGAGACACCTACCATCAAACGCATGTTGCGGAACTTCTCGTGGGCATTTGAGATAGAAAAACAGGGCTTTGAAGAAATTTCACGCCTGAGTAGCTTATTGAAGGTATTGACATAAGCATCAGGACGAGGCCTCTTCTTATTAGCCAAGAATGAGAGCCTCCTCCCATTGCATGGCCACGGCCTATGGCTGGCCGATATCCTCCTTCCTTGCATCTGCATTATTTATTCCAAACCAACTAAACATTTCAGAACCCTTTTGCAGACTTTAATTCCTTGGATTTGAGAAGATGAAAATTTTCATTCGTCTCTCCTATGTATTACTTTCTATCTCTGTAGCGTTCCCTTCTGTGACTGTCCCAGACAAAGAGAGAGACAACGCTAGACAACTGGACACAAACAAAGTAGAAGAAAAATATGGGTTTGGGATTTGGGTTGGAAGTAGGGTTGGCCCGTCGATCCGACTTCATTAGACGATCAATTTTTTTTTTTTTTTAAATCGAATTTTAGATAAAATATTATTAAAAGAAATTTAAATTCAGATCAAATTTAAATTTTAAATAAATTTAATTTGATTCGACTTGATATTATATAAAAAATTATTTTTTAATTTTTATTTATATATATTTATATTTTTAAAAATAATATTTTATTAATTTTAAATTAAATTAAATATATTTTATATAAATATCAAATTAAATTTAAATATAAAAAACTAAAAAAATTTTGAATCAAATAAAATTTTAATTTTATAATTATAAAATCAATCAAATTTAAATCGAATAAAAACTCATCCTACTCAACACATTACCAACTTTAATTGAAAGACGTAGACAAAAGCTCAAAAGATATTAATATATATATATATATATATATAAAAGGAAAATGAATTACTACTACTCTACTGGTACTAGTAGACAGTAAATTTCTTTTAGACTAATATTAGACTCAAATAATATCTGTGCTAAGCACAGGCGAACAACGTGTGAAAGACTGGCTTCATTATAGTTCAGCCTATTTTATTTTCTCATTACATTTAAATTCAGTATATTACTTTAAGATTAGTAATTAAATATATAGGATTGTCATGTCAACAATGATCTGTACAGGGAAAATTATTCAAAAATTAAATTAAGAAAAAAAATGAAGTATTTAAGGAAATGAAGACAAATGGGCTGGGCCTTTGAATATAAACAAGTTGACGACAAAGTATTTAAGGCAATGCTCTCTTCTACACGCGCGAGCGAGAAAGGAAAGGAGAAAGAAAAAGAGAAAAAGAAAAGGTCGGGAGGCAAATAAAAATTAAAAAGAAAAAAAACGAAACCTCGCGTTTTCTTTCTCCTCTCTCTCCGTTTCCAGTTTCCCTCTTTTTGTTTACAATCGAAACACTCTTTGTTCGTCCCAGCAATTTCAATTGAGCCTACGCCAGCGTTTCTCCCAATCCGATTCAGATTCAGTCAAATTGCTCTCTACTTTCTTGACTTTTTCTATTCTTTTGATTCCGACAATAGGGAGGAAACTCCTCCTAGGGTTAGGGTACTTTTCTTTTCTTATCGGATGATTTTTAATTTTCTCCACGGAGTTTCGCCTTAGAAGGTACGCCGATTTATCATTTATATGTATCTTTTTTTAAAAAATAAAAATAAAAATAAAATTTTTGTCTTGTCCTTTTTAAAATTTTCTTGGTATACAAAGAAATGGGCAAAAAAAGGAAAAAGAAAAACTAAAAATTCTAATTTAGATGATGAAATGATGGTTAGGGTTAGGATAACAGCATCGGCATCATCGGCGCAAATGGAAGCGTCAAGTACGAATCCGGACGCCTATAGAGGTGTCTCTACGAATTCGAGAAGATATGGAATTCTGTCTGCTTCGAATATAATCCAAGCGCCTATTTCAGCCTTGTTGGAGTACTCAGGTCTTCTCCGTACAGCACGTTCTATCCACCAAGAACCCGAACCTCTTATCCCCAATCAGAATCTACAAAATTCGACTTCGTCCCTTGCCAACAATGGAGAGGTTGCTATTAGGATAATTGGGGCGGGAGACCATGAGAGCGAGAGGGATGCCTCTGGTATGGTGATCGGCCAGCTCAGGGAATTTACTCCTCAGAGTGAGGTGTCGCTGGGATTGGGAACGTCTGATGGTCAAGGAGGAGATTCCAGGAGCAGCGATCGTGGGGCGGCTACTGGAGAAGGGGAAGGTGTTTCCCACTCCTCACCCAATGGGAGTGTTAATGCTAATGTGGAAACTGGGGATGGGACTGGGACCGGAGCTAATAATAGCAGAGATTCCTCCTATCAAAGATATGATATTCAGCAGGCTGCTAGGTGGATTGAGCAAGTTCTGCCCTTCTCTTTGCTTCTCTTGGTTGTTTTTATCCGCCAACATTTGCAAGGTGACTCACTCACTCATCTCATTTTATGTACTTTTCTGATTGTTTCAGTTTTGCTGTTAAATGTAGCTATTTGATATTTAAGCATAGACAGTGGTCAGTTTGTAGATGCATTTAACAGACATTCACTGGAGTTGGCCTTTAATTGTTATTGAGATTATAAATGCATGGTTTTACTTCTATATTTGAGTAATTTCAGGTTTTTTTCACCTACTGTATGTAAATGTGATAAAACTAGCATGAAGAAAGTTCCTCTTGAAGAATAGTTGATGAACATGGGTTTAGTTCTTAGCGTCTTTTTAGTGTTGTTCATCTAATCTTCAATTGGTGTAGATCATAAAGCTTATTTATTGCTGTCTGGCATGCCTAGGTGCAGCAAAAATTAACAGAATCACCTTGCACTGCTTCAAGTAGGGTGCCTTAGATCAGTCACTTCTGCTCACCTTTTGCACCTGACTTTTCTAAGGTGTAAGCATATAAAAAGTGTGCCCTGATTTAAGTGTTCTTTTGGTTCCTTTTAATTTCTTTTATTAGCTGTACCTTCAATAGTGAAAAAAGAAAATACGAACTCACCTTGGAAGAATGACAAGATAGGTAATTTAGTCCATGCTCTGCTTTTTGTTGAAAATGGAAGTGAAGGAAAATTGAGCTAATGTTGTGATGATGACAACTAGTTAATTATGACAGTTTCATCTTTGCAACATATCAGGCAATGTGATGAAGCAAACTCTTTATGTTTACCAATACAGTTATCTAGTTTAATCATACATAAATTTTCATTGTATCGTCTATATACTAATTATTTTTTAGAAATTAATGCCTATATTGGGAAGTACTTTTTTTTTCCTTATGCCTTGAGCAATATAGCGCAGAGTGTGCTTTCCACCTGCTTTGTTTCACATCAATGCTTATTTCTTGTAATAATTTTGTATTCAAACTTGCAATTGCCTAACTAATAAGTTGATGGACTACATGTTGTGTGAGAGAGAAACTGAGTACATTTGGGCTTTATGCCTGCTGCAAGGTTAAAATGAAACTTTTTCTGAGTTGTACGCTAATTATGCTTCCCAAACTGAAATACTGTTCTTTTCAAGTTAATGATTATTGTCTTTTGCAATTATTTACAGGTTTCTTTGTTACGATTTGGATTGCTGCAGTCATGTTCAAGTCAAATGACATTTTACGGAAACAAACTGCTTTAAAGGTGATATAAACATCTATGTTCTGCATTTCTTTATGGGTCCTATGTTTTATCTGAATTCAGGAGTTAAAAAGTTTTTCTACCATTTTTAATGTAAGAAATATTATGCATGCCTTCTCTTGGTGGCTGCAGGGGGAGAGGAAGATCTCTGTTCTGATTGGCATCTCTCTTGCTTTCACGCTTCATGTTATTGCTGTCTATTGGTGGTATTGGAATGATGATCTTTTGTATCCATTAGTGATGCTTCCTCCAAAATCTATTCCACCTTTCTGGCATGCTATTTTTATTATAATGGTTAATGGTGCGTTGTTTTCCACTAATATCTTTATCAAATGAAATGCAATTTATATTGTCTTGTACTAGAAAAGAAACATTTTGTGGAAATGGTTGTGCAGCCTTATGTGTTTATATGATGTCTATTGCAAGTGCACCTTTCTAGGATAGGGAAGACTACAATTTTCAGCAAGTTGTTATAACCTTTTCCCCAGACCCTTTTTTTCTTTCTATAAGTGGAATATGCTTCACTAAATTTTCTTACCAAATTTTCTTCTTGCATCAAAAACGAAAACAGATGTTTTGGAAATTTTCTTTATATCTATGTCTGCCCATATAAATTTGTCGTTTGGATTAATGTCATGGGTTAGTGAATAGCTGCTTACTTCACCTCTTAAATTGAGTACTTTTCGTGATATCATCTGTATCCAAGGGAGTGGTAATTCATACATTAATCATTATATTTTGAATTCCTTCCATGTGCATGCATGCGCATACTGCTCCACCCCTACCGTTGCCCTTCTGTTCAAGATGTTTGTTTTACCCTTTCTATTATGGATTGTTTTGTACTATTCCTTGTTGTTGGGTCATAATCTTGCCTTCTTTCAGATACATTGGTTCGGCAGGAGGCAATGGTTTTAAAGTGTTTTCTGTTAATGTATTACAAGAATAGTAGAGGCAGAAACTACCGTAAGCAGGTGAGATAATTTTTTTTCAATGGAGTAGATGTGTATAAATAGCACATGCATGCTCGTCTATATTTATGTGTATGCATGAAATTTTGAGTATTGAAATTTGATGAGATAAAGAAAACAAGTGTAAAAGAAAATTGATGCTAGATATAGAACAAGAAAAAGATCGAGAACAATATGTTTAATAATAAAAAAAAATCAAGAAATATATTTAAAAATGAGTTTTTGTAGTTAGAGGGCAAGAAAATAAAACTTATGTGAAAAGAAAAAAAAGGAAAAGAAAAGAAAGAGAAATAAAGTTGATGCCTTAAAAAAAAATCAAGAAATTCGCAAAGTGTCATTTAAAATGAGAAATTTGGCACCTTCAAAATCCCTCATTCAAACTCCAAGAATTTTGACAATTCTATTTTTATTTTGCTAAACAAGTAATTCTTTTGTTAGGATTTTAACTCTTTCTAGAAAAAAATCCCTCATTGACATTCCCTATGCAAACGCACTCTTAATATTTTTTTCAAGGCCCCCTATTCCTCATCTTTTTATTTAATTTATTTTATTTTTTAAAATAGCCATCTTCAATGACAGAGAGTTCTTTCTTATGTTAATATTCTTATTTAACCTTCCATACTGATTTTGAAAGAATAAATCATACATTTTCGAATCTTGAACTATGGATGTGATTTTGCATGATTGTGTTTGTTGGATTATGAAATTGCCAAGTTTTTTCTCCTCACTTCACTGCAACATGATTTTTCCAGTGGCCAATGAATCTTCTCTATTTTTGTCTGTTATAAAAAATTATGCCACATCAGAGAATGGAGTGAATGTTGCAATCTGTTATGGTTGTAAGAGACCATTACTCTGTAACATTCTGGCTGCTATGGAGCACACTGTTGGCAATCTCGTTCACCCAATAGCGGTTTATAGCATTTTGTGGGCACTGCCATGACAGTGAAATAGCAGTCCTGATGCTTTGTCATGGCCGCTGTTTAGAACCATGCATACATACATACGTGTGTGTGTGTATATATATATATATATATATATATATTTATATTTATATACCCTGCTTCATACTGACTAAAAGAGTACTTATTTCCAGGGTCAAATGTTGACGTTGGTTGAATATATGATTCTACTTTACCGTGCCTTATTGCCAACTCCAGTTTGGTACCGTTTCTTCTTAAACAAAGAGTATGGAAGCCTCTTTTCATCACTAATGACAGGGTTGTACTTAACCTTCAAGCTCACATCTGTTGTTGAGAAGGTCTGTTTTTTTTCTAATATAAATTGTTTGAGTACATTTGAAAGTCATGAGTAATCTATTTTTCTTGTGAAAGATGGATATCTGGCAAGTCAAACAACTTATAGCTTTTCTCTTCTTAAGCCTTTTTTCCCTTACACGGCTGGCGAATTGCAGGTGCAATCCTTCTTTGCTTCATTGAAGGCATTATCTCATAAAGAGGTACATTATGGTGCTTATGCAACACCAGAGCAGGTATTCTGGATTTCATTTTGGTGTTAATGAACTGATATTATGTGTATATGTAGAAAAAGTTTAGGTGCCTATTTGCTTGCAAGCTAATAGGTACTCACCAAAAAATGTTCTTATTGATATTTACTGCATATTTGGAAGTCGAGAACTTTAAGTTTACGGAAAGGGCAAAAATAAAAGACTCAGACTGCGGGAAAGAATTGGAGAGTTTGATGCAGAAAATAGGGAACGCATTTCAAAGAACATGTTTTAACCAGAAAGAGAATCTTGTTTGTTACACCAACATTTGATGATAGTTTGTTATGCTTAGTATATTTTTTTTCTTCTGTACTAAAAGACTTTGCACATGGTTGACTTCCCTGGACATACTGACAGTTTCATTTGCTGCTTATTAAACATTTTCGCTCCCTCTCTCCTTTTTTTTTTTTCCTTGCTTTGGGTAGGGGGTTGGTTACTCTGGAGGAAAGATGTCTAGTTTGCCTAAATATTCTTGTAGCATTTATTTAACAAGTTGATCCCTGTCAGATTTGAGCTTGAGGATTGAGCCGAGAGTTACTTGTGGTTTGAATTGCACACCATATTAGTGCAATTATTTAAAGTTTTCTACCAGAATTAAATTGTGGTAAAAGTAGCTGTGTATCTTCTAGGTTTTTGTGTTTGAAAAACTAAATTGACTATCTTTGATGGCATGATTAATACCAAATTGATAAAACAAAGCCCTTGTTGTTTCTAGTTTGTCTTGACGAGATTCATCAATTTCTTTCTTTTTTATAACCAACCTATATTGTATCTTTGGCATCAAAACTGGTCCACTCCACTATTTCTCATTCTTCTTAATCTTTTCACTGCTCCTTTTTCTCCATAGTTTACATCCACTTAGGGTTCTTGACCTCTAATTGCACAATGTTGGTTGGCTTACTGTGAGATGATTTGCTTAATGTTTGAAAGGATAAAGTACCAAGGCAGTTATCGGCCGGTGTGCCTTAGCTGTAACTCATTGGTTGATAATTAAACTGTCTTTGTGGTGTTTTGTAGGGTGATTGCTCATTTTAATGAAAGAAATATTTCTTTGTTTTAACTTGTCGCTTATTTGATGTCAGGTGAATGCAGCTGGGGACATGTGTGCAATCTGCCAGGAGAAGATGCATGCTCCTATCCTACTACGTTGTAAACACATCTTTTGTGAAGATTGTGTATCTGAGTGGTTAGTTTGTTGATACTTAGCCTTTTATGCTGCATTAATCTGTTATTTTCTTGCTGCACATGGATTATGCATTCAAGAACTGTATTCTGTGTGCATTATTTTTTTTTTTAGTTTATTTGTGCTGTGGATGAATGCTCTTGTGTTTTCCAGGTTTGAGAGGGAAAGAACATGTCCTTTGTGCAGGGCATTGGTTAAACCTGCAGATCTCAGATCATATGGCGATGGATCAACTAGTTTGTTTTTTCAGATATTCTAAGATCATTGCTGTACAATCTGTGAAGTTTCTCCGCTTCGATGCTCTAAAATGCACTTATCTAAAGCAGCCGTATCCTTGTCATCATCTAAATGGGTAAATTTGATTTTTTTGGTTTTGTCTTGTCAATGAATTAACAAAGAAATTGAATTCAAAACAACTGGATCAAAGTGAAATTGGCCGTCTGTTACTATGTTGTATTTGAAAGGTTGAATGTATCTATCTAATGGGCCTTCCAAGCCACAACGGTATATGTCACTGTTAAATTGGCATAAGTGAAAGCCTCTTTCGGTTTCTGTGTTCTTGCTTTTGCACCCCTTACTGTGTTTTCTTTTTGGCTTCAAGGAAATTTGGTTTGGTTTAAGTTTTCTAGAACAATTTGGTTTGAAATGCGGTTTGCAAGCTGGTGTTCCCAATGGCCTCCTACAGAGCACAAGCTGCCAGACTACAGCTGAGCGGTTATTCCAGCTAGAGGCAGCCATGAGATGTTGACATGGCATACGTGAAATATCCAAAGTATCTTAATAGGGAAAAACCCATAATTTTACCCATGTTGAGTATACGAAAGAGTTAAAGATAAGAATAGGTTTTGAAATATATTGAAACATTAAATGCAGTAAATGAATTATAAAAATTTAAAAAATGATAATTGAGTTATGAATTTATAATTAATGTAATACTTGAAGAGTTTTTGTATGCGATATATTATCATTTGAAGTTAATTATATATATGTATAAGTATTATATTAATTTATAAATTTATAATCAATATATTATATTAGAGATTTTTAAAATATAAGTATTATATTAAATATTTCATTATAATTTGAGAAGTATTTTATAATATTAATCTTTTATGAAAAAAAAGGGGATATTATTGAATTAGATTTTCAATAAAAAGGTTGACATAGTTTTGAGCAAAAAAATTCAGATTGTTTTAGATCTGATTTTGGATATTTTAGATTTGATATTTGAATTATTCAATTTAGATTAAGATTTTTTAAATTAAAAGTTAAATTAGTTTAATTTTTGGCAATTTCGAATAAATCTTTTTGATTTTTGAATGTTTTAAATTTAAATATTATAAAATTGATAATTCGAATTTAAATGTACATGGGTAATTGACTTATTAAGTTTGAAAACTCCAGTAGAGTTCATATTCATGCTTTTTAGCTAAAAACGATCTGTATTGCAATGCCTTTTTAGCGCACGGTGACTGTAATTCTTCGTTTTGGACGGTTCTCACAATCATGACCATAAGTAAAGAAACAAACACTCCACAATCATGACCAGAACCTTAATGCCCATTGAAGTTAATAACTAAATGGCCATTGTTATTATGATTAGCTACACGTCCTTTGAACTAAAAATTTTGACCTAAATAGCAGAATTTGTGTTCAAATTACCTAGCAAAATTTTAAAGCAAGTAAAGGCTTGTCCATGATTAGAGAATTTATAGGTGGAAAACTACAACTTGCATTGGAAAAAAAAGGTAAAGAATTTTGATATTCTTATTTAATCATGGACAAAAAAACGGGAATGCACAATTACACGCACCAAAAATAAATAAATAAATAAATGAAAACAAAAAAGGAACCCTTCCCAAAAAAATACAAAAAAAAAAAAAAAAGAGGAAAGGAAAAAACCCAATCCCATGTTACAAAAGTCTTTTAACATGCAAAATAGTATATTGGTAATACTAAATATGGTAAGAAGATAGTGGAGGTCTTCTTGCATCGTCTACATCAGGTGGGGAAGTAGCTGGAGTAGGTGGGAGTGAGACATGAGATTTGGAGTTGGAGGCATCCTTTGCTTCCTCTAGTGGTAAGGTTTCCTTTGTCGGTGTCGAGCTTGTAGAAAGGGTGTCCTCGACCTCAATCTCTACCTCGGAAGGAGACTTTGGTGAGGGTGGGTAATCAGAAAGCATTTTTGAAGAGGGGAAGTTGATGGGATAAACTTCTGTAACTTCTTCAGCGCCCTCGTCTAAGTACACAACATCTTGCATGGTCAATTGGTGATACTCAACTATTTCCCTTAAAAACCGATTCTCTCGAGCGTATATCGAATTCTCGCGCGCCAAACGGGCCTTTTCTGCCAAAAGAGTCTCCAGTTGAAGCCGAATCTGATATCACATTTGCAACATAAAAACAATTACTAATGTTTCTGCCATCCTGCATATACCTCTAACTCAACTACATCTATAACCCAACACTTTCTTAAATAAAAAGGGAAAAAATATCATGAAAGAAGAAATTGAACAAAAGAATATTGATCTCATGGTAGGGGCAGCAAACAAAAAAAAAAAAAAAATCATCCTGGCTCCATATAGAAAAGAAAAGTTATATGTACCAAATCATCATCTGCAGGATTACCCCCTTTCACTCGACTCTCCCGAAGGAGTTTATTCTCCTCCTCTAGTTGAGCACATCGTTCCTTCTCAAAAGCCAAATCTGCTTTAACAGTTTTCAGCTCCCGAAGAAGAAGTTTTGCTTTAGCAGCTGTGGCCATTGCGACCTGTGAAGAAAAACAAAGCCAAATCATGCATTTCACTGTACTGGAGATGAAAAAACTTAGCTCATAAGCTACTTCTAGTGCCAACAATTGAGTTGAACCTTAATGAACGCATTCCCTATTAAAAATTTAGATTTAATCTTCTATGCATAGCCCATAATGCAACTTACATTTGGCAATAGCCAAACTATTGTGGAAATAACCTAAAAAGGGGTATTTTATCATTTTTACACTGAAAAGTTCAATAATGCAGTAAAGTCAAGATTGTATGAATTTATGACGAGAAATTTGTCAGATGGCTGAGTGGCGGGCAGACCATGGTCTCTCAAACTGATAACCTGAAGTGTTTTTGAGAAATTCACAGCCTTGTTTTGGTTCTCAAGTTGAAACAATCAATGCTTTTACTATATGATTCAGTGACACGCAATTTTGCCACCTTACGTCGCGAGATGCCTTGAGTTGGGTTTCATGATTGGTTTGATTCTGTAGCTGTGTTGGTTGCACCAGAGGTTGCTGCAATGTGCTATTGAAACTATTGACCTGATTTTCTGCCACGGGACTGCTTCCTTTCCGCCTGATTTGAAGCTTGCGCGTTTCCTGAATAATATCTTGGGTTTTACTTTCCACTATTGTTCGACCTTCCTGCAAAGACAAGAACTTGTGTTGAAGAAGACAGTTTGATTTCTACAACACCAGAAAGAATAATCAAATGAATTAATAGAGGTTTCCTTACAAAATGTTTCTAGTTGTGTCTTAAGAACTCATTCTTATCTTGGATCTCTAATCGATAATCTTTCAGCTTACAAACAAATTTAGCATTGACAAAATCTAGATAGATACAAACTATCAATGAATTTGTTTACTAATTGAGATCGGAAAAGCAAAAGAAAAGCTACATTCTGGAGTAAAAAATTTTGGTTAGAATGAATTATACAAGTTTGTAAGTAAAAAAAGAGCATGAGAAGAGGATAAAAAAATTGTAGTCGAAAAAAGTTCACATCTATCTTACTTCAAAAGCCTTTTCAAATGTGTCACCAATTTGATTGAGGGAAGAGGTGAGCTTATCCAAGCCCCTTCGTATTGTAGGATTGTCCATTCTTCTAAAACCCTCAGTTGGCTGTTGGTCTTGGTTCTGTTATTGAGAAGAAAGATAAGCACAAGTGCAAACTTTGAACATAAAACAAAACAGAAATGCATCACTTAACTATGGCATTGCGTCAGCTATAGCAAAAGGTGTAGATCGAATTACTTTGAGACCCTTTCGTCTGATAATTAGCGCCAACAAAGAATTAAAATAGATCAACTCACCTGGGAAGCTGTTGAGGCATCCAACATATGCGATGATCCCACTCTGGCAGGCGTTTCAAACTGCTCAGAGATAGTGTTGTCATCGAGAATGGCCTTAGCTTTTCTAGCAAGAACACCCCAGAACCCTTTCGAATCATTTCTTGAATCTTCATAGGCATTGAAGCCCTACAATTAAGCATCTCAATACGAAATTAGCCAACAGAAAAAACAAAAGAAAACCAAAAAAGTTCGATTATAGGCACGTAGAAATCGATTAAAAGTGACGAACTTTTGATGGTTCTGACCATCCAATTACACGCTGCAAAACAGATCTTCTTTTTCTTTTCTAAATAATCGATTTTATTTTGAGGCGTTTATCTCTAAAATGCAGCCTATAATACTTGATCACTGTAACTTATTCATGATTTAGCAGCAATAAAATGGAATCATGCAAAAAGAACATGGCATTTGATATAAATGATAATAATATGAAAAAAAAAAAAGGAAAAAAGAAAACCTTAGATCTTGAAGGGTCGAAATCAGAATCAGCAGTAAAAACAAGGGAGTCGGTTTTGCGAACAGCGGAGGAAGCAGGGATGGCCTGAGCGGCGAGAGAAATGGGTGGTGATGACGATGAAGAGAAAGAATTGGAGGAGGTAAAGGTTTTGGTTTGATTGTGATTGTCATCTGGTGGTGGGTGGTGAATCTCTTCCTTGAAAGTCGACGATCTGCTTATTCCGTGCCTTCTCCTATAAGCCATTTGTTTTGTGTTTTTCTTAGTTTTAGGGAACAGAGAGAAAGAGAAGGGGAAGGAGAGATGGGATTGCGCCCAAAGCAAATGATGGGGAAATCTGTTGTATTATGTTCTATTCTGTTCTATTCTATTCTTTTGGAATTAGAGCCTAACAAACTTCCCCTCCTTTTTTAACGAACCAGCCTACATGTATGTATATACACTAACAGAAACAGTCTTATTCTTCAGAAGAAAAATCTTTGGCTTTGCCTTTGCCTTAAGATCAGATCGTCATATTTAGTTTTGGAATTAGACATCATTGAATTTGGTATGATATAAGAATCAAATATAATTTAGTTGAAGGTGGTACAATAATCTTAATAGGTTTAAAATTATGTAAAGATAACAATAGCTAAACTTACTTTTAAAATATAAATAAATTACATAAGGTGTACGTTGAACTTATTCAATTCTTATGTTTATGATTGATTGATTGATTGATTACTAATATCTAAGCTAATTTCTGAAATGTATATAAAGTTTGAAGAGAAAATGGAACTAAACATATTATTAATATTGATATGTTTTCTAAGAAACAAAAAATGTACTTTCAATAAAAGTAAAAGACATGTATATATATATATATATATGTATGTATGTATGTATGTACTTTTGAGTTGGATAAAAAGACATATTATTAGACATAATAGAACGTAAAGAGAAGGCAAGTTTCTCAAACAAACACAATGGTATAATCACCTTCGAGTCTCTCAAGCTTCACGGCAAATCCCACCTAAATGTTGCTTTCTTCTTCTGGGGTCCGACAACTCCCTAATGTTGTAGGTTGGGTCCCATTTTCTTTCCCTTTTGACTATTTAAATTGAGATAGCCATGACGACGTGATTCTCTTTAAATACCAAACGAAAGCAGATGCATTGTACGTATGGCTTTGGTAAACGACAGCCACTCTTTTCACCCAAGCTTCAATTTTAGATTAAAAGTTTCAGACTTCATTTAATCATAATTTTTACAACTTCTTGTCCATGGCTGATGCATTTCCATAGACAAGCACCAAAACAGAAATTAATACATAAAACAAGTCTACGCTGAATCTGTACAATTAAATCAAATATTAATTCTCTCCCTCCCTATATATATGTATCATCTCTAAGGCTCTAATAACATTCCAAAGCAAAACCTCTTTTCTATCAGTTGGAGAAATATTGCACCTACCTGCATCTCAGCAATCAACCATCTGTGCTCATAAACAATACTAATCTTAGATCACTTAACTTAAATGAAGCCAAACTGAATAGTTTAAAGATGATTCTTCCTTTTTCATCTTTTTTTACACGCACCATCTAAAATTCTCACAACTGGGGAGCCAGATTTCCATGCTCAGCATCCAATGAGAACTGTTTGTAACTATCATTGTATGTTTCAGTCCGAAGCTCCTTGTGATGGCTACGAGCCAAGTGCCTCCTCCAATTTGCTTTGTCCAGAAACAGATCTTCTGTACCAGAACCTTGCTGGAAAATTTTATCCTTTCCCAACAGATTAATCTGATCAAGCTGCTTCTTCAGAAATGGCAAATCAAATATGAACCGAGAACCCAGTCGTTGGCTTGCTTTCAACTCTTGGCCTACTGCTACTACAGAACCACTGTCTTCAACGTCATCTTTTGCAGTTATGTGTTGCCCACCACTTCTCAGAACAGTTGACTTTTTATTGTGTCCAGAACCATTCGTTTCACCACAAATTGAACTCCACATAGTGTGTTGGGGTCTTGAAGGTGATAAATTATAATTGTTTCTCGGCCTCAAATCCGATATATTTGCCTGAGATTGAGCTAATGATGACTCCAACCGTGGTGCCTCACTATAGCAATTGTTTTTGACCATTATAATTGGTGTGGAACTTTTGCCTGAGTTCTCAATTCCAGCAGCTGAGAGGTTCAACTCTCTGGCCCCAACACTGGAAGGATAGGAGTCCAACTGAATCTCACAGCACCAATCCTGATGTAACCTGTCACAACCAAAAAGGCCAAAAACATCCACAGCATTACTGGAGTGAGCATCCCCTCCGAAGGCAACTGGTATTTTCCTTTCATCACTGCTTGATGCCACTTCCATTGAAGCATTAGGGATAAGCATTTGGTTCCTGGCATAAGCTTTTTCTCCTGCACCAGCATAAGATGTATCCACTTTATAATTGTTCTTTCCTGAGATATTTGGACCCATATGAAGATGGTCAAATAAATTTTCAGATTCTGCAGTAAATGCAGAATCCAGAATGGGAAGTCCCCTTTGGGTGGAACGAAATGCATTAGGATTTTGACATTCGGGTTGCTGAAACAAATGTTTTGATCCTGGAGTCCAACAATTAGAAGCATTCACTGAACATCCAATCAACTTCCTCTTGGCAATCATTTGGGCTGTTGGTCCTAAATCTTTAACAAAGAGCATTAAGCTTTCTCTGTAACCAATATCCTGCTGATTTACCTACAAAAGCAAGGTAAAAAAGTGGTCAACTCTCATCCAAAATTAAAAATTCCGTAGCCCCTCCTCCTAACATCAACTCAGCTTGCGGTTGGAAAACATCCTTTGTGGAGTGTTCCCTCATTGCTTTGAACGGTGGTCAAAAGATATGCGGTTGACCCAAAATAATAGACAGATTAAAAAACATATGAATTGTGCGATGGCCCAACAAGAATAAAAGAGAATAAAGGAAGGAATCATGCACTGGCAAGGGACTTGTAATCCATGTCTCTTCCATAGAAGGAACAGCCCCTACTTGATTGAAAGTAAGAAATGCTCCTAAGCACAAAAGTATAAGAAAAGAAACACAACGTTGACTATTCAGAACCTTATAAAGAAGGGATGTAAAGTTGTGAAAACTAAAAATGAACATTCAAGTGATCTATAACTGACTACAATTTTTTCAGTTAGACTTTAAGATTGAGAAATTTGACACAAACATCTGCAATTAATGGACTTAGCATTCCATATGACTCGATTCTACAAGCAGAACAATATCCCATATACCTGTCAGTTTAGTTGTTTAAGATGCATCTACGTGCAGAAACAAACAAAAGCAAGACTAACTTACAGGAATTAGTTGTTTTGAGTCACTATAAACTGTGCAAACAATTGAACCATTTTCAGTGAGGAGAGACATCGAGGGTGTATACGTACAACGTCTATCTACTTCAGCAAAGCTATTTCTCCTACCACTTTTAGCACCTGCTAGAGAATCACTAATTAAATCAGTCAGCAATGTCTTCAATTCATGTTTTAAAGTAAATAAATCTTAGTCAATCATGCAAGGTAAAAGCAAATCTAAGTGGCAAATGTTTTCATGAAATTTTCTAAAGTTCAAAGCCATAAGTGGAACCTCCAGAAATGAAGTTGGCCATCCCATAATTTTTGAAAATGAACTCCTGGAATAGTCCAAGAAATTTCAATTAGGAACATTAAGACCAAAATTTATTTCTTACCAGAGTTCATTTCATGATCTCTTGCATTAAAATCAGCAGCAGCATCAGAGTGTTGACGAATTCCTCTAATACTTTTCCTGAGGTTTGAAGAATTACGAAGAAAACATGGCATACTTTTTGATGATATATTGGTCTTGCTATTGGGTCTTAAATTTGTTGGAAGCTTAGAACTTGAGCTATTTGTTGGAGCCGTAGCTTCACTCATGAACCTTCTACTAGTTCTTCGTTTTGTCTCTGAAAATTCCAACTCAAAATTCTCTGGGGCAGTTTTAAGAGAATGAAAGACCTTTATTGCTAGTTCGTGAATAGCTCGAGCCTGCAAAACCAGAATTTTTCATTTGGTGGTAAGAATTATCTAGATATTGTGGCATGCGACTCTTAGCTGATACTGGTACCTGTCTGAAGTATATAGTTGTTGAGGAATTAAAATGCATTGCATTTCTGGGAATTAAATTTACATCATGCTGCACAACAGTCCAAACACGATCAGTCACAAAACCAATAAAATGTTTAATACACAGTATAATTCACACTTATCACACTTGATCTGAATTTAAACAAAAAATTCTGGATGCTCCATTCATAAGCTACAGTTCACATGATGGCGACCAAGTGACATATACTATAGCTGTCTGAAACAAGAAAATGCAAGAACTATACATTTCACAAATGAGAAACACATATACCTTCAAGTTAAAGAAACAAGAACTAATTCCTGAGAAAAGAGCACACCTCAAATTGTTGAAGACTCATGTACATCCCTTCATGAAGTTTAGCTCTCATGGTGCCAAAGTCCATAGGCTCTCTAATGATTTCATAATAATCCTCAACCTTGTCATAGTTGCAACATCCATCAGCATGGTACATCAAAAGAATAAAGAACTTTCACAGTACCAAATGCTGATGCAAACTACTAATTACATACCTCTTTCGGGTCAACAGGTTCAGCAAATATTTCATAGATGTCCCTCCTAATATTAGAAAGATAAGGTTCAAAGATCAATTAATTATTTACGCAGATATTATTCTAAATTAGTATTCTTTAAGTGTACATCTACTACTGTTTCTGATAGTATTCAGACAATGCTAACTCTTGAACTGTACACAACTCATCACTCTGGAATTGCTGAAGCCTGGAAGACCCACCTCTGTAATATGTCAAGAATAAGCTCCAGTATTCGTTTCTCTGGCATCCATTTGGTAGATGGTGGCACACTCGATAGTTGATCTGCTATGAGAATATCTTTGTCAGGATGAATATATCTGCATTCATGATTAAAATCCTAACATAATGGGACGTTTGAAAATTTCAATATAGATAACGAGGATAACCAGTGGAGGCTGCTTTATCATCATATTTCGGGCTATTGTCAACCTGGGAAGTTGGTCGATCTAATAAGAAACAATTAATCACGTTACTTGAGACAGTAAAGAAAAAGAGTGTTGATAATTAAATTCTTAGAGACCACAAGACTCACCACTACCAATTGGATGGTCTTCATGGCTTTGTTGGTCGCTGCCCTGCACGACATTTAGTTTTGCTGGGGGTTTGAGATTAGTATATACACAAGAAATAGAGACCTTTTAACTTATATTAATATACAATTAGCAAACCCTCAGAAAAACTATCAAAACTAAACCACATGCTTCTTGACAATGATGAGTAACTACAAATTAGCTTCCTCTATGAACGGGATTGAACATTATTTGATCATTATGCTATTCGAGTGTTGATTTGAATGATCAGAATGAATATAACCTCTAATCACATAATCCAAGCATCAAGATTTTGGATAAATTTTCAAGCACCTTAAATAAACTCACACAGCTTAGCTTTAGTGCCTCAGGAGCTTTGACTTCTTACACTAAATGTAAGAAGGATAAATGTAAATAATGAAATGGAGTTAAATCAAAAGAACTGCAATAGCTGCTGAAGGAGAGTACCAAAAATCTAACACTAAAAATCTACCTAAGGATCGTAGAACGCACAAACCTTTTTGAAAAGAGAAGGGCAAAAGAATTTTCTTTTGAGAAAAAGAAACATTATATTAAAACAAATTCCATGAAGATGAAAGAAAGAAGAGTGAAGCAGCGCCGGGGTGTGCAAAGGAAAAGAGGGTCCCCTTCGCCTTTTGTCGGTCGGCTGGTACTTGTTTTGACCTTATTGCTTAATTACCTAAATGACGACAAATCAACTGTCATTAACAAACCCTTTGCCATATTTCAGGAAGCCTTTCGTATTGGTATGTCCTGCTCCTGCCCAATATCCCACCCCCCCCCCCAAAAAAAAGGACACAAATACATTCACACAAGTGAAAGGAAAACCATATTTTTTATTGTTTGATTAGAAGAATGAATCGTTAAATTCATAGCAGGAAGAAAAAAAAAGAAAAGGAAAATGGGGAATAAATAAACAACACCTGCTGAGCAAAGGGTGAAAGGGAAGTAGCAGACACATCCTCTAGTGGTCTGAGTTTTCTTATTTTCCTGGCCCTAGTCCGGGAGGCTGGTCCCTGAGGGAGGGACTGTTGTACTTGTAAACTCATTGCCTGTGCCAGTGAAGCCAAGGCAGTACCACCCACGCGCCTCGATTGCTGGGCCTTGCAAGCATCCAATGCAGATATCCGCGGGCTCCTCCTTTGCCCTTCTTTCCACTTGGACATTCCTACTTTTCTACTACACAGTGCACCCATAAATACACATTTAGCTGAGCAAAACGGAGCAGACACATTGCATCGCTGCTATGAAAAAACACATGAGAAAGAGAAACCAACCTTGAGCTGGCCATTCCTAACAGAGAGACGAAGAAAATGGTAATGGTAATGGGGAGAAGAAAAGGGAGTTGGAACTGAAGAGAAGAGGGGATTTATGTCACATTATTATATTAGGAGGTACAGCTATTGTTTAGTGTTTATGAGAGATAAGGTGAATTTTCCTGACAAGGAAAAATCATTAAACCCCCCAAACCGTAGCGTTCATTTGCTTCCTGATTTCCTATTTTAGTTTCTTCTTAATTTCCAAGTGAAAACTGAAAATATTCAAAAGAACAAGAGGAAATCATGGGAACTGGGACAGTACAAAAGGGGTTTGATTACAGCTTATAAGCATGTCTGTCCCATGACAGGCATTAGGCCTGAGGTTTTAAGTTCTATTAAGGATGAAAAATACAATACATGTCATGTTTTAGTATTTTACCCTCTGAACTCTGATCTGAGGTTCTCTCGGAATTCTCTAACCTACGAATTAGTGTGACGCGCTGAAAAGAACGTGCACTTAACGCTCACTCTTTTGTCTTTTCACCGCACCAAAAATAAAAAATAAAAAAATAATTGACACCAAATTGCTTAGCAGGCTTTTTTTTTTTTTAATATTATTTGAAAAACGAAAGAATATGTGCTTCTTATCATTGTATCAACAAATATTTTGATGTATTTTTTTTACTGTTTTAATTTTACAATTAAAAAATTATTTGTTAATTTTTATAATTTTAATGTTATAACATAAAGGCGATTTGTTATAATATTAGTAAGTGTAGTTTAATATTGATTAATGAAGGAGACAAAATGGATGATCAAATTTACCTTTGAAATATCATGTCAAATGACAAAAACCTACTTAAAAATTAAGGTATTTTGCAAGGGGTTGCAAACGTTAAAAAAAAACACTTTTTTTTTTTACTATTTTTGCATCTTTTCCCTTGATATAGAGAGCTTTTTTACCTTACTTCCTTGTTTTGCAAATATATTTTCTTGTAGGTAATTAAGAATTATAAAAAAAATTATGATTTAAAGCTAGATATTCAAGTTTTCCAATCACACATAATTTGAGAATTAAAATTTTTTCGTAATGAACTTGACAAAGCTATTCTGGAATTGAAAAAATCAAACCCACATACTAATTATGAGATGAAAGGAATAATTAATATTAGTTAATTAATAATTATAAGTAATAAAAATTAGTAAGTAATTTACATTTACGTATGTGCCGTTTTCCTTCAAGGGTGGTTTGGGCGGAGGGTGACGGAGAGTTGAGTCCAAAAAGCCCAAAAGAGCCTCATAGGAGGAAAAAAAGGCCCATTAGTGATTAATAAAATTAAAAGGGAAAAAGCGGTTTCAATGGGTGCGGTCAACAACGCTGACCTCTTCCTGCCGTGGATGTGGAAATCATAAATACAAATTGCTTAATTGACTCACTCTTCCCTTAATCTCTCTCTCTCTCTTTGTTATAATATCTCTTCCCCTTCCCTTCCCTTCCTACATTGGTTTCCCATCCCTTCCTTCCTTCCTTCTTCTTCTTTCGCCGATCCCTAATCAGTTGTATATTTCAGCCCTTACCCACCTTTCTTCTTTCATTGTAATTTCCCCTTTCCGGAGATCGGAGCTTTCTATCGCCTTATCTGGTAATCATCGAGTTCTTTCTATAAGCTTTTCATTTGCTCTTGCCTTTCAAAATTTTGGCTTTCTTCATTATTATTATTATTATTAGTATTAGTATTATTATTATTTATCTTTCATGTTTGCATCTATTATACTGTTCCAGAAGAGAGGATCCCTCATTGCAACTTTTTCATTCTATTATCGGCCAATCATCTTTTACTAGAAATTATTTTAATTTAGCCAAAAAAAAAAAAAAAACCTGTACCCATTTTATGATAAGTTTAGTATTCGTAACAATGCAGCATCCTATTCCTATGTGAAAGAATGATAATGCTTTGAATGTTTCTTCATGCTCCTCTTGTTTCTCTTGCTTACACTTAACCCTCGTTATAATACTTATCAATTACTACTTTCTCTAAGCTCCCAGCTTTCTCTTTCCCTGCCCTTTCAGCCCAATTTCTTACTTTTCCTCTTATTGCTTGCGTAGAGAGGGATTAATTGTATGCTTTTGCTGGTGCTTTATCATCTTTCTCATTTTCAGTGACATTTGCCTGTCTTTTTTTGGTAACTTATTTCTTTTCTTTTCAGTTGCCCTTTGCTTGTTTCATTGTTCTCTTTGGATTAATGGATGAAGACTCGGAAAGGATTTTTCAAGATGTTCCTTTACCCGGTGCTCCTGGCCACATGGAGGGTGGAGGTTTGGTCGTTGATCATTCTGATCAGCCAGCTTTGTGTGCTTTATGTCGAACAAGTCTAGCACCTGAATATGAGGCAACATTCGATCTTGAAACCGTTAGTCTTTGTGGGGACTGCAAGTTTTTGTTGCTTGAGGATCTTGCTACACCTCCTCAAGCCTCTCATCCCAGACGTCCAGCTCAAAGAAGAAGGAACAGGCAAAGCAGTTCTGAATCAATTGAATATCTTTTCTCACAACAATTTTCACATATGATTAATCTGGCGAGGCAGAACCAATCCACTGTCTCTGGCCTCGAGGATCAAATTATGGATGATGGTTCCACTGCAAGGTCATTACGACGAAGTAGTTCCCGCACAACTCCTAGTAGTTCTAGAAGATGGCAACGTGTTCTCTCTGATTCTGAAAGTGATGGTTTTGATAACCTGGATTCTATTTATGGTGAGAGTGAATCAAATGTTAGTTTTAGTTGGTACAGGGTTTTTCGCAGTGAGAGTGATGCAATATCTTTTAGTACTTATGGAGGGGACTCAGATGCTTCTGTGGATGGACATAGTTTCCTGGATACAGATATATTTGTTCGAGCTGAGAATAGGAGTGATATTGACAGTGACACTGATATTGATCCAATGCATGCTGGTCTGGACCAATGGAACTGGGATGAACCACAAGGAGATGGAGATGACAATGGTGAATGGGAAGAAGCTGATGCTGAGGAAGAATTGGTCGAATTTACTATATCTAGAGCTGTACTTCAAGATTTGTTTATTTCAAGTCCAAATGAAACCAATTTCCCTGTTTTTAATTTCCATCTCTCCAGAGCTGGCTTTGAACAACTGCTTGACCATGTGGCTGAGACTGATAGCTCAAGGAGAGGAGCGCCGCCTGCATCTGTATTTGTTGTGAATAATCTGCCTCGTGTGATTGTCAGTGATGAACACGAGAAGCATGATGGTTTGGCCTGTGCAATCTGCAAGGATGTTTTGCCTGTTGGCATTGAAGTAAACCAGCTTCCTTGCCTTCACGTCTATCACCCTTCTTGTATCTTGCCATGGTTGAGTGCACGGAATTCATGCCCCCTTTGCCGCTATGAGCTTCCTACTGATGACAAAGATTATGAAGAGGGGAAGCAACACATGAACAGTAGGATGGAGATGCATGAAATCCTGCAGCGAGATGCAAGTGAGGATAGTTCTTCTGAGGACTCTGATGAAGCTGAAGCAGAGGAAGCCTCTGAACTCGGCCCATATCAATTACAGGAGGTGCCACATTTGGATCCTACCGTCAGTAGCTCTTCCAGGGAGGGTGGTAGAGACTGGATTTTTCGTGCTGCTGCTCCTGTTGCTGGTATTATTGGTGTTGTTCTTGTTTTATGGTTAGGCAAACCACTAATTGGAAGAAGAGGATCAACAAGCCATTGCAATCTACCTTCATGGGGCCAGCATCAAATTCAGGTTTCAGATTCATCATCGCTGAGCCAAAGGGGGAGCAGAAGCAGGAGATGGTGGTCTTTCTTTTGAGAAGTTTCGGGAATCTATTTGGTGATTACTTTTAGTGTTTTTTTTTTTGGTTTATTGTGTATCTTCTAATCCCAACTTATGGCCTCAGGAAATTGAATTGGGAATGGTTATAGTTTCCTTTCCTCAAGAGTGGAGTGCTTGTGCAAGATTTCTTTCAATTCAACTGGATTTTGATTATCAATAATGCAAAACTGAGTTGCCTGTTATCGATTACTGCTTGATGATGCATTCAAATGTCTAAGCTGTTTTTTTTTTTTAATATATATTATTATTATTATTATTATTATTCTTGGGTTAAATTTGTATATTTGCATTTGAGTGGGTGGGCGGGTGTTGGAAGGAAGAACATCACCTTGCAGGAGATGCAGGCTTTGGTTAACTATGTAACATAGTTAAAAAACCAAGCAACAGAGGTTTGAGAATTGAGACTAGGATCTTTTTCTATCTGTAGCTCCCATCTAACTCAGCCACAATAGGAAGGAAAGGAGGTGAAAGGGCAGTGATTTTTCCTTTCAAATGAATAAATTTTCATCTTCCTATACCCTCAAATCCTTTCTTCCCACAACACCCTTTCCTCCTGTTTTCAAGTGCGTGCATGCCTTTTCTCCTGAGAAAAAGAAGAATGCAAGAAAGAAAATGTTTCACCCTCCCTCCCTCTATGCTGGCATTTGAATGAGCAGCCCAGGTGAGATACTATATATCACACAATTGAATAACGTATTAACCGCTAAACAAGATCACCTAACGATTAATTTCCAGATCTAGATTTCTGCACTGAACTTCGTCAGGCAACACCCACTCAGGAGGCCATGGAATTGATTACTTTCAAATTTTCTACGAGGTAAATATAACAGCTTCGAGTCCATCCCCATTTAGGTGGTAAGAAGGTATGAACATGAACATGAACATGTAACAAGCTCGCTGTCATATTGACATGAGATCAAGAGAAAAAAACAATTGCCAAACAATCTTCCACAGCTCCTGTCTGCACAGGAATGCCTCTCTTCATGGCTGCCGGGCTCACAAATCACATAAGCTGTTACCTTCTCCTTTCAAAGAATTTGAAGATTCCAACTAATCTACTACTCAGGCTATCAACACTGACTAACAAGGAAATAATTAAATACCATAAGGACGACTATGGTTCAAATGCAGTGGTGGCTTGGCACAGTTTTAGAAGAGTATGTTCAGATAGAGAATAATCCATCCTGCCATGGAGAAAACTGCAAAAATATGAACCCAGAACAGCACAGCAGCTGCCTCCTTTCCACAACCTCTTAAATTAGCAACAGCACCTACAAACAGGCAGACAAGGGAAAATGTAAATCAGCACAATTCACTTTCATATTATAGACCAAAAAGTTTGAATATAATATTATCAGGTACAGTTCCAACATTTAAAATAGACAGAATCATTGATCTATTGATGTTAGGCTAAGCAGAAGCAATCCATGGAAATCAGATCTGTGCTTCTTATTGACCTACTAATATAATTATGATTTAGACAGCTCATATGAGGCAATAAAGTTTTGTGACATAAAGATATTTTATATGCACAGAATTGATTTCCTACAGAAAATCTTTAAGACTGAGAATTGCATTTTTACCAGAAAGGACAGATGTTGGCATTGAATGCTGAAGGAGTAGGACAAATCGGAACATTTTATCACCAGCAGGAAGGAAACCAAGCTTATCAGCTAGCATTACAATGCCAAGTCCTACAGGAGGCACCAAGATTAAGCGCCCAAAAATAATAGCAACAAGTGTTCGAAGACCAATTCTTGAACTTCCTGGCCCCGGTCCTGCAAATGAAACATGGTAGGCCAGAATTCATTAAATTTCTTCCCAACACATGGAGGGAGAACCATGAAGCACCAATAAGAAAAAAATTAAAACAAATCGCTTCCCACACTTAAAACCATGCGGCAAAGCTGATGGTATAAGAACAAGGCCTAAATGCAACAAGCAGTATACAAACTCTTATATAGGTATATAAATATAATAAAACAACTGCCACAAAGATGTTTAACATACCATCAACAAGGTTGCCTCCCAATGCCAACAAGATGCATGGAATCATGGCTTCCCTGTTAACATGAAACATCATTAACCCATCATAAAACCAAATACCAAGACATAGGCATTAACAGAAAATAACCAACATGCTCCTACCAAGTTTAACTAAAGAATAAGAAGCAATTTATTTTCCTGAGACAAGCAAAACATACCCAAGAATAATGCAGCTGTCAGTGAAGAAATAAAGTGGAGCATCACTTGTAAATATTAATCTCTTTAGAACTGGAACTGCACCGATAACCATGGCTAGGATCTGCAGCAAGTATATGATTGCCAATTCATAGGCATGCCAAAAAAATGGAACTTAAAAGAGAACCATGTTACTTGGTTCACCAAAATGGATGTGGAACAAACTAAACCACTGAAACTTCAAACACCATGCATCCCCTAAAGAAATATTTATGCTCATTTGAAAAAGTAAAACCTGATCTATAACTACGGTTTCTTCGTCTTTTGTTTCCTTGAACTGTTGAAAATCTTGTGATCCATGCTAAAAACTAGAACAGAGACAAGACACCTAGAAATTCTGACTTCACAACTAAAAAACTGCCCATCCAAAAACAACACAAACAAATAAATGCATGTGGACTAGGAAAACTGGTATCAAGGTTGCGAGTGCTCTTTTGGCTTTTTAACCATCCATTCAAATAAAAGACCGCAAAATCAGTTCAATAATGCATTGACAAAATTCTACCATTTCTCTCTATAACTTAACGGATATTCAAATTATAAAAGTGTAAATGTGCAATATTTCTGAACCATATTGCATTACCAAATCTAAAATTTGAGATTTGACAGTGAACTGGAAGTGAAACTAACATTTTGCACCACAAGCCAGTGAAGAGTTCATGAAAGAGAAACCAACAAAATGTTTGAAACTTACTGATGCAATAATGGGGGGTTGAAGGATTTGCTTGAGCTTTAACTTCTCATAAACAAAAACTAGAAAACTTTTAATCTGCACCAAAATCACATATATTGAATCAGGAAAGGTTTATTGCAAGAAAAGCATAAAACCAAAAAAATTAAAATAAACAGGATCCTCACCTTTCCTTTCTTTGAATTATCTGAATCCGTTGGTGCAGCCTCTTGCATCAGCAATGCAACATTCTCAGGAGAGGCATCCTTCTGAGGGATCTTAAAGGGGAGATTCCCATCCTCAAGGTCAAATGTACCTTCCGGTGGAGGAGCAAACATGTGAAATACATATGTGTATAGAATAATTGCACCAACCTAACATAAACTATAGGTCAGAACTCATTCGTATAATGTCCATTACTTGTATAAATTAAAAGCTACCAAGTTTCTTCCATGAAGAGCGTATCAAGATAAACAGTTGAATCAGAATTAAAGAAAAACCAAAAAAATGAAATGAGATATTTTCTTTTTCCTGCTGTTCTTGATCCTTTTCTTCATTTTAAGAAAGAAAAAAAAGATAAGGAAAAGGGGGGTAGTCCATGTCTACAGGACTTTGCCCCTTTACATGTCATAAAACTGTCTAAGCTTCTTGCTCCAATTCTTCCCCATCACTTTGAACTTAAATTGGTTATTGGCCGTAAAACGTATAGTTGTATGGATAGGTGACAAGAAAACTGAAGCCCAAACAGATTTTTCATCGGCACAAAAAGGCTGGTAAAGTTTAGTGCATCAAAATACATATCCATCAAAATTAGAGCATAACATATAGTGACTACATTGGCCACATAAGATTAATTGGTTAAAGTAAACATACCCACTGTCCAAATGAAATATATGCAGTTCCCTGAGTACTACATGTTTCAGTGTCTCCAAAAGGATTGGATGCATCTCTACATAAAGCTGCAATCAAAACAAGTGGTACGTTCCCAATGTTTCCTGCATCAAGTGTCAAATAATTCAATTTATTCGGCATGTTTAATTGTAAACACAAATATAGAAGACAATGCTAAAGCAATCAGACTCCAATTTCATACAAATTTACAACAAAATATCTCCCACAAAAAAAAAATCATAATGATTTATTGGCACCATCAACAGTGAATAAAACACCAATAATGTCTCATTTGGCTGATATTATCTTTAGGGTGTTAAAATAACGCATATTTCTACATGCAGTGGCTCACCAATTGCAATTTGTATGATTGAGAACTTGAAGTATGGGTATGGAGGTTTGACTAAGGTTGCAACAAGATAACCTATTAGAGTGCCAGAGATAGCGCCGAGAACAACATTCACAGGAATGAACCACCTGCAAAATGATTGAATAGCAAAGAAGATTAAGATATAGCATTGAGTTTTGATGATGTAGAGATGCAAGAAAGAAGAAAAATGATTCATACCACTCAAGCATTTTCTGTATAGTGACAGCTTGTCCGAGTTGAGAAAAGATTAAGCACGGGAGCAACAGTGAAAATACTAACTGCAATGTAATTGAAGGAATGTTAAGTCAGTATTTGCCAAGTGAAATTGAATTAAGTAAACAAATAACCCATTCAAAGAGGGAATAGATGAGATTACCCCATTTAAAAGCTTTCTGCCGTTCGTAGGCAAGATATTAACATACTTGGACGCCATTAGAAAGCCCAGGAAACACATGGTAAATACTTTTGCTATTGGTAAAACTGCTATCTTTATGCTTCCAAACAAAGACTGTCCTCCCGCTGCTGCCGCCGGAGTCTCCATCACCGCCGACAGGAGCCTTTCCATCTCTTCTCCTTAGCCCTTCGTACCAATCCTATTTCTCTCTTCTAACGCAATTCCAAAGCCGGCATCCAATCTAATCCTTAGGAATAATTCAGTTATCAGAATAAAACAGAAAAACTGAACCGCATCAGTTAAAAGTCGTGTTTAATTGATTAATTCAAAAACTAAAAAGAAGAGAATATTTTGAATGTCTATCTCTAATCTCTATCTAGTTTACACACGTCCATCAAAAAACTAACAAAATAATTAATTAGATATAGAATTTCCAAACAATGAGAGATTCATAAGAAAAAGAAGAATTGAATGACATACAGAAAGAGAAGACGAAGAAGAAGAAAATTAAAGTGGTGATTTAGGGGAAAATCCCGGTACCCAAACAGTCTGTTTCTACTCCACGGCTCCCGCTTTATGTTTCAGAGTTAGATGTCAACTCTCGTTGAAGTGTAGTTCAAATAAGCACCTGATTTTCTATCAAATAAAATTAATTGAACAGCAAAGGAAATTTGAGATGTTCAATCAGTTTAAGAATTTCTAGTCCAAAATATACGTTTCTTGCTTACCAAAATTGCCCCTCCATTGTGTAGATGAATTCTTTATTTTACCCTCACCTTCCGTGTCACTGGAAATTTCCTGCTCTGTCCCTTTTCCGTCCTTTTCTTTTTTCTGGGGTCAGATCTTGCGTGTTGAACATGCGTTTCGTCCTCTTACAACATCCTAAATTTTCTCCTTAACTTCCTTTTCTGTGGCGCTGCTTCGCCGCAACCTGTATATTCACTCTATTATTTTTTTTCATTTTAAGATTATATTATTTCATTCTCTCCTTTTTTCCAGCACTGTTTCGTGTATTCTTTATTTTTTATTTATTTCTTTTTAAATATTTTTTTATTATTCTTATTATTATAAAATGAAATTGCATTCTTAAAAATTAGCATCACTATGATGTTCTTATTTTTAACATATTCAAAAAAATTTTATTTAATAAACTGAAAAAATAAAAAATTAAATACTATAATTTTATTTGATAATCATCACAAATGAAGATATTAAATGACACATTGGTCGTGAAAAAGGAGAAATGTGAGAGGAATTGCTTTTTTGGAAAAAAAAAAAAAAAAAAAAGCTGTGGCAAGAAAAAGAAGAAGAAAATAAGCTTTTTCTTTTTTTTTGGGTCAATGTTTTAATCACTATTTGCTTCTACTTTTCTTATTTAACTAATTAATACAAACAAGTGCATAGGATACTTATGGTTAAATATTTTAAGGAGAGTTGATTTAATGTTAGAGGGTGTATGATATTAATTAAAACTTTTTTAAAGAATATGATGTGATTTGTTATTATTATATGCTTAAAATTTGATTTTTTGAGATGATCTTAATATAATTTAAAATTCTAAATTAAAAATAAATAATTAAGAACTTGTTTTTTTTTTTAAATAACTTAAGAACTTGTTTTAAGTGTTAGTGTATATTTTTGGTAAATGTGAAATATCTATATTTATATTATTTTATTTTAAAATACTAACATAACATTCTGTTTTAATTAATTTTGGACCAAAAATCATAAAAATGAAAATACATTGATAAAATTCGATATTCATATAAAATATAGTGACAAATTTACTATATATATATAAGTTTCTAATTAACTTTTTATGGCCTTTTTGATCATTCCAAAAGTATGCATACATGTCAGATCCCTTTCATATGAACTAAATTCTAAGATAGTTTCAAATCTGGAATTACATCCTCAACCACATTCAAATTTCTTGAACATAAAATAAAAAAAAAAAAGGGGGAAAGACACACACCCAAAAAAAAAAACAAAAAGTAATTATATTTAAGTGTGCTTTCTGCTTGCCAAATACCAGAAAAGGATACAATGACATGGATTTACTTGCCTTAGTTTAAAAAAGGGAGGATTAGAATAGCAGAGACAAGACAACAATGAGCATTGATAAAAGAAAGAAAATCCATGTATGGGGCTATAAATAGTTGGAAAGGAGATTTCAAGGCGGAAGAATTAATATGAATCGTTTCAACTATTTAGGGTTTTGAAAAAATTTAAGAGAATATTGTGAAAATATTAGTGGATTCAGTGAATTTTAACAAATAAAAAAACTTGAATAATTATTAAGATTCTAGATAAATGGGTTATATCAATGAATGAGAGGAAGGGAGGAATTTTTTGGATTTTTTTTTTTTTATTTTGCCGAATGAAGGTTTAGTCCGTTAGAATTTGCAAGGATTCAATGAATTTTAGAAACTAAAGAATTTGGATAATTATGAGGAATCAAAGGAAATTGAATTAAATCAATGAACTGAAGAAATTTTTTTTGTTTTACAAAAAGGGAAAAAATTCATCCATTAATATTCTATTGTAAATGTTTTTATTTTTAATTTACCTCATTTATGTTTTGAGATCGTTGTCGCATGTCAATAAAATATATCGTAAGGACAAAAATAATAATACGTTAGATTCAAATCACATGCTCTTATAATGCTCTCATAAATCAAATGTAATTATACAAACAAATTAGTCATAAATCAAATGTGGTGCTTGAAAGTTTTTTTTTTTTTTTTTTGAGTTAGAATATTTGTTTTGTGTGGATATATATATATATCTCATAAGTAATTGTTTTGCCATTTTGATGTTGTAATTCCAGGAGGAGAATGGTCCCAAATTTTCATTAAGCAACCATCTTGACTTAATTCAACAACTGCAATTATTCCCGTGGAACAATTTAAAAGATCATTTGCTTTTGCTTCACCACTGTCGAACCATTATTTTTATTGTATTATTATTATTTGAATTGGTTGGGAGAGAATTGACAGCTCACTTGCATGCATCATTATTAAGCACACTGATTAATTAGATTAAAAATAAAATAATAATGGAATATCGCATTATTCTTTTTCTAAATGTTTAATTTATTCTGTCTTATTCAATTATGGGGCCTTGACATTAATATAAATTGCTAAAAAAAATTTTCAAAGATTTGAATTCATACACTCAAAAAAAAAAAAATTTGTTCAATCAAGGAAATCTATTACTTTTAGTCACTTTTTTAAACCATACATACATATCAACCATGAACACCCATGGCATGTCAAATAAGCGTACCTTTTTAAACCTACCAATACCACATCAATTTGCCTTAAATCACAAAAGCAAGATAAATCCCAAATTCAAAAAGGAAAGACCTTCTTCATGCTAATTTTATTGTAAGTTTCCTGAAAAATTATTTATCTTATATTTTTACTTATATTTATCTTTTTTTTTTTTTTGGAAAAGGCCAAAGGTTAAGAACAAAATTAAAAAGAATTTTAAAATTTTAATTTTTTTTTAGCGACACATTGTAATTGCAACCGGCCATTTCAAAGGGACATGCAAGTTTTAACGATTAGAATTTGATTATTTTTTATTATTGTAAGGTGGTAGTGTTTGAATTAAGAGAACGGTGAGATGAGATTTGTAAAAGCGGAAATGATTACCTTTCCTAACTTGTGTAGCTCAAGATCCATAAATGTAACAAAAAAATCCATCATTGTAGTTGTACCATCCATGACGATCACATGTGGCGCTTAAGAAGGGCACGGGAAAGCGCTGACGCTCTAAATTCCAAACAAAGGTGCTTTTGGTTGATAGGCACGCGTCGGAAGAATCGTAGGCTGCATTTGGATGGATAGTAATAAGATTAATTACGAAGAAATTAAAAAAAAATTTATTATTATAATTATAATTATGATTAAAAAAATTTTTATAAAAAAATTATACTCAATAAATTTTATTAAAATTTATGTTTAAGTTCAATTGATAATCCAATAAATTAAATCCTACCAAATCAATGATATTGGCTGGCTCAGTGATGATTTTTGTTTGTTAGCATATATAGCATGAAGATATACATACATATACAGACAGGGAAATTAAATGATGCTCCTGATTGTATGAACAATATTATATGCTTTTGCAGACGTTTGCTCTAATTCCAGTCTGCTGAATCTGCTCAGCGCCAAAAGGCTCTAAATTTGAAGTTACGAAAGCCAAATGAAGCAGCTAGCCACCGCATATCAAAACAAAAATCTGGAATACCCCGTTAACCTTTATATCTATATATCTCTTATGAATAGGGACAACAAGGAAGTTTCCTCTTTAGTTTCCAGGAAATTTTAGCAGCAAAGCTTTCACCTGTGTATGATCTACATCTGCCAATGTCTACCACAGTTACAGCAGCACTCGTGACATTTTTGTCTCCAAAGTACTGCTCAGCACTTGATGTAGTATTAGCTGCTGGTTTATTATCATAAACAGATATGCTAAACAGTTATCAAATTTTCCATTTAATTAGAGCTCAGTCATCAATTCTATTATCCAAGCTGGAAGAATACATATATGAATGAAGCAGGGCAGACAGGCAGTCCAGCCTAAGTCGAGGTTAGAGAATTAATTAATTTGCCATAAAATATTTTTAAGATTGCATTTTTAAAATTTTATATCTAAGTTTAGTTTTTTCACTTATAATCACTTGATTTTTTATTGTATGCTTAATAAATATAAACTAATGTTTTCAAAAACTAGGCAAATGTTAAATGGTGTGGCGGTGAAGTTGCTTGATAAAATGATATTTTTTACTTTAGGAAGGCAAAAGATATATTTTTTAAAATAAATATCTTGGAAAGCTCGTTAAAAACTCTTTAAATTATCTCACCCAACTTCTTCACTTTCTAGGACAGGCTCTTCGATCTAGGTATACGTCTAAATTTTTCATTATCAACATGCCCATCATGTATTTGTTTTTATAAAACCACAAGTGAATCCTGTTGGATTTCTTTATGCATAAATTTTACTTTGTAATCTAATAGCAATATATAGTTTTTCATACAATAAAATAAGGATCTATCACAAAAAAAATAGACAGATCAAAGATAGAGACACTTCACAACCGATTCATATGTCTCACCTATTCAAAGGTTACCATTGCAAAGATTAAGGTTCTGTTTGGTTTACGGTTTTACTATTTGTTTCTTGCTTTTTTTTTTCTTCAATAGAAAGTGAAAAAAAAAAAAAAGGAACAATTAGTAAAAAGTAAAAAATTTAAAAACACCAACCAAAGAAACTTAATGTGGAGTCAGGACATTATTTTTTGAGCCCATCTTTTCTTTCTTCACCTTAGACACTAAGTCTCATTACGAGTCCAAGAAAAATTAATGTTTGATCAAAGTGAATAAATTGAATGGTCTGGGAGAATTACATCACTCGGGAGTGTTGCCTCTACCCATGTGTAGCATCACAGGGCATTAGGGATGACACTCCACTCCATATTTGACGGGTTTTCAATTTTTTTAATTAAATTTTAAGCCACATCGAATTAGATAATTATAAAATAAAATTGAAGTCGGATAAAATCAAATTTTGATGTAAAGCGAATCCATTCAATATATATATAATCATTTTTAAATTATTTATTTAATTTTATATTCATATATTTATTTAATTTTATATTTATATTAAAAATAATATTTTATTAATTTTAAATCGAATCAAATATAATTTTATATAATATAAAATTAAATTTAAATATAAAAAAAAAAAAATTATCGAATCAATCAAATTCAAATATTATAAATAAAAATTCGATCGAATTCGATGTGAGCAAAAATCTATCCCTATTTAATTTATTACCATCTCTATATGACATGATATAACATTATGGTTTGCATTAGTATAATATTAGGATTATTGCATGCATGGCATGCTAACCTAGAAATCGATCATTGGGACGGTAAAATTGTTCCATCTAGAATACCTGTTTATTTATTCTAACGGGTAGGTTAGAATTAAGAATGTTCAGAGATAGAGTTAGGTCGATTGAAGAACAGACTTTAGAGTTGTAGCCCAAGTTTTGACTCAAAATTTAGTCTAAACTTAATTTTTTGGCTGGGCCTAGGCCCGTTCAACATTGTCAACTGTGAATTGCTTAGGGGCTACAATTGTGGTTCAATTTTTCCTTGTTCCACACAGGCCAAGAGCACAGCGATCAACAAAGAAATTAACATATGCCCTGTATCAAAGCAAATTTTATCTAATCAAAAGAGAATCACAGAAAAGAAACAAAAGATCTATGTATAGCATAAGCCTGATCATGGTCATCTAGCTATATATGATATGTGTAATTATATCAACACACACAATATTTGCATAATTGATTGTATGTTCATGGACCAGAGCCTGTGAAACTACAAGGGTGTTTCTGTTTCGTGTTCTTAACAAGGAAACGAGAAGACTAAACCAGCAACAAATATTGCAAATAGAAAATTAATTATGAGCGAAAGTTGACCTATATAGCTTGCAAAAGAAAGAAGATGATCAAGAGCCGCGGACGACAACGCTCTGCATCATGTGCTTGAACTCGAAGAAATCCACACGCCCATCATGATTTTGGTCAACGGAACAGATCATTTGTTGAACTCTATCAATCTCTCTCCCTTCTGGCAATCCCAGTTTCCCCAACACCACTTGCAATTCCTGGGCAGAGATGAAACCATCCCCATCCTCGTCGAACACTTTAAAAGCCTCCGTCAGATCTGACTCCACCTGCGACATCTTCGCCTCTCCTTCAACTGCCTCTTCCTCAATACTCTCCTCCGACTCCAATCCAAACAAAGTTTCGTCCAATGACTGATGCAAAGCAACAAAATCGTCGAACGTGAGACCTATGTTACCCGGCTTTATAAATGATTTGATGGTTGAATCCAGCTCAGAGATATCTGTTTCAAGGCCTAGACGACAAAGGGCCAAATTAATCTCTTGGACGGTGATTATGGCATCACCATTCTTGTCAAAGATATCAAATACGCGTCGCAGACGGAGGGAGTTGAGGCTAGGACAGCGTAGACGAAATGACGTGGATGAGGCCTTTCTACTGAGGCTGCGTTTGCATTGCGAAGTTCCATTCCCTGAGGCTGCTGCTTCTTCTTCCATTTATGGCTTGTTAGTTCAATCTAAGTTAGGGTTTCTTAATATTGTTGATGGAATTGGCAACAAGCAGGTTCCCAGTGGAACGGTATGGAATGGGAATGGGAATGGGAATGGAGAAGTGTGTATTAGCGTTGACAATGGAGAAGGGTGAAGCGGAAATAGCTATTGCACTGGTTGCTATTGTCAAATATTAATTGTGCTATTTTATAAGGGATAAGGCGCGTTCAACGGTTGTTCAGGCTTTTAATAGCCAGCCAGCCACGACGCCTTCGCATGTATTTCTAGACATTTTCCAAGGTCCCCTCTCGAAAGTCATGGTCTGTTATTGGCTGGTTTGGTTGGAAATTTCTGACCTGGTGGAGTCGTCAGGAATGGTAGTATGGTACGTAATAATACCTACTTGACACGGTTTCTGAAATGGCATTCCATCACCGTTGCCAATAAGCAATAGCAACTTGACACGGTTTCTTTCTTCACTCGCTCCTTTGAATTATCGCTAACGTTTCCGGAATTGCAAAAGAAAAAGCATCGCTAACATTAACATACTTTTCTTGAATCAGCAACAACTGCTATTATTTACCATTCCCATTTGCAAGTACTCGCATACTTTTCTTTCTACATTGAAATTACTGTACCCGAAGGTGTTCATGATTGAATGGGGCTCATATCCGATATTAATAATTTATATATTTATTTAAATTTGATTTAAAATTTAAATAATTTTTAAATTATATTTCAGTTAATTTTATCGTAATTTAATTTGTTCTTTAAATTTTTTCAAAATTTATATAAATTTTCGAATTTAAATAAATAATTTAATCTTTAAATAAATTTAAATATATTTATTTTACTCATTTCACCTTAAATTAATGTTTGTGATATAAATTCACAATGATTTAAATCTCCGCAGATGATAACATTATTCTTTGTCAAATTATGGGATAGCATTAAGCTTGTGGAAAGTTGTAAAAGCTTAGTTGATCTAATTGTTCTTTGGATATATATAAAATATATATATATATATATATTCCTATTTCTATATCTCATCAATCCCTCTTAACTTGTTTAATTTACTCTTCTCAGACTTGATAGTCATGGTCATGTTTTGCACACTGTTTTAGGGCAGCTCGTTTTTGCTTACCATGTGCTTATATGTACGTGTGATTTGAAAAAATGATGGCAGTGTTTTCGTGATTCATTTTTTAAAAAAGTTCGATAAGTAAAGGATCATGATTATTAATTATATGCTCTTGTTGTACGATATATATGCTATCAATAATTAAGAGGAAAAAAAATTTACGTTTTTCAAGTAAGATTAAGTAAAAAGGAAAATGAAGTTTATTCATTAAAAAAATGTTTGATATGAGATGATTATTTAAAAATTTATAATGAATAGATTTTTGTGCTTGATAAGAATTTAGTGATTTTATATGATAGTAATATTGGATCACTGAATTATCTAATCAGATTATTCTCTAATTCTCATAAAAAAGATGAGAAACTTTTATTATGAATTGAAGTGATATGTAAAATTAATTATAGTTAATTTTATCTATTTAATATGTGAATTAAAAAATTATTATATTTTTAAATTATAATTATTTTATATTATAAATTTTTATATTTTTAAATTAATAGTCATTGTAATAAATTTAAAATAATTTGTGTATTTTTTATTTTTTAATATTTTATATTATAATATATATTTTTTATTATGCATTTAATAGATTGATTTTATTTTCTAATTCAAAATTTTTTACATAATTTATAAAATCCAATTTACCTATTAATAAATATATTTATTAAGTTAATAATTGAATTATATTTTATTATAAAATAAATAAATATTACCAATATTATAAAATTATTAGTTTATATAATTATTATAATATGCATTGTTATTTTCAATCTTTTAAACAAAATAATATTTGATTTTAAATAATACAAAATACAATGATATTTAATTTCTAAAACTTAATTATTATTAATCAAATAAATTTTAAATTAGGAGTATTAAAATCATATTAATAATAAGATCATTATGATAATTATATTATCACAATAATCTTATAAAAAAAATACCAACTGGTACTTAATATTCAACAAACAACAAAAATTCATATAAATGCTGAAGGGAGATTCATAATCATAAGATTCGCAGAACAGGATGCAATTTGGTTGCGAACCCCAATTGCTAGATGCATGAAGGAGAATCGGCCCATCAACCTAAAGACAAAGCTAATGTTTAAGAAAAATGATTTTTACCTTAATAACCCATGCAACATTATTATATAATTTTTGTTGTAGAAAGAAATTTAGGTGAAATGAAATTATCATATTTTAGAACGAGCTGATGAGCAAATTTCGGTGAAAATTTATATTATAATTTACAAATCGTTCATACAAAAAAAAAAAAGCCTATTGAAAGCAAAAAATCAAATTTAAATTTTACAAAATAAATATCCGATTTTTTTTTATCATAAATTATTACATGATTAATAATTAATAGATATAGAAATGGAGGCAAAGTAGATTTGGCAAACTAGGCTGGAAAGCAGCTGAAGTGACAATTTTTGAAGGGGGTAAGCGTGAGTGGGGCCTAAGGACAACAAAGAAACAAAGTGGCCATTTTCTAAACGCTAGCAACACGACGGCAATGCATCACGAGCCCAGCACTTGGTAATAACACAAATAAATGAGTGGTCCTTGGCTGCTTTCTAATTTTGTTTGGTGAGATGGGATGGGATGCTTCCAATTTGCGTTTTGGTGTAATTTTGTTCTGCATTATTGGCTACTATTGTTACTAATAATCATTATTTTATAAAAATATTCTTAAATTATAATAAAATATTTAATATAATATTTCAATTATAAAAATATGATACATGAAAAATTATTTTTCTATTAAGTATTATCAAATTTTAATATAATGTTAATTAATATATTCATAAAAATTTTAAAATTTAATTTAATATTTTATTATAATTTAAAAATAATTTATCACATTAACCCTTTTATTATAAATCAACAGTTATTAATTCATTCATGATGTAATATAATTCTTTTTGTCCATTATTTATTTATTTATTTTTTTTTGAGATGCTTCAAAATTATATTTTATTTTTTAAAAAATCTAAAACTCTTATTTTTTTTATATTTTTATTTTTTTACATTAAAAATTATAAAATTTAATATTAAATATATTAAAATTCAAACTTTGTTCTTAAACTTCATCTTCTCCATCAATAACCCTTACCCCTTCAACTCGTTTTGAAAAAGGATCTCACGTAATAAATTTTTTATATTCAACAATTCTTATTAAAAATAATCATTAAAATTTAAACATTTATCTATCTTGTCATAAGATAAATCAGTTACTACTCTTCCGATCACTCTTATCCCAATGATAGCTTCGAATAAATCATATTATAATTCTTTTCCTGAATATATATATATATATATATATATATATATATATATAAAAGAGTTTGTGCAGCAATATTGGTCATAAAAGGTTTAAGCCATAATAAATGAAAAGTTATGCGATTCAACTTCAACATAATTATTTTAATATAATTGAAATTACTCTAATATAGTTGACTCTTTTAAGAATTTATGAAAATCAATGCATGACAAATATTTTAAGAAAGAAATAATTATTTTCTATCCTTGCTTATTGAGTTCAATTTTTCACTGACTTCAAAAAAAAAAAAAAAATCACCGACTTAAAGGATCATTTGCTTTTATATAGGCATTGGCGCTAGTATAGAAGAACTAATTGAAAAAAATATTGATTGAAAACTTGAATTGGATCTGGATGAATACATTTACATTTTACATGATGATAAGCAAATGAGAAGACGCAATTGAAAGAAAGAATGAATGAAGTTTCCAATAATAAAGCTTCCTCGACGAGTTTACATTTACATTTTCAGATTTAGACTTGGACATCGAAGAAAACTGAAGGTCGTGGCTTTTTGTCAGAATGGATGGAAAAGGCAGAGAAAGAAGGACAAAAGTTTGAGAGGGACACGTTGGCCTTGGGGTTGAAGCAAATTATGTGTAAGCACTAAGCGAACTGCGAAGCAGAGACAGAGAGAGAAAGAAGAGAAACCCCAAACGAAAAAAAAAAAAACAAAAGGGAAGCATGTGGATGTGGGGTTTAGGGAGAGTTTTATTTATTTATTTTTAACCGCATTATACAACCTGTAAATAAGCAAAAAAAGAAAAATCCCCCTTTGTCTTTCTCTTCTCTCATCACTGTCCGTTGGATCCAGCCCGCATTTATATAGGCAGAGCGTTTCCCCATTTATTTCTTCTTTTTTTTTTTTTTTGATTCTTTTATCTGGGGTTGTTCTGTTTAGACCGTCCCACTTCTACTTCACTCCGATGCCCATCTCATCCTTATGATTTAGATTTCTGTCTTAATCTCAATATCAATCCACTCTCAGCCTCTTCCTTCCATTTCCAGGATTTCTTTTTCTCCAGCTTCTTCACTTTACTCTCTTAGCTTCTTCTACAAGTACAAGGAAAAAGGGGAAAAAGGAATCCAAAGTTAAGTTCGACTCTGATTCTGCAACGGTTCAAACCCTTCTTTTCAAGTATGGATCTGCTTCTTTGACAGAATTTATTCTTGTTAAAGCAGGCTTTCCTCTCTTGTTTATTTCTGCTACTATTTTCGTTACAAACTCAAAAGAATGCCATTAATTTGCTTGAATGCATTACTCAATACTCTCATTTACAACGCCAACTGAGTTGCATTGTAAATGAATTTCAAGACTTCCAAGCATCCATGGTGCTTCTTCCAAGTCTCGCGCTGCTTGTTCCATTGATGTGCTTATTCTGCTTCCCACCAACTCTCATGGCTCAATCTATTAATCCTAATGCCTCTTCAATAAGCGCCGCCAGAGCCCTTGATGCTCTTCTCCAAGACTATGCCTACAGGGCCTTTGTACGTCCTCGGACAGGAGTGCCCTACGATGGGTTTGTTCCATCTAATTTGAGTGGGATTAAGATTGCAGCAATGAGGCTGAGGAGTGGTAGCTTGAGGAGAAAAGGTGTGGAAATGTACAAGGAGTTTGAGATCCCCATTGGAGTTATAGAGCAGCCTTATGTGGAAAGGCTTGTTTTGGTGTACCAAAACTTGGGCAATTGGTCTGAGCTATATTATTCGCTTCCCAACTACACTCTCCTGGCTCCTGTTCTGGGTCTTCTTGCTTATGATGCTTCTAACTTATCAGCTACAAATTTGCCAGAATTGGATTTTAGGGTATTTGGGGATCCTATAAAAATCAAGTTCTCAGATGTGCAATCCGCTCCAAATGGGTCAGTTCTTATGTGTGTTTGGTTTGATTTACTTGGTATGGTCAAACTCAGCAACTTGACATCAGGCAATGAATGTTCTACCATCCAGCAGGGGCATTTTTCTATAGTTACTGAGTCTTTTCCTCCACCAACGCCACCACCGCCACCGCCACCGCCAACGCCAACGCCACAGCCACCGCCACCGCCACCGTCAACTGAAGGTGAAGAAAAGAAGAGTAATAAAAAAGTGTGGATAATTGTTGGTTCCGTTGTGGGTGGATTGGCATTGCTGGCATTGTTGGCATTCCTGGTACTGTGGGCACGCAAATGCAAGCAGAGAAAGAAAATGCAAGAGATGGAGAAAGCTGCAGAAGTGGGAGAAGCCCTACATATGACCTCGGTTGGGGACACAAAAGCACCATCGGCAACAGTTACTCGGACTCAACCAACTCTTGAGAACGAATATGTGCCTTAACTCCCTTCCCTCCGCGTTGTACAAGCATTTTATTAATCAAAGTTCAATTCATGTATTCAGAAATTCTTCTTGTGCTCACAGCCTCACACCTATTTTTCCTTCTGGTGGTTTGTTCTTGGTAGCCTCTTGGTTGTAGTGTGGGTAATATAAAGATTTTTTGTCTAGGTCTGTTATTATTGCTCACAAATATTTTCACAGTTTTATGATTCATTGTGGTGTGCATGTAGCCAAAAGTGATTCTATTCTATATGTTATGAATTATTTAGTTGTCTCATTTGTGACGAATAAAACCTCTTTTTCTTCTTGCAGTGCATTGTTTTTTTGGATTTACTTTTGTCTGTTCTATGGAATGTAGGAGGAAGATTGCTTTGTAATCAAAGCAAGCTGATGTTAAAGCTTGGCTCCAACTGGCATTGATTTGAGGCAAATGTTAGGCTTGGTCATGTGTAGCTCGAGTTAAATTTTTCTGTTATCGGTAATTCTCATATACTCTGGCTATATTTTTAGGTTAGCTGTGCTGCAGAGAACTTTATTCCAAGTTCTTCCATTTTAGACAATCTCGGTAACCTTCTGCATTCTGTGAACATTCCTAAAAGATGTTTTTTTCTTTCACAAGGTGGATGAAATAGAGACAAATGTTTTTTCTTTCTTTCTATGAAGGTAGGTCTGATTCTGAAGAAGGTTAATCATTTCCAAGGGGAATGATTCTAGAAAAAAAGGAAAATAAAAAACAGCGTTATATCAGTAAGAAAGTAAGGTATAAGACGTGGAGGAGGTGGAGCAGACTCCAAGACTTTTCCCCTTAATTGTAATCATGGCAAGGATTAGGAACTTTTGGAACCCATCTTCTTTGGTAGATGCGATTTGGTCATTTATAACATCTTTAATTACTTCTGCTTGCTTCTTAAAGTGTGCAATTGCCAAGCCCCCTTTGCATCTTTTGTAACATCATTAGGACCATGATAAGTGGTAAGACTACATTAAACATTGGACTAGTCTCTAAAATCTTGAGGTAACTCAAAAACATAGTCATTAGAACTGATTCCTTTAAAAATTTTTGAGGTCCAACACCCCTCAAATGTAATTTCTTGACAGTGCTTCTAGGAAATCTTTCTGGACGGATATAATCCACAACCATTTCACCTTCTCTGAAATCTGCATGTCTTGAATGTAAATCTGCCCTTTGTTTGTAGCTTTCATTGCTAAATATAAATTCCAACGAACTTCATCAAGTTGGGAAGTGTGGAATTGTTGGACAATGCATGCTACATCTGCCTTCAAACTTGGCCAATAAAATCTGTCCTCCACCTTTGCTATAGTTTTGTCACATAAAAAATGTCCTGCAATGTCACTAGAATGTAAGTCCAATACAACCTCATCTCTTGAAATAGATGAAGTATTTGGAAGACAGAAGCGAGTATCTTTGAATGGGTGACTATCATGAATGGAATAGGATGGATTTTCACCTTGCTGTCCAGCCATTAATGCGGCATATATAATGCTGAAATCTTTGCATATTGAATGATCCCTCTTCAATTGCTCAAATCCAAATACTTGGACAGATATAGAATTGAAGATGTAGATCATTCTACTCAACTGCCTTTTTCTCTTTACTCTCTACTTAAAATTGCCTTTTGGATACCTTGGTTAACATATCTTTAATGGTTCAGTAATCTTAGTCTTTTCCTTCATATACTTCTTGTGGTCTTCATCAGACATAGACTTCTTCAAGACTACTTTCTTATTGTTGAACAGAAAATAATTAGTATTGGCTTTCCCTCTTGGTATACATCTCTGCCATATAACCATGGTCTACCAAGGAGAGTATAGGCACAATATCACACCAGATATAATCTTTATAGCTACCATAGAAATAGGAACGTGATTGGATGTGTTCCTGGAATGATAGTTTTGTCAACCGAAGTGATCTTGTAAGGCTGTGCGTGTGATTGTGCTTCAATTTGTAGACTATAGTAGCTTGTTAGATCACATTCATAGTAGTGCCACGTTCAATTATGTGCTTATAAAACCTGTCAATGCTCTTGACTAGAGTGTTTGAAGCCAATCTTCCTTTTCTTCCACCATTTTTGTTGCTAATAGTTGCCTTACCACTCAAACTCTTTAGGACATTGATAAAGTTAGTTTCATGTCGCCTTGATCATTGTCTTCATCATCTATGTATTCTCCAACTTCATGCTCAAATGTTTCACCTTCTTCTGGTTCAGCACTGCTTTTTTTTTTTAATTCCCAAGTGAAGATTCTTTCTTGGGCATTGGAAAACATATTTGACCTTGGTACCCACATCTAAAAACAATTAAAGCTCGTCCTTATTTGTTGGATCAGAAGCAGAGGTTCCTTTAGAATCAAGAGCTCAAGCTGTATTTGACTCTCTAGGTTTAAAACTGTGTGCAGTGTTGCAAGTTGGCTTAAAATGGTCATCCATGTTTGAAGGTTTTGGAGCTGCTGGATTCTCCCTGGCTTTAAAATTTGGGTGTCTAGTCAAGCGGATCTTCAACTTCTTCAAATTTTCAAAGCACGTAGGTAAATTTCCTCCAATTGGATCTCCATTTGAAGGCTTGCTACAGCAAGCTGTACTACTCTTACCTTTACTTGGTTTGTAATTATTAACTAGTGAAACTCCTGTGTTCTTCAAATGATCTAGCTCCTTGTCTAAGGAAACAAAAATAGCTTTTTGTATAAGTTCTGTTCATAATCAGTAGGACGAAAGTTCTCCATCTTCAACTTCATTTCATCCCACCAGTCTGTAGCCCTTTCTCCAGTTTTACGAACTTTTCTTCTACATTGTGCCACGATAGTCTTGTTGGTTCCTTCAATTTTGCCTTTGTGAAGCGAACCTTCATGTCATCTGGCATAGAATACCCGTCAAAATGATCTTACATGGATATAGATAAAAGCCAAGCAAGAAAGGATGTAGGGTTCAGCATTCCGAAAAAAGTTTGCAACTTCTATGTTAACTTTCTTGGTCATATCTCTAGTTAGCAAGGCATTAACTTGTTTCTAGTGCTGATATACCTTGATTTGTAGTAGCAAAACTGCCACTAACTTCGTTGAATCTTGTACCAGAGACTTCAGTTTGCTGATTGACTCTACATCAACTCCCTTCTTTCCTATACTCTTTCTAACAACTTCATCATCTCTTTGGGTTGATTATTGAAGTTGCAATTTCTGCATTTTTAGCTTCTTGTTTGCTGAATCTCATCTAATTTAGATGCTTCCTGATCTGAAGCACTCTGAGAACTCATGTCTGTATAAGTTCTTCCTTTTCTTAGTTGCATACAACGTTTGAGTAAGTAGTTGATCTTTCAAAATAAAAAATTTTGGCTCCGATACCAGATACAACGTAGCAAAGTAGCAAGTGAAATTAAGAGAATAATAACAGAAGAAACATTTTGAAATCAATTAGAAACTTTGGTGCAGCCACAACAATTATTTATTATTACCTAGTGCTGAAGTAATATAGCATATAATTTTTCATCTTGGAATATTCTTGAAGGTTTGGTAATACAAAGTAGTTTCTTGTTAAAAATATACCTAGATACTACCCTCTCAACAATAATAATAATAATAATAATAATAATAATACATAGCAGCCTAGTTAAGTTTCTTAGTTATTCTCATGCCAAATAAGAATTGGTTTCCTTCTTCTTAAAGGCTTATTGGATCCCTTATCACCTAGGCATGCCCCTAACTGCGGCAGGGTACTGAGCGGTTCTTAAGGTTATAAATTATACATTAATATTTATAAATTATTCGAATTTAATTAAAATAAAATTTAAATTTGATTCGATTATTATTAAATCGAGTTCGAGTAGTTCGACTTATCGATCGAGTGGAGTTCGAACATTTTGATACTTGATTCGAGTAGTTTACGAGTCAAATTTTTATATTTTAATATATTTTAATTAATAAAATATTTTTAACTCGAATTTAAACATAAATAATCAAATTTTTGACGAATATAAAAATTAAGTTTATTTTTATATATTAATCGATTCTAATTGAATAAATTTGAATAATTTAATTTTTATTTTAAATTAAATTTGAATTAAAAATAAAAAATTCAATTGAATTCAGATCGAATTTTAAATTTCGAATTTCAATCGAATTCGAATTCAAATTTAATATTATAATAATTCAAACTCAATTGATTAAATTCGGCCGCTAAGTTTTACAATGGCAAACTACATGGTCCTATTCCTAGCGGAGTCCTACACCCCGAGAGCTCAGAGGAAGGTGTAAGTTTTAACTGAATGTAACTAGATAATGAATACATAACAGAATCGTAATTAATTTGACTGTTGATATGGGGCTAATCTGTCAAGCCGAACAAGAACATAATACAAACATCCATGTCGAAACCTATGGGCAGATTCAGTTGGTAGTTTTCTGCTTTATGATTCTGGTTTTTTTCATTATTGTTTTGTTTAATATAACTGTAAATGGCCAAAGAATCCTTTCAGCTATGACTTTATCAGCAGCAGGTAGTGGAGCAGTGATAGTACCCTACAGAATTCTCATTGCTTTCTTTCGTTGTTAGTTGAAGTTATGCCTATGAGCCTGTCTGTCTTTCCCACCAAAGTTAAAAGTGGAAAAATAAAAGTTGGCATAGGTTTTCCTTGTTGTTTTGTGATATTATTACTATTAAATTGATTTCACATTTATAAAGTTAGTAATGGCCCCCGAGAAAGCATACCTGAAAGATTTTAAATGTCTATGAGGGAATCAGTGGTTGTGTTGGCCACCACCAAAAGATTAGTTTTAATACGAGTCTTAAAAGAATGATTGAAACGCCTCCTCTGCTGTGTTGTTGTTTTCATCCTTTTGTCAATGAATTTTGGACTGCTCCTACCAACCTTCTTCCACAGCCACAGGATGTCATCTGTTTATTACATTTATCACTCGGAATTTCATTTTTGGGGCCAACAAAATATGTTCTAAGGCAGGCCCTGCAATAATAATAATTTAAGATCCTGCCACCATATTTTTTTTAGAAGGTATAAATAAAAATTCCAATGTGTTGGTATTGGCACAGCCGATCACTGAGAAATAAACATGCAATTTGTAAAATTTAGTTGACAAGCAAAAAACCAACTACATCCAAGAAGGTTAATGAGAAACTGGGCACATAATCTCTTCCATGTCCATTATCACATGCCATGTCTGAATATGCCTCAATATATATAAATCTCGCATTTGCAAATAGTAACGGTATAATGATTTGGATTGAATTTAATTTAAATTTTTTAAATATTATATAATATTATAAAATTTTAAATTTTGAACTGAATCTAAATCAATTTGAATTTTATTATTTTAATTTTTATATATTATTTTAATATAAAATTTTAATATATTTAAATAAATTTTGATTTAAAATTATTATTTTTATTTTATAAAAATTTAAAATATATAAAAAATTAAAAAATATATATAATTCGATTTGATTCGATTTATTTATTTATTTTTGTTTTTTAACTCTCTATCCAAAATAGGGATTTACAGCAAGTTTTTTCAGATAGGAGTAATAATAGGGGACAGACTGATAAATTGAAACAACTTTATACTTATTACTATTTAAACAAATTATTCGTATTTCACTCATTAAAAAATATTTAATGAATATAAAAATCCCATTTGTTTCTTTTGGGCCTGATGACAAATACAGTGAGGCCCATCCTAAAGCTCACAAGTCAGTCAGAGCGGGTGCTCAAACCCCCCCCCCCTAAAACCCTAGACAACATTTCCGTACTCTACTCTCTGCTTCTCTCCCATGCTTCCTGGGTTTGGAATTGGATCTCCACGTCTTCAACTTTCAATGGCTTTCCTCTCCGTTTCCAAGTCATACCAACTGAATCCTTGGGTTTATCCCAGCATCTCAATCCCTTCTTATTTCTTCACGACAACCCACGATCCCAACACAGCTTCAGAACAGGTAAACAATGCGCCTTCTCAACAAGAAGAAAAAGTGGTCAACAACCAGAGAACCTCGCGAGGTAAGACTCGAAACCCAGAAAAAGTAGAGGATATTATTTGTAGAATGATGGAGAAACGGGCGTGGACCACCCGCTTACAGAATTCCATACGTGCTTTAGTCCCTGAATTTGATCACTCATTAGTTTATAATGTACTTCATGGTGCTAAGAACTCGGAACATGCCCTCCAGTTCTTCCGGTGGGTGGAACGGGCCGGATTGATCCACCATGACCGTGAAGCTCACATGAAGATCATTCAGATTTTGGGTCGAGCTTCCAAGCTCAATCATGCCAGATGCATAGTTCTAGACATGCCCAAAAAGGGCGTTGAATGGGATGAAGATTTCTTTGTTGTTTTGATTGATAGTTATGGGAAAGCTGGTATAGTTCAAGAGGCTGTGAAAATTTTCCTGAAAATTAAGGAGTTGGGTGTGGACAGGACTATCAAGTCTTATGATACTTTCTTTAAGGTTATATTACGACGTGGTCGATATATGATGGCCAAAAGGTATTTTAATAAGATGTTGAGTGAAGGGATAGAGCCCACTCGTCATACCTATAACATCATGCTCTGGGGTTTCTTTTTGTCTCTCAGACTTGACACTGCTAATCGGTTTTATGAGGATATGAAGACTAGGGGAATTTCACCTGATGTTGTGACATATAATACAATGATTAATGGATATTCTCGATTCAAGATGATGGAGGAGGCAGAGAAGTTGTTTGTAGAGATGAAGGGGAAGAACTTAGCACCTACAGCGATCAGTTATACTACCATGATAAAGGGGTATGTTGCAGTGGAGCAAGTTGACAATGGATTGAGATTGTTTGAAGAGATGAAGTCCTTTGGTATTAAACCTAATGCAACAACATATTCAACTTTGTTGCCAGGGCTGTGTGATGCGGGCAAAATGACTGAGGCTAAGACTATTTTGAAGGAGATGGTGGAGAGGTATATTGCACCGAAGGATAATTCGATTTTCATCAAGCTGTTAAATAGTCAGTGCAAATCTGGTGATTTGAATGCAGCTGCTGATGTGCTCAAGGCAATGATTCGATTGAGTATTCCTACAGAGGCTGGTCATTATGGTGTCTTGATTGAGAACTTTTGCAAGGCAAATGAGTTTGATCGGGCAATCAAGTTGCTGGATAAGCTTGTTGAGAAGGAAATTGTCTTGAGGCCTGAAAATTCTTTGGAAATGGAAGCTATTGCTTATAATCCAATGATTCAGCATCTATGCTACCATGGTCAGACAGGAAAAGCAGAAGTCTTTTTCCGGCAATTGATGAAGAAGGGTGTTTTGGATCCTATTGCATTTAATAATTTGATCCGAGGGCATGCAAAAGAAGGGAATCCTGATTTCGCTTTTGAAATTCTAAAGATTATGGGTAGGAGAGGGGTGCCCAAAGATGCAGATGCTTACAGGTTGCTTATTGAAAGCTACCTAAGGAAAGGCGAGCCTGCTGATGCTAAAACAGCTCTGGACAGTATGATTGAGGATGGGCATCTTCCTGAGTCTGGCATATTCAAGTCAGTGATGGAGAGTTTATTTGAAGATGGTAGGATTCAGACTGCAAGCAGAGTTATGAACAGCATGGTGGAGAAGGGAGTGAAGGAGCATATGGACTTGGTTGTTAAGATCTTGGAAGCTCTCCTAATGAGAGGCCATGTTGAAGAAGCCCTTGGACGAATTGAGCTACTGATGCAAAATGGGTGTGCACCCAATTTGGATAGCCTACTATCTATTCTTTCTGAGAAAGGGAAGACTATTGCTGCTCTCAAGTTGTTAGATTTTGGTTTAGAGAGAGACTGTAGCATAGACTTTTCAAGTTATGAGAAGGTGTTGGATGCTCTCTTAGCTACCGGAAAGACTCTCAATGCATATTCCATATTGTGTAAAATAATGGAGAAAGGAGGGATCACTAACTGGAGTAGCCTTGAGGACTTGATCAAGAGCCTTAACCAGGAGGGGAACACAAAGCAAGCAGATATACTCTCTAGAATGATGAAAGAAGGGGAGGCAGCTAGTGGAAAAAAGAAAGGGAAGAAGCAAGCGACTGTTGCTAGCTAATTTACCTTTTGTTTAGAAAAGTTTTGGATAGTTCTATTGTGACTCATTATCATTAGAATAAGTTCTGAAAAATGCCATGTAATCTTCATTTCAAATGCAGAGAGCTAACATTTTACATGGCTCAGAATCCCCCTAGATACTTTCTATGGGATTTCTTGTACCCTAGATTTTATAGGGTACCTTTTGAGCTTTAATTGTTTCAATTATTCTCACTCACTTGAGTCTTGTCGATGAAACATCAAGGAATTAAAATGATTAAGTAAAAGCTCTTCATTTTGTTTCTTTCAACTGCATTTTGAGAATCATGACTCGAGTTATTTATAATGCACAGCATCTGTTCTGTTACTGTTTTTTTTCCCCCTTCGTGTATTGAATAAATGATAATAATAATATTTAGGAGATTGCTCAGTGCAGTTGAGATGAGGACAGAGATGTTCAGCAAACGAGAAACCAACATTACATGTGTTTGCGAATTTATGCCAAAAAAAAAAAAAAAAACAATGCCACTCCTGCAGCTCCCGTGTCTAACGAGGACAGACGACAAACAGCAAACTGCTTGTATACAAAATTAAGAAAGAAATCCTTCTCCGAAAACTAAATTACCATTCCCAAACTCAGATAAAATTAAAGTTTAATCTTATTTTTAAATTCATAAGCCCAAGGCAAATGAAAGCAACAAATCTCCCATACACTACCAGTTGAGCAGGGTAAACATTAGCAAGTGTTGTCAAAAAGTGCAAGATTTTACGAGTTCATGCAAATTCACATTACAAACAAAACAAAAAATACTAAAGTCCAGCCGCTCTTCGGTCTCCTTCAGCAAGACAGAATATCATAGAGCACTTTTATTTCTTCTCCCGCACTCCGTTGGCCAAGTTTCCTGCATTTAGCACCATACATCATGAGCTTCTAAGTCAGGATCAAAGAAATGCAAACTGGGCAGAACCATATACACAAGGCAGATGAAAGACATTTTTCTTTCTTTTTTTTCCTTTTTCCTTCTTTTTTACAGGCCAGACAGAGACAAAGAAAAGGGGTGTTGCCCCCCCCCCCCTTCGGCCAATATATATATATATATATATATATATATATATATATATATATAATAACACTGCATGGATACTCTGGGGAAACCTACCACTTTCAATGCATGGACACACAACTAAATGCATGTGTGTAACATAAAGAATTGTCCAAGAAGCATAGACTTGTGGCATTACTAATCCCCCTTCCTTTTGTATGATGTGCAGAGTAACTAAAACAAATGCAGTACCAAAACTTATCTTCTGGAGGACGGACTTGTTTGTAGTCTTCTCTCAAGCATGCTTATCATTCTTGTTAAAATTTGATATATGAACTACCATTAAAAAATTTATAAAAAAAGAAAAAAAAAATCACAAGAGTCAAACTGTTTAGTAACTATGGAATAGAATGTAGCATTAATCTTTAATTTAAGCAAGTCTGCAGAAACCATAATCACCTCCTACAAGTAAGGAATCGCATTTTCTGTCACATACACATAAGACATACAAAAAAAGGATGAAGTTGTAACATTTCAAAACAAAGGGTTGCCTTGTGGGTAGAAAGTAAGATTTCCTACAAAAATATATTCAATAGTAAGCTCCTGAGACAAAACCACCATTTCGACACACATTTGAAATGGACAAACAAATCAAAATCATTTCTAGAGTTGTTAATCTTGGCAGTAAACAAATCATTACAGGAATGAAGCTACTGTCCATATGAGACCAGAGGTGAGCTAGGGGGGGGGGGGGGCATTCAACAACACTACTCCATAATCTTTGAACAAAATCAGCTATGAAATAACTCTTTGCACAAAAGTTAGATAATTCCTTTGCTTTTTAATTATTAGTTAGACTTTGGTTTTTCTATTTTTTACATTAAGACTTTAATTTTTACTCAATCTTGTATGTGTACAATTAATATATAAAGTTTGACATTTGAGTATTCTTGACTCATGGATAAGAATTTATACTTTGCTGCGCAATTTCATTATTGCTTATTATTGTACTTAAGTTTACTGTTATCATTAGTATTTTTACTTTCACTTTGACTCTATTCTTACGTGTGCTTTTATTTTTATCTCACTCTCAAGACAAGCTTTCGGTTGGAGACTAATTTACATTTTCGTTACCCATGTAATTATCTATGTACCTTTTAGTCTCTTGATGAATACATTTTGATGGAAAATATCTTCTTTTTTTCTTTTGTGGATAAAGAAGGAATTACATTGAAAACCCCCAATGGCTAAAAAAACAGAAATTCAACTGAAAACCCTAATAAGTTGACATCTGATGAAATGAAGGACAAGGAAAGGAAAACCTGCGGGTGCATAAAGATAAAGCGAAAACATCAGTAAAAGGGAGAAATCGAAAGTACCAGTAGTGAAAAGATATCAATTAGAGGAAGCGGCAGAGATGTTTTCCAAGAGCTTTTTATCCCTTCTTTCCATGGCGACATCCCACATATCGTTTCCAATGTGCTTGGGCTGTTTCAGTTTAATAAGATAATTTCAGTCAAAACCCGATGAAGTAATCCAAATCTCCATTTTAAAAAAAAAAAAAGAAAAGAGAAAGAAAAGAGACCCGGCCATGATAAGCTTTGTGGATGTAATACTGAGCATTGCCCATAACGCAGAGCATTCCAGCTATGATTCCAAGGGGAAGAGCTGCTTCCAACCATATCCACGCCATTCTTTCTGCTCTCTCGCTGGCTTTTCTTCAGTTGAACCAAAAATGAAAGAAAAGGCACCTCAAAAAAAGAAGTACACAGTTTTTAGGGCATTAGCCCAACCATTATTAAATGGGCCGTCCAACTTTTTTTTTGGTGGCTCTTTAACTGCTACAACTCCTCACACTCATTTAATGCAAAGCCCAAGGCCATTTCATTTCACGTGACTCACTCAAAATTATTATCAACTAAAAAGTAGGTTCTTCATTTTAATTTGCACCACTTTGTATTCTACTTCACTTTAAACCATACATATATTTTTTATTTTATTATTTAAACTCACAACTAAAATTAAATATAATAATATGTATATTTATATTATATAAAATATCAATAATTTATATGTTTATATCATATTTTATATAAAAATTACTTATTATAATTTATGTTAATAAAAAATATAAAATACATTTAAGGTTTTATTAAATTTATATATAATTTATATTTATATTTTTTATGTCGTATTATCATATTTTAAATTATCATATTTAAAATAAAAAAAATTAGACAATAATAAACATATTTAAAAAAAAAGAAGAAGAGCAACATATCGTATGTATAAGGTTGATAACGGATTGAATCGGGATGAGTTTTTGTTCGTTTCGAACTAAATTCGATTTTGTATCTATCAAACTCGAATTCGACTCGATTGTTTTTAATTTTTTCATATCTAATCCGACATTGTATAACTCATATTCGATCTGATTTGATTTGAATTAATAAAATATTATTTTTTTAAATATAAATATTTAAATATATAATTATATAAATATATATAAATAAAAAATTAAATAATTAATTAAAAATTAATTTTTATATAAATATCAAATTAGATTGAATTAAATTTATTTAAAATCTGAATATGATCTTATCGAAAACTTAATTTAAAAATAAAAAATTAATTTTAAAATATCGAATCACATCAAATCGAGAAAATAAATTGTGTTAACGACCTTTATTGTCAAAAAAGGGGTCAACGGCAAATACGTTAAAATATCCAAACAAATTGCGACAGACGGAAGAGAAAAAGCTACTAAAAAGGTCTAAAAGAAATGGCAAACCAAAAAGTTAACAACAAGACGTAAAAGGAAATTTCCTTTCTTTAAGTTAGAGACCAATTTTTCAACGACGTCGTTGAGTTCTTTTTTTTTTTTTTTAAAGGAATGCAAGGGGGAGCGTTGGGCGGTGGCCACCTAATCTCACAGTCCAGCTAAAACTGCGTTGGCAAACATCATTATCACTCGCCATTGGCCTCTTGCTTATGTGGGGTCTCCTTTCTCCTCTCAATGGCAATGCTAATCTGATTCTCTGCATGTTTGACGCGTGTCATTTGATGTGCAGGGCTTCACTGCATTCCTGCACACACCCAAATTTCTCCCAAATCAGCCACCACACCCACCCTCTCACCTCTCAGCAGTCAGCAGTAAGTAGTAAGCCAGTGAAAAAGCTCTCTTTCGTACCTTCTTCCTATTCCTACTCTTGGTCTTGGCTTGGGCTTGCCCAATGCCCACTGTGATATTTGTTTGTTATTTTTGCAGAAAAAAGTAATAAACTTTTTGCTGCCAATCTTAAAAGTAAAAAGATCCACTTGTTGTTTCACTGTCTCAAATCTTTACTGCACTATTAGTAATTTTTTTAATTTCATTTTATTATTTTTCCAAGGCTTTTATTTCGTTTGTTTTTGCAGCACCCACTTCTGTTACTGTGACTTTGAGAGGAAGGATTAAGGAAGGGACAAAGGGTGAAATACTTAGAAAGGGAATTAGTGGGAAAAGAAGGGGAAATATCAGTAAATTAATAAAGATTTTGCCTTTCTGCAAATTTCACAGAGAGCTGTCGATCCCTTTTATTTTATTTTACTTTTCTTTTGTAAGCTTTTATTGATGGTGTGTTGTGTTTCTCCTTTTTTTCTTCTGCAACAGCCACAACTAAAACCCCTTTCTTTTCTTTAACCAAAAATTCTATTATTTTGTTTCTTGTAAGAATTGGATCCTCAAAGGCCAAAGCCATGTCAGGTCTGTATAATCCCAACTTCTCCCCTGCCAGAGCTGCTTCTCCACAGATTAGAAGCACCCCAGACGTTGACAGGTACACCCTCACTTCTCAAATCCATCTATTCAACCGTATTAATAATATAAAAAAAAGCTTCACTCTTGCTTATGTTCCTTAATTTTAATTTTAATTTTTTTTATTTTTCTTTTGGGGTTTAACGATTTTTGATCTATGTGGGATTTTGGGTTCTTTTTCTTTTCCTCAGTCCGTATTTACAAGAGCTGTTGGCAGAGCATCAAAAGCTTGGACCTTTCGTGCAAGTCCTTCCGATATGTAACCGACTGTTAAACCAAGGTTACTTATTTACTCCTTCACTCTTGGATCTAGGTTTTTTCGGGGTTTTTTGTTCTGCTTTTTAATTACCCATGTTAGATCAGTCTGATTGAGAGTAGTGATGAGATATTCAAGTGTGTTTCCTTTTTCTAATACCTACTCTCTTTGATTGTGATGGTCTTGGCCTGATCATGTATTTAACCCAATGTTTGTTAGTTAGAAATGTGTTCCAATGCTGAAACACAACTCCCATCACACCATTGTGTTTTGGATAGTGCCTCAACGCTGGAATTAGTTGTTTACAATTGTCACTTCGTGTGGATGCTTTAAATTGAATGGGCTTAAAATACTATCATCTTCAGCCGGCACACGTTTTTGAGTATCATGAACTCCAAGCCTCAGGTCTGCCTCGGTTATGTTGTGATCCTTTTCCCTTTTGATTCTAGTGCTATATATTTGTCCATTATGCATTTGAACAGAGTCTTAAGTTTCGGACTTAAAAAGCTTATTGCGTTTTGATTTTTACAAGAAAGTTTAACTATGGGAAGCTAGGGTAGAAAGAAAGTAGAATTGTAGGTAGAAAGAAAGTTAATGTAGGTGAAAGTGCATCAAAAGAGAAAAAAAAAAAAACACAAGACCAGTTGCTCTGCGAAATTTGAATTTCAGAAAAACTGCTGACATTTAATCTGAGTGGAAGAACGTTGAGCTCATTATATTGATTAGTTTGGACAAGAAATGATTTTCTGAAGTCTTTCACATCCCTTGTTTAGCAGCAAATAGAAGTTTATATATTTTTCTAGCTAGCTGACGTTCCCACAACCAAAATTGGCATTCTAAATGTATTTTTTTTCTTTTTTATTCATTTCGTATTGTACAATGCTTTAAAATTTTATTTTATTTTTTGGTCTTGCCTTGAAAAGGTTAATTAACAGAGATCTGTTTTATATTATTTTTGTTCAATGTTCTATCCATACATTACAAACTTGTCCTTTTATGTCTTTCTAATTTGATTTTGGATGCTATACTTCTTTCATGGATTGACATGTTTTCATAACTTCATCTGTTTCTCATATATGATGGTCTTCATATGCAGAGATATTTCGCGTGTCAGGAATGATGTCCAACCAAGGATTTGGTGACTTTGACCGGATGAGGCATAGAAGCCCCAGTCCCATGGCTTCTTCAAACCTTATGTCAAATGTTTCGGGGACAGGATTAGGTGGCTGGAATAGTCTTCCTCAAGAGGTAACTATTTTCAAAGTTTCATTTTAGCACCTTATTTTTGAATATATACACACACATGCGTATTATTCACATTTTTTTCTTGTTTGGTTAATTGAGTGCTTTTATGTGCACAATATTTGTGTCATGCCGACCTATAAGTTGACAATTTTGGTAAACTAAGTTAAAAGTTGTTTATACTTGTAATTCTTTGACATACGCTTTAAGATTATTTCTGGTAAACACCATTGTAATTTGAGTGTCTAAAACTTTGGAAAGGAGAATCATAACATGCTGATGTCTTGTTTTCTGTTGGCATCATAAAGATCACAAACAAACAATAAAGTTTGAAGTAGTTTCTCATGCTTTACTAGTATGACCAGCTTTAAAATCAGTTTACACTTATATTTGTGCTTCAAATTGCAGACCTTGTGAAAGGAATTATGATTTTAGTTTCCTGCTACTTTCATTTATACTTTATCTGGCACATTATATGTAACATTCCTCTATTCAGGAAATAGACAACAAAATACTTGCCAAGTGACCCATTTCAATATGTATCGGAGTCTGCATAGTCATATATGTTAATGTGAATACTACTTTTCTGTTGTAAAACTGTGGCTTTTGATTCTGGTAGCTAAGTTCAATTCAGTAAATAAGAAAAAGCAAAATGGCCAAATTGTCACTAAATGAAAGCATTCCTGCCAAATGGTGAACATCTGAATTTCATATTAATCGTCCTTGCATCTGGTTGATGACTAAAACACAATGATTGTTTAATCTCCAATATTTTACTTAATGATGTACCCTCTGAAGTAACATAGATGAGAACCAAGTTTATTTCCTTTCCAAAATGCTATGGTTGCCAAATGGTAACTTTAATGTGCTTAAGTGCAGAAAGCTTTACTAAATATCATGGCTATCTATCAGTTCATATCTGGTTGCTAAGATGTATTCAACTTTTGTTCCTTCTTTTTTTCCCATTTCTTGTTTCTATTGGTTAACATTCTAAATCTATTTTGTCACATTTTAGTAACTATTCTTTAATGAAGTGTTGAAAAGGTATTCTCTTGGAAAGTCAAGGGAGTGTGCAAAAGGGTTATTTCATGCTAAAACTTGTTTTCATATGCTTGCTTCGCTGTTTTGTGGATTGAGCCTTCTGATTTTTTGTGCTAGTGTTGCTTTTTGTATTTTGACAGAGACTAAGTGGACCTCCTGGGATGACAATGGACTGGCAAGGTGCACCAGCAAGCCCTAGTTCATACACTGTGAAGAGGATTTTGCGTCTTGAAATTCCTGTTGATACATATCCAAATGTAAGCTTTACACAAAAAATGCTAATGCATTACATTAAAATTTGTTTATTGATTATGTTCTCATATTTCAATTGAATGAAACATACGATTTTGAGTATTGATGTTTAGACTCTGCTTTTCCTTTGTTGTTAGTTCAATTTTGTTGGGCGACTTCTAGGCCCTAGAGGCAATTCATTAAAGCGGGTAGAAGCTACTACTGGCTGCCGTGTATACATTAGAGGCAAAGGATCAATAAAGGATCCAGACAAGGTAAAGCTACAAAAGGTTTACTGTTGTTGTAAATGTCTGATACCTCTAGTTTCTGGAATATATCTCAATTGTGATTCAGCTGAAATTGGCAGGAAGATCAGATGCAATAAGTTTCTGGATGGCTGCATCGAAGCCCCCCTCCCCTTTTCTTTTATTTTCCTCATCATTTTCTTTTGACATAAAAATTGAATAGTTTTGGATAATAATTTCCCATCTTTTTCCACCTGAAGGAAGATAAGCTCAGAGGCAGACCTGGCTATGAGCACCTGAATGATCCACTCCACATCTTAATTGAGGCTGATTTACCTGCTAATATTGTTGATATAAGGCTTAGACAGGCACAGGAAATCATCGAGGAATTACTCAAACCTGTGGTATGTCCGGCAATCATGTTCTTCTCTTTTAGAAAGTTTTTTAGTCTTAGGTTGCTCTCCTATATGCTTCCAACTTGAAACTCCATTATTTGTCATAAAGTTACTGGCTTTTGCTAGTGCAAGCTCTTTCCTCTTTTAGAATCTTTGGTATCCTCACGATTTTGCTGCAGAACAATTTTCCTTCCCTTCTTTTATCAACTTGCAGGCATGATGGTGTTAAACTTTTAATGTTAATAAACAGTTTCATCTTGTATTTTCTGAACTTCATATCATCATACGTAGGATGAGTCGCAAGATTTTATCAAGAGGCAGCAGTTGCGTGAACTGGCAATGCTAAACTCGAATTTCAGAGAGGAGAGTCCTGGTCCAAGTGGTAGCGTTTCTCCTTTTAATTCCAGTGGAATGAAACGTCCCAAAACAGGACGCTGAGAGTTCAACCTTAAAGATGTTTCTACCCTGCTCCAGAATTCAAAGCCAAGTATACCATCTGATACATATCAGTTGAGCACAACTTGAAAAGATTAGGCTAACAGTTCTTGCTAGTGAGCTTTCTGGTGGGTTTTTCATTGTTAATTGTTTTGCGTTTCAAACAAGAGAAAAACAAAAAGTGAAAAAAAGGAAGAAAAACATAAAAAAAAAAAGAGAATTATATAGTTGGTTCTGGCAGTTTAGGCTTGGTGAGGTCAGTTTTCCTTTAAACTCAATACATTCATTGGATTTATTCTTGTGTTAGTGGCTATAAGGAGTGTGCAATATATATTTATATCTGTTCCAAGCAATAGGTCTGGTCAGGTCGGATCGAGTTTTGTAGGTGTGTCATTTTTGTTGTTCCTTTTGTAGTTTATATGAAGCATAGAAATGTAAGTTGGGTCTATATTCTTTCTTCGCATGGATGTTCATCTTCTCTCTTCAGTCACACTTGAATGTAGTTAGAAATGTCACTTGAGAGATTATTATGATTTATTGTGGACCATGCACAAGCAGCATTTGAACCTCCCTTGATGGCTGGATGAAGCCTTGAATTTGTATCTTTAAAGCTTTAATGAAGAAAATTTGTTTAATATTCTCAGGTTGTCATCTGTTGCTTTGCAGCCTTTGCACAATGCGGCATATGCCAAAAGAAAAAGGAAATTGGAAAGTAACATTGGATCCAACATTCTTCATATATTCCTTATCAAGTTGTTAAGATAAGCGACTCGCTTTTCGCTGATTCAGGATTTTAAGAAATCAAAGCATGGGGTTTGATTCATTAATTTTATATGCCAACTACAACTAGGGAAGAGAGTTTTGGATGGTGGCAGGGAGTAGGACTAGGATTACAATTCTGGATTTAGGAGCAGAAAACGTTAGTTTTCAGGTGAGCAAGTGAATGCCCAACTAAGGAAAAGAAACGAACATGGCTGACACTCCAATGCTCATGTGCTGCTGGCCTGAGAGCATTGCACTGCTTCTCTTCTCATCTCAGGAGTCCTTTACCCTCGGAAGACATGCCAGATCACCCAACCCTGTCCAAACAATGACATTCCAACTTAAACTTTGAACTCTTTTCTGGAGTCTAAATTAATATCACTAGCCAGTTTCGATCCTTGACAGTTTTTAAATGCAAAAACTATATATGTATTATTAGTATGGTAGAGTTATCATATAGGAGGACCGGCTGACCCGACCAGGCCATGCCATGCCATGCCATCAGTCCAGTTCCTATGTTGGATTCGATAAGTAAATAAGCAGCTAAGGGGATTACTGTTTTTTGAAATAATGTTGAGGCAAATAGAACAAAATCGACACAAAATGGAATTGAATTGTTGGATTACTGTTGAAGGGGATAGAAAGAATGAACTGACAGTCACCCATCTCTCTTCAGGGAGATAACGATAAAAATACCAAGGGAGTGAATAGGAAAGGTGGTTCTGGTAGGGAACTATAAGACGTCCAGTTTTGGGTAATGCCAAACTTTCGGCCTTACTTAGGGTTTTTTTTTTTTTTTGCCTCTTTTTTTCTCTCACTCTCACTCTGTTATATTATTATTATTATAGTATAAATTCACTCTTCACCTAAGGTTTCCCTCTCCCCCACTCCTCTCTGCAAATACTATCATAGTCCCATTCCATCTCTTTAGGTACATTTCTCTCTCTCTCTCTCTCTCTCTCTGTTTTTTTTTTTTTTTTTTTTCATCATCTAATTCTAATTTCCCAATTCATATATTCTGTTATGTTCTTTTTGCTTCAATAAAGATTCAATTTTTTTTCACCAAAAAAGAATTTCTCTCTTTTTTCCTCAAATGTAAAAATGAAAGACTCTGCCTGAATTGTATCTGGTGTGACTAACAAAGGTTTTGCTTTATGGATCTCTTTATTATTATTATTTTTTATCCTTCCTTTACGTAATATTTAGCTTATAGTTGTATTGATAAATAATAAAATTTTCTAACTCTTTGGAGAGTTGAGATTGCGGAATCAAATACGATCAAATCAGTCAATCGATCGATCGGATGGCGGCTATAGATCGGTATCGTTTCTCGATGCTGACGAGGCAATTCCCTAACATGAGTGATATCCGCCGTCTCAAATCACAATCGGCTGATGTTGTTTCATTCCCTCTAAATCAACCAATCCGTTTTCAGCCCTTCAAGATTTCCATTTCCAACCTAAACATTTCGTGCGCTGGAGGAGGCGATGGAAACAATGGGGTTGGTCGTACTGGAGGAGGTGGCGGAGGTGGTAGAGGAGATGACGATTCCAATTACACCGATAATTCATGGCAGGATTTTGGCGTTCTGGGTCTTTTCCTAAGCGGATGGAGAGACAGGGTTGCAGCAGATCCCCAGTTCCCATTCAAGGTTTTAATGGAAGAGTTGGTGGGAGTCAGTGCTTGTGTTCTTGGGGACATGGCTTCACGTCCTAATTTTGGTCTTAATGAGCTTGACTTCGTTTTCTCAACTCTAATTGTGGGTTCCATTTTGAATTTCACTCTTATGTATCTCTTAGCACCAACAGCCTCAGCTTCTTCATCGAGTCTCCCTGCTATATTTGCAAATTGTCCACAAAGTCATATGTTTGAACCAGGTGCTTATAGCTTCATGAACCGTTTTGGGACTTTTGTCTTCAAAGGGGCTGTGTTTGCAGCTGTTGGATTTGCTGCAGGCCTTGTTGGAACTGCAATCTCAAATGGGTTGATCAAGATGAGGAAGAAAATGGATCCCAGTTTTGAAACACCCAACAAACCTCCGCCTACCTTGTTGAATGCCTTCACCTGGGCTATTCACATGGGTGTTAGCAGCAATTTGAGGTACCAAACCTTGAATGGGGTTGAGTTTCTGTTGGCCAAGGGAGCTCCACCCTTGGTATTTAAGTCATCAGTGGTGGTTCTGAGATGTTTAAATAACATACTTGGAGGAATGTCATTTGTAATATTGGCAAGGATGACAGGGTCACAGAGTGTTGAAGAGAAGCCTGCAAAGGCCGAGGTTGGATCTGTTGCCGAGAGGGAGAAATTGGTGGATGGTGGTGACAAGTTGGAGACCAATCAGTCGACTTTTAAGTGATTTTCGCTTTTTTTTTTTTTTCTTCATTAGCTTAGCTGTTTTAGGCATTTTCCCTGCCTTTGTCCATAACTTGGATGTTGGATGTACTTGTAATAAGATCCAAGATGTACCGGGCTTGATGCGATATTTCATGGGTTGGTTGAGATAGCTCGCACACAGCTTGTTTTTCAGTTGCATTTTTCTACGTTATTTTCAAAGTTTCAAAGATGCTTACCTCAATGAGGTGGAGGTTATCATCTCAGTAATTTTTGTACAAAGTATCTTAAATGGAACACAAGTGCGAGAATCCATGAACAATCTGACATGTACTCTGTCTCAATTTAAACATTCTTAAAATCTTAAATCAGAACTAAGATATCATACGAAACGAATATTCAGGAGAAGCCCAACAAGGAAATCCCGATCCCCCTTATGAGCATTAAAATTGTGTATAAAGATGAAAACTAGTTTATACTAGAAACCCTATCTTATCATGTGGAACTGTAAATCCTATTCCTATTTGAGGCCTTCCTTTACATCTTTTTCTTTCATGATTCTGTTCTACAAACAAACCAGTAAACGCTAATGCAAAGGCCATATTCAAGCATTTGTTAAAGCAATATGGTGCTTGAGCGCATCATCTTATCTGACAGCCTCTGGAGCAGAATTGCAGTAAGGTGTGTGCAGGCAAACTAACCTGGTGCATGTTAAACATAAAGTAGCAAAACCAACTCCTACAGCAAGTCCGCAGCTGCTTTTTCGCATATCCAACCTTATTGCTCTTTGAACTATTCTAACAAAGCATGGGACCAAACCTCCACAGGCCAACACCATCACATGGTCCAGACCACTATAGTCAATACCTGCCAATATTGCTCCGATTGCCGATATTGGGCCTACAAAGCCAATGAGAGCAGCTGCTGCAAGAGAGCCATGCCAACTGTCAATAGCACCAAAGATGCAGCTGGCCACTGCTGCACCTCGAGGAAGCCCATGAAGGGAGACAGGAAGGACCATGTGCCGGCCAAGTCCATAAGCTTTTGGTGCAGCCACTCCTAGTGCAAGCCCCTCAGCCAGTGCATGGAAAGCCACTGTTCCACATGCTAAAAATGACTGAAGCGTAAGAACACTCACTGTAACTCCTGGTACTGATGGTAGATTATTTGAAGAAGCTCTTTTGTTACATAAAATTTTCAAAATACTAGAGCTTGAAACATGGACAAATGCAGCGCCTATCATAAGTAGTGACATAAGTGGGAAGAATCCCATCTTTGAATACACAAGTAGTTGTACTGGTCGCCAGGCTCCAAGGACGAAGGCAATGCCAGATGCAGCACCCATGAGAAGGGCATGCTGAAGGTGGAAAGCAAGAGCAAATGCAACAAGAACAAGCCCACCCAGTAAAGGACCAAGACCAAAAAGTAATGAAACAAAGAAGCCAGAAGCATCCTCAGAACTGGAAATTTGAAACAATATAATTTAGTTAATGAGAAGAGACAAAATGAAAACACAATAAAGCATTAAAAGTGTAGGACCAGCATTTAAGAACAGAAAAAGTAGATGCCAGATTGTATCAGGGGCAACAAACCCACATAGAAAGCCTAATACAAGCTATATCAGGCGTAATCCATCAGAATCAACTTACATAGTTATATCATGCACAGCTATGACCATGCAATCAGAGTTCTTCAAAATGCAATATATGCTCAAAAAGGATAAAAAGGCATAATATTTATTCAAACAAAAAAAAGAAATCATCTTTAATATAAAAAGGTTATAACAAAGAAACCCAAAGTAGTTGCATTTACTCATGCAATGATGTAATTATTGGCCATATTCTTCTCAACAAACTATGGTTCAATTAACTCACTTGTAGTCATGGCTGAAGTTCTGGAATAGAGTGCTAAGTGCTTCCATGAATGCTACTGAAAGCGTAGCTGCTGATGACACTGAAGTTGGCGAAGATTCCTATTGAAAGCGGGGGGGGGGGGAAGACATCATGTCTCTAGAACAGAGAATAAATCTTAAGAAATTAAAACATGGACAAACAATATTAATCTCTTGCAATTTACAATTTGCTGTTCAAATAGAAGTTGTTTTAGCCTTTTAGGCTGTGCACAAGAGAGAAATTGAAGAAGATAGCAGTAGTAGTTATCCATTACCAAAGCTTGGGAAGTTCTTTATATTATGAAGTAACCTAGATTTGAAAAATTCCAATGAAGGTGGTCTTGATAGGAACAAAGCAAAATAGAACAAAAGGTCTTGAATGATTATTGCAGAAGAAAATCCATATTCTTGAAGATTCAAACATGAATTTCAAGTGCAATAAGTCCAGTCACCTTAAATGCATCAGGGAGAACCTCAGCAACGACCATCCAGATCATACATGGGGGGGGGGGGGGGGGGAAGACATCATGTCTCTAGAACAGAGAATAAATCTTAAGAAATTAAAACATGGACAAACAATATTAATCTCTTGCAATTTACAATTTGCTGTTCAAATAGAAGTTGTTTTATCCTTTTAGGCTGTGCACAAGAGAGAAATTGAAGAAGATAGCAGTAGTAGTTATCCATTACCAAAGCTTGGGAAGTTCTTTATATTATGAAGTAACCTAGATTTGAAAAATTCCAATGAAGGTGGTCTTGATAGGAACAAAGCAAAATAGAACAAAAGGTCTTGAATGATTATTGCAGAAGAAAATCCATATTCTTGAAGATTCAAACATGAATTTCAAGTGCAATAAGTCCAGTCACCTTAAATGCATCAGGGAGAACCTCAGCAACGACCATCCAGATCATACATCCAGCGGCAAAACCAGTACAAAAGGGCAGGAATTTATTAAATGCATCAGCACATATAAAAGAAGGAACTGCTACAATGGGCTGCCAAAAATGTTTAAAAATAAATAAATAAAGATAAGGGAATAAACAACCATTTGAGGAAACTAAATTTACAGAAAAATTAGGCTCAAATAAGAACAAAAGTTTAATTGATTTTATTCTTTCTTTTGCCAATTCCAACAGATGACATCAAGATGCAGTCATTTACTACTGTAAAATCAATCAAGCATGCACTTGACAGTTTGTAAGATGGTTTGGAATTACGCAGAAAAAGAAGTGGTTCTTCACTCATTGTCCGTTGACAAAGGATCCTCCATTGAATATATTTAACAACTTTAACTAACATTTCTATTTCATCATTGCTTCTTTTACTTTTCTTTTTCAACCTGATCTTGGAAGTTCTAAGTTAGAACTATTTCTCGGATACAGACAGATATGCTAAAAGCCTGACAGACAGCATTAAACGATTAGATACCTGTGGTAAGGATGTAATTACACTCCATAGCATTGCATTCTGTGGAGAAACACCCCTTGAAGCAAGCACCATGCTCACAGCCAATCCCTCTGGTATGTTATGTACAGCTATGGCCAAAGTTACCAAAAGGCCTTGAGTAAAACCTTTTGAGCCAGCAAAGGAAACTCCAACACCAGAGCCCTCTCCAAATGAATGGAGGGTCATAATTCCAATGACAAGAACAACTTTAGTTGCATCTGCTCCTTTTATATCCAGCATACTTATGTCCCCATATCGTTCAAGAAACTGAAACCCAAAAACAATGTGAAAAATTATAAAATGTTAATATCACCTAAAATACAAAGAAATCATAAGAATACAAATTAAAAAAAGAGTATTGTATATGGCATGCAATATCAGCAGTCTTAAACTCTCTGCAAAAGCAATAATGATCCTCATCTGTGATAAGCTTTGAAAAAATGGAAACCTTTTTACATTTGCAAGATCCGAAGCAGAAATTTAATCTGCGTATGGTATATTTACAAAATGCATTGAAGGCAAGACAAGAATATTGGACCTTTATGAGAGCCTAGGTATATAATAATTCTATAATGGTGGTAGATCAAACCTAATAACTGATACGAGAGACAGTGATCACCTTCTTACAAAGCAAAATAAAAATGCCACCTGCTAAAATCCCAATTACAACCCAAGTTCCAGCACCATGTTCCTGCCCTTCCTGTATGAGATCAAAACTTGCAGCCAACATGACACCAGCAGCCATTCCATTGCATATCCCAGCCCACTGAGGATCAAGCTCCACAAAGAAAAATGGAACTGCACCTAAACCAGTTGCTGCAGCCATTGCTAATGTAAAAAGTGCAACTGTGGACACAGAAACTCTGTTGTAACTGCCCTTCCAGTCACCCATTGTTTTGTCGTCCTCCTCAAAACTTATCACCTTCTCTGTACCAGTGCCATCTATAACATTGTTCCCTACATTTTTGTGGGGAGCTCTTATCCTTTCTGAAATTTCGTTTTGACCATCTGCTGTAATGCATTCAAGGAAGACAATGAAGAAGAATAAAAGAAGGAGATGTTTGACTCTGAACTGCATTGAATTTATTTTTCCCACAAATCTATCACGGATAATGAAAGTTATTAATCAAATGGAATTCCCTCTGGCGTGAATCGAATCCAGAGAAGTCAGCAAAACGAAGCCAATCCTGCGGTATGTTTGGAAACGCACCTGAGCAATATAAGCTGTAATCAAACAGCACAAATTTGGTGAAAAGAACAAAGCTTTGTCAACCAAATGACTCAAACATGGCCTGGAACTGACACTGAGGCTTTAAGAATGAAAATGATTGGAAAAAAACTAGCAAAAGCAACTGTAATGAAAATCCTCCAGAGCTATAGTCTAATAAATTTGAGGCTAAAATGAAAATTAGATGATCATGAAGAAACAGTACATTGTCATCTGAAACAATCAACTCAGCAGACACTCCGCAAGATAAAAATCAAAAAAAAAAAAAAAAAAACTGAACCCAAAACCCTAATTGATAAAATGAACAATCAAAGACAATAACATGAAGCAAGATCCTCAAGAATCCCCCAATTCAATGATAAAACTTTTTTTTTTTCTTTTTTGGTCACCAAAAGGATGAAACAATGAGCGAAACAAATTTAATGGCGGAAAACGAAAAACGCTGGAATTTGCAATCAAGGACAGAATTCAAAGTTTTTGATTTGGTAGATGGATTAAAGGAAACTTACCTGCAGGAGAAAAGCGCTTCCAAACAATTAAAGAAACGATCTTCAACGATTTATTTTTGTTTATTTGAATTTGTCACTGATCATAGGAAGAAGAGGCAATTAGGTTGCAAAAATGTATACCCTACGGATCACATAATAATCAATTTCATTATTTTCATAATTAATTGACGTTTACTTATAAGAAAATAAAAGACTTAGGTAATGTTGGGTTTCAAGAAGCAGAGTCAGTTTTTGTTTTTATTTTTTTAAAAAATGAAAAATATGAATAAAAAATTAAAAGTGAAAATCAATTGAAATATATTAAAAAAAATTATTATAAAAATAAGATATATATATTAATATTTTTTATGTTTTATAAATTATTATATCTAAATATTTTTTAATGTTATTAATTGATAAATAAATATTATATTTATAATTAAATGACATTAATAATAATATTTTGAATAATTTATTTATTTATTTTTATATTTTAAAAAATAATTTTTATTTTTTCAAACCAATCAAAGCGTTAAGTTTTTTTTTAAGGAAAAAACCACTGTCCGCACGTTGTTTTCCATTGACACCGAAAACCAACAGCATCAGCCAATAACATTATTGTATATAATATTTATCAATCCTTCGTATAAAAAATTACTCTGAGCCATCCAAAATTAAAATTTTTTTTATTATGTTACTTACTAATTATCATAAAAACAGTAGAGTAGAGAGTGGAAAAACGCGTTTAAAATAATGGTTTTTTGGTCAATGAATCGGTGAGGGTGAGGGATCAATTTTGATTGGATTAAAATAATAATAATTGAAAATATGCTTTATTCTTAGTTATAAGCTTCTATATTTGTATATATTTAATACGTACTCACTGTTTCAGTCCTTAAAACATAACTAAAAGTCCTCTCCAACTGGAAAAACATCTACTATATTTACACAACATTTTTCACTCATCTCTTGCTTACACCAAAAACACTAGGCGAAGCAACAATGAACAGTCAGGTACATGCCTGTCAGCGAGGTGTGATAGAAGGAACAAAGCCACTGCTCAGATCACTTCCTGAAACATTCCAAGATGAGACATATGGCTCCCTGCTACTATTGGACGATGATGATGGCATTGCCTTGCCAGAATTTAAGGAAATGGATCCTGAATAAACCGAATCACTTTCTGGCATCATTTTCAGTATGTTTTCTAGCTGCCTTACCACATCCAACATCGATGGCCGCTTCTCTGGCTTCTCTTGGCAACAACTGAGGGCTAAACCTACGAATCTCTCTATACATTCAGATGGATAAGAACCCATTCTACTGTCTATTATAGAGAACATCATGTCCGACTGAAGAGCCGTATTCACCTGAATATTGATTTCAGATTAAATACCTAACTTTAACATCCACAAGAACAATAAGATTGACCAAAATTTTAAAATTTGCAAAGGCAAATGTTCTTGCAGCTTTCAAACAAACAGCGTTTAGCTACGATTACTGAGAGCACTACATGGGAAAGTACCTCACGGACAATGTTTTTGCCATGCGATATTGGTTGCATACCCGTCAACAGCTCCAGGAAAACGACTCCAAGACTATAAACATCACTTTTGTCCGTCAACTTACGGGTCAAAAAGTATTCTGGATCAAGGTAACCCTGCACATAACAAGAGAGCAATAAAGTAAATTTCAGTGATGCAATATAGCGACTAACATCTAGAAGTTTATCTCTAAAACAAGGGGATCCAATCTGCAGATTGGAACTTCATATTTGACCAATAGTACAACTGAAATGGTGAAATTTTTCCTGGAAGAAAAATATAAACTATACTTCTGTGTTTATTGTACCATATATCTGATAATTTTTCTCCTACCTGATTAATCTGATAATTTTTACTAGAGTTTCATCCTACAATGAGAAAGTATAATGTATAATGGGATGCCTTGTAGCCATTTTTCACTGACAACTCCCACTGAAGTCTAAGACAAACTTTCCTACAATATCTTCAATGAACACTAGAGGCTAAACAGAGCCAAACTCACTGGTGTTCCCTTCACAATTGTGGACACGTGATCTGGCACAGTCCCTTCTTCTCCCAGGACTGGAGCTAGCCGTGAGAGACCAAAATCAGCAACTTTGGCAATAAGCTTGGAGTCCAGAAGAATGTTGCTTGCTTTGATATCTCGGTGGAATACCGGAGGATGTGCTTCAGTATGGAGGTAAAGAATTCCTTTGGCTGAACCCAGTGCAATACGTAATCTCATTCCAAAATTTAGGCTTTCTTTAGCTTTAGCTGCATATCATGGATTACATCGATTTTATTATAAGAAAATTTGAAAACATATCAGTATCAACATGCTCATAAACTAAAAGATTCAAAAGAAAATTGATTCATAGCATTTGGATATTAGGCCTAACTCCAGCTGAATGAGCCAGTTCAAATCCCCCCCTCCCCCCAAAATTTGTATCTTATGAAAACAGAAAATTAATTCATACAACTTTGAAAGGGACAGGTTATGGCATTGGCAAAGCTAACAGTTCAAAATCAAGGGGGGGCCACACAGACCCATATGTAGATACTTGAAAACCTAATTTACCTATACATACCTTACTTTCAAAATCAACTTGGGTATCAAGCTGTTCAAAAACAAATAGTCGAGTCTAGAGGGCAAATATAATTTCGAAATTGGCAAAGATAAATCCTTAAATGTAAAGTTAGTTGTCACCTTCAGATATAGTCTCAACTTGGATGACGAATAAATTTAAAGCATCTTTAGGAGGGAGATGGGAGAAGTGACATTTGCCCTAAAAAATGTTTCAGGTATTTACGAGCTAAGTAGCCAATTAATCAGGAATATTTTGTCAAGAATTAAAAAAGGGAAAGATACAAAGTAAGATAATAATATAAAACTTGAAAAGCAATGAATCCTGAAAAATTCATACCAGAAAGCCAGTCCCTCAGGGTGCCATTGGGCATGAACTCATATACCAACATCTGCAAATGCACCAATAAACCAAATATATGAATTATATCTCTAATTGAGTCATACCTTATGTACCTAAAACCTGATGAATACCATGCTTATAATTTTTAAAACCACTTCATAAGGACACAAACAGACGTGCATGCAGACCCCAGACTACACACATAATTGACATAATAAGGGTACTTAGTAGTCAGGACCGCAAGAAAAAACCTGTTCCCCTTCTTCATCACAATATCCAACCAATGAAACTAGGTTCCGGTGATGCAGCCTCGATAAAAGCCTTATCTCTGTCAAAAACTCCTTTTGTCCCTGCAATGATCCTTCTTGTGCACGCTTTATAGCAACTACTGTTTTGTCAGATAAAGTGCCTTTATACACTTTTCCATATCCTCCTTGTCCAACTTGAGTTGAGCTGTTAAAGTTGTCAGTAGCAAGTGCCATTTCTCTAAACGTAAAGTCTTTCACTCCATCAATTTTCATAGAAACCCTTGTAGCTGCAAAGTGATATAAAAAAGTTGGACTACTTTTCTGGTGATAGATGGGGACTTATTATAGGGGAAAAAATTTAAATACTTATATTAAGAAGCTTACATAATCGATTTCTTGACATTGCACGGTGGTTTCTAACATGTCTTCTTGTTATTAGAATTGTTACTAAAATAGACATTGCAACAGCACAGGCAACACCCCCGACTACAATGGCAATCAAAATGCCTTTACTAATACCCTTACTTTCATTCTCGAAGTTCACTACAGAAATAACAAATCAAGCAACACATCATTAATAATAATAATAATAATAATAATAATAATAAGACAAAACTGTATACAAAATATTATACACAAAATTAATCTATCAAATGGCTTACTATTTTATTCTTAGAATAAAAGGATATATATCCACCGGATTTCCTAGTTACAGTCCACCTTATTGTACCAAAGGCACAGTCTTGCTTATCTCAAATGTGTACCATCTATATTACATGCCAAGAAACTAAAGTTTGCTCGTGTTGGTTGTCTCATTTTGTATAAACAGATATTCTAACAATTTTTATACTAACTAGAAGCGCTCTCAACATTGTAAAAACTGAAATTCCAGTTCTGTCCTAAAAGTTTCAAGCATAAGAATGAATAGATTTTGGTGGTATTAAATTATTTCAGGTTAGTACTAAAAATCAGCTTCTCAATTACTACTTCAACCATGTCACTATAATAAGAAAGCATATTTTCCATTAAGTACCCGAAGAATTGCACAATGAAATACGTACCATCTGCATAAGGTCCTTGTAGAGTGAAGTTGAGCAACTCATATGGTCCAAACAAGTCGCTACCAGGAAAAGCCCATGATGTAAATATGTCTCTGATTCTCTGAACTTCGCTAACGTCAAAAGTTGAATGGTTATTATTGATACTAGGAAAAAGCTTCAAATACATCCTCAGACGTGGTCCTTTTTCCCAAATATATGTATCAATTGACAGTTGATATAGGCTTAAGTTCAAAGAAATAGTCAAGTACACCTCAAAAGGCTGGATATATGGAGGAAAATAAGAAAAACTAGGGCTCTTTAGACGATATCCAATTCTAAGAGGTGCTGCACAGAAACATGGAACAGGAGATGCTGGGACATATTCGTAGAAATTGTCTGTTGGGCATGCTTGAATTAGGCATTTTGCTGTTGAGTTATTCAAGTTTGTAAGCATATCTTCCTCTCCGGATTCAGATCCACAGAACAGGCTTATATTCAGTAAGTTCGCAGTTTGGCAGACAGGATTGCCTCCAAGCCTAAAGTAAAACTGCTAAAATTGTAAGGATTTGAGAAATGAAATTCAAGACAGTGCATGAAAAAGGATGAGATTCTTTCTGTTAATGTGCCAATACTTTTCATTACAACTGGAAGTAAGAAAGGAAACAAATATAGAAAGAAGAAAAGAAAGGAAATCATTTAGACATATAAGTGGGAAAAGAGAAAATATGCTATAAGCCTAACATGAAATCCATTAACCAAGACAATGCATGGAGAAAATACAAAAGAAACAACAGATCCTGTCATTTCAATTATGAGCCATTTCTTGCGTAGCTTGAATTTAACATGGTATCAAACATTTCTTTTGCAGTAAGTGTGGTTAGTCAACTTTTCTAATCTTAAGTATGTTGTGGGATGCTATTGTAGTATCTTAAGATATTTTAAAGCTGCTCCAAGGCATGGCTTACTTTACAAAGTCTTGACTGAATGCAATGAAGTTAGATGGCTAAGTAAAGTTCAAGTGCAAAATCAAGTATTATCCTATTTCTTTTAACAAACCTTTGATTCAAAATTTTGATCAATTTAATAACTAAATTATAGGATATCTTTAATTTTTTTTGAGATCAGCAACGAAATTTATAGATACATTATTACAAACTATTAACATATGTTTTTATACATTTAATGTTTCGATATATTGCATTTCTTGTGCATTGCATGAATTCAGAACTAACTTGTTATTGTACTTTTACTTTTTCTTTTCCCGCCACAAGATTTTACTAATGGTCTAAGTATTTTATTTTATTAATAGGCAATATATGGGAAATTACCATGAAATGAAATACACTAACAAAAGAAGATGAAAAGTTCACATTTGTAAAACCAAATGCATCATGTAAAAAGGTTGTGTGAAAAGTAAAAGATCTATGCAAGTCCATGAACCCAAGGGCACAATAAACAAGAAAGTGTTAATTTTCTATTATAGTTTACCCAAAATTTCACTTTACTACAAACTCAGATAATATATCCAATTAATAACAAATTAAAGTATTAAACCATTACTTGACCGAGGCTAATGAATGATACCAGAGAAATAAGAAGTTTACCTCAAGGTAACATTCACCGGAGGATTAAGATTTCCTTCAATACTTGAGAATGAATTGTTTCTGAGATCACTGTGTTTTGAATGTGCAAATAGAGGAAAACTATTACCAATACATTATATTTCATAACTGCATTAGTTTGCAATGTGCATGAATACAAAAGTCGTCAAAGAAAATGGTTTAAGATTAATGATTTCTCCACTTTTAGATCTTACAGCTTAAGTCTAGCACTTGTACTGAAGGACATGTTCTGCCAAAAGTTGGTAGGCACAGAACCTGTCAGAAAATTATTCTCGAGTGATCTGCAATAAACCATCATTTAGATTCTAGACTCTGCAAATATAGTTGTCCATTAAGTCATAAGAGCATCATATATAGATATTAAAAGCATCATTCCACAACAGGAAATACAGAACAGTTTTAATATGCATATAGATTCTCACAGAGTCTGAAGTGAAGGAAGGTCCGAGAAACTTCCAGGGATAGATCCGTTTAGATGGTTATCTGAAAGATCACTGCAATTAACAAGAAGTAATTTCATATTGGGAATTTGTATGCCTTGCATTTTAGTTTAATAATCAACAGAAGGTAATAGTACAAATTTCACAAGATTAACTTATCATTCAGTTTAAATATGAGGCCAAATGGGATATCCAGATTGAAGCAGGTAAAAATCGACAAGAGGTTACTTTATTTATTTATTGAAACAGAACAATTGATAAGTGTAAATTAGCAATTTACTTACATGGTTGTCATATTATCTGAAAGCTTATTTGATGGTATGGGTCCAGTAAGATGATTCTGGCTGAGATCCCTGCCACACGAATACAGCAACAAGAATAGAAGTTAAGTTTGGTGGCAGCAACAAGATGGAAATTATTGCATAAAATAAATGCGGCCCATGAAGGTAATATCAAAATCCACACAATAATTTAAACAGAAACCCAGGCATACAGATAGGAAAGGTCAGGCATCCTGCTAAGATCAGGAACTGCTCCGTGCAAGCTGCAATTTCTAAGACTTCTGAAAGCCACCAGGAGAAATAAAATAGCATCAGTAGTCTTGAGTAGATTGTGCAACATATTGCTAATACAAATTTTCCATTGTATTAACTACAAAAGCCAGACAGAATTAAACATTGAAGAGCGAAGAAAGTATGTAATCTCCGACTTTGGAATTGATGCATTTATATCTCAAGGGCAATTCCCTGGTCTTTATGATTTTTTTAAATCTTGAGAGACACAACAAATAGTTACCTTAGCAAGCATAAACATTGATATTACTTCACTAAATAACCTGCAAGACTAAGTAAATGGTTTACTAACACTCACAATTTCACTAATCTGGAAAAGTTCCCATAAGAAGCTGGAATAACAGATCCATTGAAGTTATTGTTATCAAGCTGACTGCAGAGATGACGAAAAAAATTAATGTCGATAAAATTAACATCCATAAAGAAAAATGACACATGCATGCCTTATCAAAGTGTGCTACTTAAAACTTTAGTAAATGTCTAACACTTACTATGATAGGAAAGGGCATAACATCAATAAAGGAGCAAGTTAAACCAGGAAGATAATAGACCAATAACTAAATCACATAATGAGGAAGATGATTGAAGAGAAGAAACATACAGTACGCGCAACTCTGGCATGTTTGAGAATTCTGGTGGTAGATCTCCTGATAAGTCATTATTATCCAAAAGCCTGCAGAGAATCGAAATTTATGTCACCAATCACTCACCACAAGATAAAAGTAAAAAAAATATAGATAACCACGCAAAAAAGTTAGAAAAAGAAAAAACAATATGAATGAGAGCATATTTTTTATGATCTTACAAGTGAAGCAAAGTGGATAACTGAGACAGCTCAGGGGGAATTTGGCCACTAAGTGAGTTGTTGTTGAAGTGGCTGCACATTACAAACAAGCAGATATATATGTAGAAAAGTGTTAATCTTCTTGTTAAGTTGACATAGCATTTAGCTTACTTACAGATGTCTGATACTGCTCAAATCAGCATATGTTTTTGGTATTTGACCAGAAAGGTTGTTCTCGTCTATTTGAAGTCTATTCAGATTTGAGAGGTAGCTGAGTTCATCTGGCAAAGAACCTGATAAATTGTTTCCATTCAAGAGTCTGCATACATAATGCCACGCAGAAAGTTAAAACTAAAAAGGATATTTTAACAACTTTGAATGAATTTCTCCACCATAAATTTATTTGAGGGCTTAGATTGAGATAAAATTCGAATAGTAAAAAGATGTCCCTTTTCCATAAAATATCCTTCTGATCTATCATTGAAAAGGAAATTTTACTCTAATATCTTTATTCAAGAGAAGAAGGAATAAGAAAGTCCAACTTACAGGAGTCTTAAGGTAGAGATGTTTCCTATCTCCTTGGGTATACTGCCCGTCAATTCATTCCACATGAAATCTCTTGCAGAAAATAAAAGGAAAAAAAGGTGTCAGCACCACTGGAAATTTATCAGCAATGGTTAAGATATATTTTATTTATCAACTCACAGTATTTTAAGATGAGAAAGTTGAAGAAGTTCAGGTGCTAAAGTTCCCGAGAGATTCATATTTGGCAGCTGACTGCATCAATTTACAGAAGGCAGTTAGTAATAATTATTTTCACCAACAATAATGCTGAAAGGAAGAGCAGCAATCCTATCACAAGTAGATTCAGAGAATGCAAAGAGTGGTAAGAGAAAACATACAGCTCCTGAACATGCAAATATCCGTCATTGCCAAGATTATCCTTGCATAGAAGTCCAGTCCAGTTGGATGTGCAAGGATCCCCGTCGTTCCAATTTCTGAGATGGTTCATGGGATCAACCAATTGCTTCTTCACTGCTAGCAATGCACTAACTGCAAGTGGGAAATGAAACATACATATATGCTGACTTTAACCGAAAAAGAAATCGAATAACGTAATACTAGTAACTAATAAATTCCTGGCTTAGCCTGGGCTTCAAGGGTAGCATTGGTCAAAAGCAGAACCATGTATATCTCACCAAAACATGCTTAGATTAGACGTAGAATCAATACAAATTACCCTTACCCGATTGTATGATCCTGAATTGTAGCAGAGCAGAATCGGACAGAAGAAAATAAACTTAATATTGGTAATCTAATCAATATTATTGTTATTTAGATTAAATTTGTAATTTCATAATTAATCAAGTCAAGTTACGTAAATCTGACAATATAAAACATGACACGTGATACAAGACAAACATAATATGAACATAGGACATAAAAATAACATAACTTAAAATTTTACAATAATCATATATAAGTTTAATAAAACAAAAAATATATATTTCATATTTTGTAATACGTAATTTTCGTATAAAATTTAACATGATATGAATACAATAATGGCTAACTCTAAAGCTATGATTAGGGTGGATAAAAATTCAGTTCTATCGGATTCGATTTGATTTTTTCGGATATTATATAATATTATGAAAATTTTAAATTCGATTTCAATCTGAATCGAATCAAACTTATATTTGAATTGAAATGAATTTTTATTTAAATAGAACTGAAATTTACCGTTTTGTTTAATTTCTCAAAATTTAATTTTTAAGTATTATTTTAATATATTTAAATAAATATTAATATAAAATTATTATTTTTATTTTATAAAAATTTAAAAAATATATAAAAATTTTAAAAAAATTTCGGTTTGATTTTTTATTTTTTTATTTAAAATTCGATTCAAATTTAATATATATATATATATATTTAATATTCAAATTTAATCCTATTCGAATAAATAAAATCAATCCAAACCGAATCGAATACTACATTTCAATTCGACTTTCAAATTTTCGGATTTCTCATTTTTTTTTCTCTCGAACCTTAGCTATGATATTTTTAATATTGTATATAGTCCAAGAAAGTGTTGATACTTGATATGAGAAAATTTTGTGTGTTATATGTTAGATTCTTCACTGTGCGAACAGTTAGGAAATGTAAAGATGCAGCTTTCGATTGGAACTGGAACTAGAGTTAAAAATATCTAAACTTAGGATGAGAATGATATTGATTAATAACTCTGACCTTCGGAAGGATCCGTTACAGATGCAGCGGCAGCAAGGAGCAGAATACAACACCACCACAGCCAGAAGGCCAATAAGCATTCCCCCACTCTCATCATAATCATCGTCATCATCATCATCCAAGTCCAAACTTCAGCTGATCATAAAACACTCAAAATTTAGTTTGAAAAAAAAAAAAAGCTATGAAATTTTTATCTGTTACTTTATTAGTAGCTAGGTTGGAAGGTAGAAGGAAAGAAGAAAGTAGCTGGGATAGGAATAGCGTGTAAGTTTGAACAGCAGCAGCTGTGCAGCCGCGGTGTTTGCGAAAATGACAAAAATAATATCGATGGAGATTGCTGTTGACTTTTTGTTACCAAAGCCCACATTTCAACGATCATCGACACTGGATATTGGGAGCCGAGTATTTTATTTAGATATTTTATAATTATTAGCCATGTTGCTTTCCTAAAGGAGAAAAAAAAATGACAAAATGGCATCAACTTTGTTTTCCTCCACCTGCTCCTCCTCGTATTTATCAGACAATCAATTAAAAAGTTGGACTTGGCACAACTGGTTTGAAGTTAATTGTGGATTAACGATGGGGTTTTTAGTGCAAATGAACGTGATCAACTTCTTGACTTTGTTATCAAATCGTCATCAACTTGTCGATCAACAGAGATACAAAAGGAAGTTAACGTATGAGACACGTTGAAGGGGCTATCTGTCGGATCCATAGTCCATGTAATATCTCAAGCACACATCGATTTTTGCATCATCAATCTAAAATACTGTCTTCATTATTAACATGATATTCTAATATTTATTTTATTTTCCAGTTCTTATATGTAAAAACAAAGCCGTAAAAAGACAATAAGCTTAGCAGCCATTTGTTTTCCTAATATTCAAAATTATGAACTTAATTTCATCATGATTAACTGATAAGACCACATTTGATTCCTGCAATGAGTATCAGCGAGCTCTGATGGTGGGGATTACACCGCTGACAAGTTCACTTCCTAAGATTTCAGTGGTCCTTAATTTGGATTTCCTTCCAGGGTTGAGAGGCGATGAGCCCACCTCTGATCCTTCGGAAGTGGATGCATCTGGCTCTACTGGAATCATATCAGGCTCCGGAAGCAGTGAGCATAAGTTCTCTAACTCTCTCACAGTTTCCAACATTGTTGGTCGTTCCTTGGGATCATCCTGGCAACACTTCAGGGCCAGTGCCATAAATTTCTTGATGCTTTCATGAGAGTATGAACCCATTCTCTGGTCTATGATGGAAAACATCAATCCTGATTGACAAGCTCCATAAACCTGCAGTAAATGTTTACTTATGATTTCGCTAAAGAAAAAAAGGGTTCTAGATTTCCAGATTGCTTGCCACAATATGTTTATTTACCAATGAGAAAATTCGACAGCAGAAGATTTTCGACTTAATAATTGCATCACAGTGTTTCTAACTGTTTTGTTCAATAAAGAATGTTGTGATGAATTTAGAGAAAGAATCAGATAAGGAAAAATATGTTTCACCTAGGGTTAATTTCAAATTAATTCTCTGACATTGATACAAAATCAATCCTATATTCACAAGTATATTTATATGCATTACAGACTTGACATAGTGTAGAGATAACGTCTTTTTTTTTTTTTTTTTTTGAGAAATTTTGCGGGAAAACTGAATAAACAGCTTGTGGCAGAAAGACAAAGGAGCATAGCCATTAGTACCTCTCGAACAATGTTTCTGCCATGAGAGATAGGCAACATCCCTGTCAAAAGCTCCGGAAACACTATTCCAAGGCTATAGACATCACTTTTCTCTGTCAACTTGTGAGTCAAGAAATATTCTGGATCCGGGTAGCCCTATATCGAAAACAAAATGGAAGTGAACGTCATGATAACATTCTACTGCAAGCAAGAACTCATGCATCAAATGACAGCTGTAACATTTCTCAAAAATTATGTGCATAGAATATATTTTAAACTGCAGCTCAAACCAATATACGAATTCCAGGTCACTCAGAATTTGGCAGATTAAAGTTCAAGGTTTCTGTTCTTGGGGAAAAAGTTAAATCCTCATCCCTGGTGTTAGTGTAGAACTAAGCTATGCTAGTTTGCTTGTGGAAACGTGATATATTTATCACAAAGATCTTACTGGTGTGCCTTTCACAACTGTGGATACATGAGCTGAAGCTCCTTCAACATCTGATACTCGTGCAAGCCTTGAGATTCCAAAATCAGATACTTTAGGAGTAAACTTGAAATCCAACAAAATGTTGTTTGCCTTGATATACCGATTAATCATTGGCGGATCAGCTTCAGTATGAAGGTAGAGGATGCCTTCGGCTGAACCCAATGCGATATGCAATCGCATGGAGAAACTCAAGGTATGTCTGTATCTATCTGTGATTGGTTCACTTAAAACAATGTAAAATTTTGCAACAATATACATTAGCTGTTAAAATCAGTGAACTGGAAAATAATTTTGGTAGATTTTCATCTTGAAGGAACCAGACAAATATCAAGACGAAGTCAAACAGCACGTGGAATTAGAAAAATGGCCAGGATTTTCAGAAATTATACATTTGAAAGAAACCACATGTACAGTTTAGCCAAAGGAAAAGTATTGCTTTACTTGGCGTCTATAGTTTCATTCTGAAAAGTAAAAACCTCTACTTGACACAACTGAGCCCTTAACATCAGATAAAACATGACAAATTTACCTGAGGGAAGATCATGGAGAGAACCATTGGGCATAAACTCGTACACTAACATCTGCGAAGAAAAATGCCAAACGTTATCTTTCTTTTTCTATGCAAATATTAGATGCATCTGATTTAATCTGAATTGGTATCCTTTCATACAATGGGGAAATAAATTCACCATGTCTAAGACGTGCATAATCAGCCAATATAATCCAAGGAGCATTAAAAGGATCCTAAGGGAATATCCAAGTTTATTGCAGCCTTGAAATGTAGCAGGAAAGATTTATTCAGTTAAAAATGTCAATAAAGCTTAAAATATATAGCATATCAGCAGGTCTGAACCAAGATTCTACATTTATAAGATAAAATGTCTTGCGCTCAAGTGAAATTTTGATGGCTTAGGTATCTATACATGGGCTTTTCTCATGATTTTCAGTGACAGATGGCCTTTTTTTTTTTTTTTTCCTTTTCTTGTTAAATCTTCGGTCCCCTTGTGTTCAGTTAATTTAGTTTGTTATATGATGCTTTTCCAAGAAATGACAGGGAATGCCATGACTGCACCTGCTCGCCTTGTTCGCTACAGTATCCAACCAAAGTAACCAGGATCCAATGATGTAATAGTGACAGCAGTTCTATTTCAGTTATTAACTCTATCTGACCCTGCAAAATCCTTGTTGGGCACGCTTAATTGCCACTACTGTTCCATTAGCCAAAATGCCTCTGTAAACCTTTCCGTAGCCTCCTTGACCAACTTGAGAGGTATCTTTGAAACCGCTTGTAGCTGCTTCAAGTTCTACAAAGTCGAATTCCTTAACACCTTCAGTTCTGATTGGAACTTTTGAAGCTGCAGAGGGAATAAAAAAGGAACAAGGATCATTGCCGTTATATATGGTAAACAAGAGATGATATCCAGGCCTGGCGATTGAGAAATTATATGTGCACTTACTTGACTGTTTTTCTAACACTTCATGCCCGAAACTGGCGCGCCTTCTATAGAAGAGGACCATAACAACCAAAAATTGTGCAAGTACAAATATGGCCCCTAAGATTATTCCTATTAAAATGCCTTTACTTATTCCTGATTTCACCGCAATAACAAGAATCTGTTTCTAAATAGTATGTCCCGCAGTGTTATTAACTTATTATGAGCTTTCGTTTTTAATTTAGAAATGGTATCCATATAAAGTCTATGGTATTCTAATCAACCTTCTAATCCATACCAGCCACCATCTGCCAGCACACTCTCTTGTTTTTTCTTTTTGGATGAAGGAAGTAATCCTTTAACCAATACCAAACCAGGGAGACCTGCAACTATAGAACAACTCGCAAAGGACAACTAAAACATAGAAACAAAAACTAATTAAGAACCAAAAAACCTGTTGATTAATCCTACATTCAATAAGCAAATTTCTGTTCCTAGTAGAATCTATGATCCAGTTGAAACCAGAAACTTTAAGTCACACAGAATCAACTATTAGCATGAAGATTTTAGTATCAATCTGACAAGAATGTTGATGGAGCATGAATTTTCTCTCTCTAAATGTTGTGGATATAAGTATTCCCATCTGCCAATATTTGTGCATCATGCATCATAAACTTCAACTTGTACAGGGAAATATGTAGTCAACACTACAGGGGTTTTAATTTTTGGCGGCATTTTTTTCATCATTTAACGGCGTTTATTAACGCCGCTATAAGATTGTGGCATTTGCGGAAAAATGCCACACAAAGTGCTGTCTATTTACGCGTCGTGGTAAATAGCGGCGTTTTCGAAAAAACACTTTAATATTAGTGGCGTTTATATCTAAAGCGCTGTCATTTTAGCTGTGTTTATATATTTTAGACGCCGCTACTTTAAAGGCGTTTTCATCTAAAAATGACTCAATATTAGCAGCATTTATATCTTTTAATCGTCGCTATTTCAATGACGTTTTTATGAGATAAATGTCGTTATATTGACGATGTTTGTAATAGAAAACGTCGCTACTTTAGAAGTGTTTGAATATGAAAACACCTCAATACTTGCGACGTTTGTATCTTTTAGGCACCGCTAATTCAGTGGCGTTGTTATGAGAAAAACGTTGTTGTTTTAATGGCGTTACTATAAAAAAAGACACCAAAGTAGCGGCGTTTGCTGGAAAGAGCACCGCTACTTATAGTGGCGTTTTATACTATAAACGCAACTAAATTATTCATTTACTGACAATGCTCAACGCAAACGCCGCCATTATGTAAAAATATATATTTTTTAATTTCTTATAATAAATTTTATTTTCAATAAAAAGTTTAAATTCAGAAACTGAAATTAATTTTAACTTCATTCACGATTAAATATACATATAATTAATACAAAGTTTAATAATTAGTATAATAACATTCAAATATTGTAAATACATTAACCAAACAAAAAAATTAAAATGTATGAAATGGATGACTACATACATTTTGCTGGTTGCCAATTGATGAAGAAACTTTTCCACCTTGGTCACTAGCGTGTTCAACAACCTACTAAATAATACCATATAATTTTTAACACTTCATTGTATGCTTATTTTTTATTTAAAAATTTTAATATTTATTAAATATAATACCTGAGTTGATGGAGCACCAAGATCATTTCTTAAAAATTGTTGTTGCACAAAATTCATAAGATGATCGAATCGATCATGCAGCTGCTGAAATTTTGCACACTCTAGCTCCATTTTAGCACGTTCTTCTTCAATTTTGGCACGCTCTTATTCTCTTTCTGCTTCCATTTGCTAAAAACATTATTACATAGTTTGCAACTCCTCTTTCAATATTGAAATGTCTTGCGAGGTAAATTACGGAGAGTTATGTCCATAGTAGGCAGATGGTGTTGGACCCAATCCAAGGCCTCGGACCCATTCATGCCTTTCTTTTCCACAACTTCTATGAATATCCAATTTTTTATTTCTTGCATGTTGAGAGAACCTTCATATGCTACTTCAATCTCAACAGTCATTTTCTCTCACTTTTTCTTGTGAATTTGTCATATACAATTATCAAGTTTAATGATTAATTGATTATATGTTAAAAAGTGTTAATATTTACTTTATGTTAAAATAGATGATACAAATTACCATAATTTTTTGTGTTTTGACATTCATGTAAAATCCATCTTTTTTTTGTGTGTTACGCGAAAAAGTTTCACATGTCCAATTGTACCACCCATCTTATTCTCTTATACAAAAACATATGTTATTTGCTAGGATACATATCAACCATAACTTATTTATGCATATCAATCATGTTAGTTAAGTATTAAAATTTCGAATAACTTTAATGTCCTTTATTTATATTTTGGCCCTGTAACAACACAATAGTCTTAAATATACACAAAGAATAAAAGCATTTTGGGCTTTCACACATATCGATCATAAAAATCAAATTCAATTAGTTTCTCCTAGTTTACTATGAAGGATTGAAGCCATTTAATATGTTGAAAGCCATCATAAATTTATTTTTATATTTACCTTTTATATGCAAAAATATTCCCAAACAGACATAACTGATAACTTTTTCTCCTATATTAATTATAGAAATCAAGTTCAATCAATCAGACAAACTTAATATCAAGTATTGAAGCTATCGAAACTGTTAAAATACAACAATAACAACAACTAGATAATAAAGGCATAAATATGCGTAAATAATAACTTTTCATACATATCATCTGTGTAACTAAGTTCAAAACTTTCGATAAGTTTATATCAGGTATCAAAATAATGAAATCTATTAAAACAGAACAATAAATGTTAATTTCCATATTTACCTTTTAATGACAGAAAAAGTTCATTCATTGGAATAAGTTAAGTATCATAAACTTACGATTTCTTTTTGCTTTCTTACAAAACTTTTTGATCCACTTGTGTGGCTATATTTTGTTGCTTTTTGCTATCAATCCCAATCTGTTCTCCTTCTTGTCATAAAAAATAATTGCGTATATGATAAAAATACAAATATTACCAACTGAAACCATCAAACACTTTCATCATTTCATTTTATTATACAAAGTTATAAAATAGTATCTCTTTTTTTCTTGAGAACCAAAATCTAACAAGTTATTCATATTGCCACCTAATCACATTACGGGGAAAATTTTGCATCATCGCCTCTATAGTAGTATTTCGATCGAAATACTTATTCTTCAAACTATGTTTATAATCTTTTCAATTATTTCCCAATGACTTAAGCACAAATGAAGTTGGTATTTCAAGTACAAATCTTGACTGTAATAATACAATAAGAAAGTTTGAATAAGTAAACAAAATGTAAAATAAAAAATTTGAATATATCTAATTAATTATTCTAATACTTCAATAAAGTTTAACGTATCGACCTTAACTTCTTCTGGAATATTGTGCCATGTTTCATAATGAATAGGCAATTTCATTCCATTACGGGCTAGCATGCCTAGAAATCTAGCCAATAGTTGAGCTTCTTCACCAATTGGTTGCCTATCAGAATTTGCAGACACTACAATACACTCGTTATGAGGGAGTGCAAACAATTCTTTCAAAGTTGTCCGCCTTCTAGTCTTCCGTTGACCATTGTTATCAACTATAACAAATATAAAATATATTTGTAAAATCGTAATACTTTTATCATTATACTCGAATTCTAAAATTGCAGTATACCATACATGCATTCAAATTTAAAGCATAATCAATTGATGGGGTACTATCTAAACTTGGAACTCCCGTATTACCAGATCCAATATCAGTTGAAAGGTTAGAAATGCTGGAGTTAGATTTGACAGTACGTTCATTTACCTTCAAAGGATGCAGTCCATAGCCAATATCTACAGGTGCCGTAGATGGTTCAGAACTAATATCTCTGATATATTTTCTTTTCAACCTACTTTTTCGCATTGTAGCTTACCTACATCATAAAAATGAATATATAAAAAATGTTAGTTCAGAAGATATATAAAGACAATAATTATACAATAGCGAATGTGACATTATTTATATACTATTATTTACTACATTATGTCTTAAACACTCGAATTATAAATTATAGGTGCACGAAATCATGGTTCGTAAATGTCTTGAGTAACATCTTCATGGACCCACTTAGCGTAGGTACTAGAGATATTCTCATCCAAGTTTTGTTCAGCAAAAAGATAATATTCAGTTCCATGATCAACATCATCTTTGGTATTTGGCCCCATATCAAATAAGTCTTTAGGTGTGTTTCAAAGAACAACAAACCAACCTAATTCTTTCGAATCTTTAGAGTAAAATACTTGTTTGACTTGAGATGAAAATATATAAGGTTCATCAATGAGTTGTTGTCTAGTGTGAATTAATCGAGAAAAATTCACAAGTGTAAATCCGTATTGATCTTTCTTAAGATCTCTCGTACTATTCACATAAGCTCAATCACACTGAAATAAGACAACTTTTCACTTGCCATAATAATCTAACTCAATGATGTCATTAATCATGTCATAATAGTCAACATTTCCCTCTAAAGAGTTTGTGTCCTTAGCACTAGCATAGCTAGTAATTGATGAAGTCACAATAACTCTTGAATTTTGTGTACTTCAAAATCTCTCATGGGATTTTACGTGAAATCTAAATCTATTGATGATGAAACCTTTGTATCGTTTTGCAATCCAGGTTAGACCATGTGAAAGATATTTCACCTTTTCACTAACAAGCCTTCCACTACAAACCTATAAAAGTGGAATAAATATATATATATGTTATTAATGTTATTTTTACCGTAAGCATTTTATGTAGATAAAAAATAATGAGAAGTATGGCATTACTTACAGTTGCTCCTAACCATTCATAAAGTTTTCAGCGAACAACTTATCAACCTCTCGAGGGTTTAATCGTCGATAATGTGCATGATGTCTCAAATTATTTCTATACTCACTATAGAGCATCATGATAAAGTATTAATACTAAAAAAAATCACAATAAATTATGCCTAATGTAATGAATAATTTTCTTGCTAAACAACTTACGTGCGAAACGATTCAATTGAGTCATGATGAAAAAGAACATATCGATGTGCTTTTGCCCAAGATTTATCATCTAACTCCACTAATTCAGCTTTGTATATGGGTTGTCAAAACTTTGAAAAAGATAATTGTAGGCTGAGTCTGTATACTGCATACCAAAATTTCTCGAAGGTCTATTAAATTTCATTTCAACATCTTCCAAATAACGAGAACAAAATGTCATACACTCTTCTACTAAATATTCTTTAGCAATAAAACCTTCTGGATAACGTTTGTTGCGATAATAAGACTTTAACCTCCCTAAAAGCCTATAACATAAAACATTAGTCATATGTCATTTTAAGTAGATTGGCTTGCTAATCAATAAAAATATAATCAATCTATTAACAAATAATACCTTTCAATAGGATACATCCATCGATAATAAATCGAGCCACCGACTTTTGCTTCATATGAAAGGTCAATAACCAAATACATCATAATAGTGAAGAAGTTTGGAAGGAAGATCTTCTCTAAATGGCATAAAATAATTACAGCTCGATCTTGAACTTTGTCAAGCTCTTCCACATTCATACATTTCTGAAATAGAGATTTAAATATGTTAGTTAATTCAATTACCACAGAAGTCACTTGCTTTAACATTGATGAGCATAAAGCAATTGAAAGTAAGTTTTGCATCAAAATGTGATAATCATGTGACTTTAATGAAGAAAGTTTTTTGCTCCTTCATATTCACACATCCTGATATATTTGATGCATAGCCATCTAAAACTTTGACATTTTTTAAAACCTTGTAAAACACATTTTTTTCAGCTTTAAAAATCTCAAAACAAGCAGCAGGCAATTGATATTTGCCATTAGGAAGTAACATCGGATGAAGGTCTGGGCAAATCCCCATATCAATTAATTCAAGCTAACTCTTTAAGTCATCATTGGATATTCTATTCACATTGAGAATTATCCTGATAAAATTTTCGTAAACATTTTTCTCTATGTGCATCAAATCAAGGTTATGATGTAATAAATTATATTCCTAATAAGGCAACTTAAAAAATCTACTTTTTTTTCCAACTCATACTCATTAGGGTTATCTATTTTATTGTCCTCTTCATCACTTTGAACATCAAAATCAATAACTTTTATATGACTATCACCAACTTACATAATACGAGGCCATACACCTTCAAAGACTTCCCTCATTCTTTTCTTTGATGGAGTCATTTTTTCATATGTCAAATTTATATCTTTTAACTTTGACAAGATATTAGACCCACTAATGGGTAAATGCGATCTTCTCAACTTTTCAGTTCCATCAAATAGATGTTTTTGGAATCTAAATCGATGATTATCATCTAACCATCGATAATATCCCATATAACAGAACTTTCTACCGTTACGTAACCACATCGAACATATCTATGTAGCACAACATAGACAAGTATAATGACCTTTTGTACTCTAATCAGATAAATTTATATAAGCAAAAAAATTATTGATAGTCTATAATAAAGCAGCACGCATATTGAAGTTCTTTGCTTTTGACGCATCATAGGTCTCAACTCTTTTTCATAATTGCTTTAACTCTTTAATAAGAGATTGTAAGTAGATGTCTATATCATTACTCGAACTTTTTTCTTCGAGAATTATCATAGGCAATATAAATGACTATTGCTTCATAGCAATCCATTATGATAAATTGTAGGGAATTAATACAACTGACCAAGTACTATAAGAAGTATTAATCATTTGAAATGAGTTGAATCCATCAAATGTCAGTCCAAGTATAACATTTCGAGGATCAGATGCAAAGTCTGGAAACCTAGAATGAAATGACTTCCAGGCCAAAGAATCTGCAGAATGCCTCAATAATCCATCATCCGTTCACTTTTCATAATGCCACCTTATTATATGCAATTTTGGAAGACATGTAGAGTCGTTGAAGTCTTGGTATTAATAAAAAATAGCGTAAAATCTTAACAAGCTTTTTTTTTACACATACCTCATCACCATCATCATTCAAACTTTCATCGAAGTTTTTATCGACCTAACGAGAAATACCACACAAATAACAAGATTCTTGATTTTTTTTATCCCCCCAATACAACATGCAATTATTGGGACAACTATGAATTTTCTCATATTCGAGACCTAAATCCTTGATCATCTTCTTTGATTCCTTACAAGATTTAGGAATTTTTGCAAAAGAAAACATTTTTTTCATAAACTGTAATAATAAAGTTAGAAAGTTTCCCGTTTATTCACATAAGCATTTCAAGTGAAAAAGACGAACACAGAAAAAAAACTTTGAATGCTTCGATCCCTTAAAAAGTTCTTCGTTCATCTCTTCAAGCAACTTATAAAACTTTGATCTTCTTCTCTAGGTTGTTGGTCACATAAACCTATCCTAAGTTCACTAAATTCATGCATTTCAACATTGAACTGATTAAATCCTTCATTTTAGGGAAAAAAATTATGAAAATTTTGGTTATGAATGTTAAAAGCATATCACAATATGCCTTCAATGTCATTGCTATAAATGGATCATGTCGGTGATGAGGAGCCTTTAATGTTGAAAAAACTATAGTGGAAGACCTTGACGGTACAAACTCTCTATGAAAATATCAATTAATATATCCCAATAGAAATCCAATACAAATTAAATGCTCATAAACAACTTGACGCATTTGTCACTAAATATTAGCACATTTCACACATGGGCATAATATCATATTATCTTCACTTGTATTCTCAAATGCAAAATTAAAAAAAATTTTCACTTTATCTCTGTACTTTTGACTTAATCTTGACTTTTGCATCCAACTCTTATCCATTTATTAGTTGCTACATTATCAGACCAAATGTATATAAATAATTAATATGAAAACGAACATGTACAATTGCATAGTTTACTATGTTTTAAACAAAAGATAATAACAAGACTAGTACTTACACAAAACGAGAACTCTTTGTAGTTGTAAAACTCTGCTACTAGATATTAGCTACCAGATATTATGATTATTAAAACTCTGTTGCTAACGTAGACAGTACCTAAAAGTATTTGTAGTTAAGGTTGACATAAGGTGAAATAAGGTGGGTTTTGTAGAAAATTTTTTTCACAAAAAAAAATCATGAATTGCAAAAGCTGAAAGAATAGTCGAATGAAGTAAAAGCTAAAGTCAATAAGTTATGAATAGTCAAAATAAGGTTCTAAAAAAATAGTGCTCGAATACTAAAAGCGGAAGGAAAAGGAAAGTAAATTATATTTGGTCTGAAAAGAAAAATAGTATAATAATGAAAATGAAGCTTGAAGTTGGTGATTGGATGCACTAAGTTTGGGAAGATTTTTATTGGACAGGATTATGGAAGGCATTTACTAACAAAAAATGCCAATAATAATTCCCACATAATTATTTTTTGAATATATTATAGGCGCCTTGAACATATCGTCACACAAATTGTAAAACTATTATTGAAGGCATATATACAAGAAAGACAACTTTAATAATTGCTATCATAGTTTATAGATAATTACTGAAGGCGATTGCAGAAAATAACGCCTTCAATAATTTTCCTAAAATTTTTTTTCCATATTATTAAAGGTATTTTTTATTATAAAATGCCTTCAATATACCACGACGATAAATGGAAGGCGTTTATTAGAAATGACGCCTTCAATACACTTTTAAACTTAGTAATCCATTACTGAAGGCGTTTGTTAATAACAGACGCCTTCAAAATTTTTTCACCAAATATTTTGAGAATTATTAAAGGCATATTCTATTGTACAATGCCTTCTATATACTGTCACACAAATTGTGACACTGTTATTGAATGCGTCTTTTATTATAAAATGCCTTCAATATGCCACGATGGTAATAGAAGGCGTTTATTAGAAAAAGCACCTTCAATATGCCTCTAAACATAGTAATCCATTATTGAAGGAGTTTGTTAATAACAGACGCCTTCAAAATTTTTTCACCAAATATTTTAAAAATTATTAAAGGTATCTTCTACTGTACAATGCCTTCTATATACCGTCACATAAATTATGACACTGTTATTGAAAGCGTCTTTTATTATAAAACACCTTTAATGTACCACGATGGTAATGAAAGGCATTTATTAGAAAAGGCACTTTCAATATACCTCTAAACATAGTAATCCATTATTGAAGGCATTGTTAATAATAGACGCCTTCAAAATTTTCTCACTAAATATTTTAGGAATTAATAAATGTGACTTCTACTTAAAAATGCCTTTTATATGCAGCCACCCAAATTGTATCATAATTATTGAAGGTGTCTTTTATTATAAAATACCTTCAATATACCACGATAGTAATGGAAGGCGTTTATTTGAAAATACGCATTCAATATACCTTTAAATTTAGTAATCCATTACTGAAGGCGCTTGTTAATAACAGACGCCTTCAAAATTTTTTCACCAAATATTTTGAGAATTATTAAAGGTGTTTTCTATTGTAAAATACCTTTTATATACCACCACACAAATTATGACACTGTTATTGAAGGCATATATCCAAGAAAGATGCCTTTAGTAATTTCTATCACAGTTTGTAGATAATTATTGAAGGCGATTTTAGATAATAACGCTTTCAATAATTTTCTCAAAAAAATTTACTCAGATTCTTAAAGGCATCTTTTATTATAAACCGTCTTCAATAATTTGCTAAATCCATAATTATTGAAGGTGATTTTTTACTGAAAATACCTTTTATAATTTTTAGAAGGTGTTTTTTTTAACATATGCCTTTAATAAGTTTGTTGGACTAATTTAAAGGCATATAATTAAAGGTGTTTTTTTTGTAATAAACGCCTTTAATAATATCGAATAAAATTTTTAGGTCATTATTGAAGGCGTTGTTCCATGGAAATACCTTTAATAATTAATTTTATATTCATTTCCCTACCTTGAATATAGGAATTTACAAAGGGTTGGTACATAGAACGATTAAAAGTTGCATTATTCTACCAAACAAACCAAACCCTTAAACACTTTTCTAGCAGACCATTCCTTTCTTTCTCCCATTCGTCATCACCGACCTTCAACAAATCACCGTTGCGAACCTCTGTTTTAACTGATAAGTCTTTTTTGTTTTAGTTTACTGTTTTATTTACGCCTTCAATAGAGAATTTTTGTTTTCTCAGTTCTTTAATATTGACATATGCATTTATATATTTTCATTAACATCATCGTCAGCATAGTCGTCTAAGATTCTATTCATATTACTAGTATGTTGTTTCTATGTAATACGCATTAAATATTGTGGTTTGCTGAACCTTGTTGACTGATATTGTATTACCGAATGGTATTGTATGATATTGGGGGTTTGAAAAGTCATTTTTCATGCTAAATGGTTTGCTGAACCTTATTGTCTAATATTGTTTTGTTGAATGGGTTTGAATAGGGGCTGAATGGTGTTTCTGAGTGGTTTACTGAATGGTGTGTATGACCATATTGCTGAATGGTGTGCTAAATCCTGTTTCTGTACATAGTATGGTATTGATTGTATTAAATTAAGTATAATTATAAATTTAGAGGGTCATATTGTGTAATTCATATAATTATGATCAATATTGCAAGTAATATGAACTCCGAACAACATCATTCTCCTTCTAATGAACATATATAAGAAAGAAATGTAGGCCAAAAAAGAAAGGAAAGGGGCCCAAATAAACAAATCAAATTGACTGACACAAAAATTCATATTGACTTCAATCAAAGTGGGTAACTTATGTTGAAAGGTGCTACCAAGATGGCTACTCATATTGGAGCCATTGTTTGTCGAAAGATTTTAATTACATACACTGATTGGCGACGAGTTCTTGATGATCTAAAAGATGAGATACGGTAGTCCGTTGTGGTATGTTTATTTAACTATTTCATAAAATTTGTTACATGATCATTTAATTGAAATTCAATATGTTGATACTATTTGTGTTAACTTATTTAGGAACAGTTCGATGTCCCAATTGAGTGTAAAAATATTGTGTTGCAATCTACTGGGAAAGCTTTCAAAGACTTTAAAAATAGATTGACAACCCAATATATTTTACCATTGGCTGGTGAAGGTGATGTTTTGGCTGTTTCACCTGCAGCATATGCAAATGTCATAACTGTAAACACCATTTTTTAAAATTATTATTATTATTTATTTATTTATTTATTTAATTTTTTTTTCATTTTCATTTTTCTTTAATTTTTCTTTTCTTCTTTCTTTTTCCTTATCCGATTCAAGTTGACTAAGCATGAGTGCATTAAATGCACTATCCTTAAAATTTAAAACCACCACCAGCAGCCGCCAACACTAGCCAACTGTGAATATCAGTTTATCATGCCAGTTGAAAAAATGAGACTCAAATCCCTGAAGATCTGAGATTTGAACCCAACAAGCTCTATAAAATAAAACTTATAATCTGCGAAAAAAGAAGGGAAAATAATAAAAAAGGGGCGAAAAAATAGAGCTTTCTGTAAAAAAAAATTATTTTACAAAAATAAAAAAAAATAAAAACAGTCTCTTGGAACGGGGAACCCAACATTAGAAAAAGCTATCTACAAAAAAAAAGTTAATCGATTTTTTTTTAAAAAAAGAAGGGAAACCGAAACTTTGAGCCTCGATTTACGTCGATCGAGGTTATTTTCGATGAAAAAGATATCAGATCCAGAAAGCGTACGTCGAGGAGAACGTTTTGGCATCTTTTGAGATTTTTCAACAACCGATCGATGATCGACCGACAACCATCGACGACGGTTGACACAACAGACGGTGACTGACCAACTAGTCTAGAAAGAGAGGGTTTGAGTGTAGAGAGAGAGGGGGAGAAGAAAAAATGATAAAAAAATTTTTAGGCCTTTTATAGATACTGCTAAAGCCAAAATGACGTCGTTTCAATAAACTTTCAAAACGACATTGTTTTAGCCTCTGAAGATCCGTGCATCGACCCGTGACTCGACCCTGGGTCCACGTATTTGACTCGATTGCCTGACTCATCCTCAGACCCAGACTGGTTCATTTGACAGACCCAGGCCGGGACGAACCATCCCTGAATCGCCAAATCGAATCGAGCCATCGATCCGATCAGACTCGCGTTGATCGGATCGTTGAATGGTCCGATTCAGGTAAAAAAAATATTTTTTTATTTTTTTATATTATTTTTGTTATTTTAATTATTATTATTGATATTTATGCATGTAAAAATGTTTAAATTTACAAAAATAAATTTTTATTATTTTATAATATTAATTAATAATATAAAATTACTAAAAAAAATAAGAAAAAAAATTTTTATCCAACGATGAAATTCAAAGGTATTTCGAGTAATGATGCCTACGAAATCTCTAGGTAAGAAGATTTTTTTTAAGTACTACCAGCGTATTGGAGTGTTTATAAAAAATTTTCAATAAAATAAAAATTTTCCTTTTTTATTATAAAATAATAATAAATAAAAACTAATTAATAAATTAAGAATAAGTAATAAAAAATAAGACAAAAAAGAGAATTTTATCCGATGACGAGATTCTAAAAGTATTTCGAGTAGAGATGCTTTAAGAAATCCCTAGGTGAGAGGAGTTTTTTTAAATATTACTAATGTATTTGAATATTTATATAAAATTTTCAATATAACAAAAGTTCCCCTTTTCTTCAAAAAAAAAAAGAGAATAAAATATGTGCATCAACATAATAATATTCTGCATTGCATACGTGACATAATTTTTACGAAAAGTAAATTCAGACCTCCTAAGATGAGATTCTAAGGTATTCTGAGAAGCGATCTTAAGAAATCTCTAGGTGAGAAAAAATTCGTTTAATGTTACCAACGTAATGGAACATTTTAAGAATTATTTCAATAAAAAGGTTCTAATTTATTTTTCTTGAGTAAAATTTGAATAATAATTTTTTCAAAATAAAACAAAACAAACCAATTTTCAATAAATAAAAAAATCAAGAAAATTATTTTTCTAAACACTGAGAATGAGACTATTTTTAATCAAAATCAAAGGATAACACATAGTTAAGTTGTACCATTTTTAAACGGGCGTCGTGAGAGTGCTAATCCTTCCCCACGCGTAACTGACTTCTGAACCCAGACTGTTTCGCAGACCATAAAATTATCTTTTTAATAAATTTTAATAAATTTTAAAATCTTATTAAAAGGATAAATTTTAATATGTGGCCAATCACACATAGTCAAAAAAGATTGGTGGCGACTCCATTTTTCATTATTTTTTATTTCGTTTCTAAATTCGTCGGATGGACACAAAACCGTTACGACAGTTTGGCGACTCCACTGGAAAGAAATTGTTTTTAAGAGTCAGGCCAAAATTAACTAGTTTTATCCTCAAATTTTAATTTAAATAGTTCTAATTGATTTCTTAGATTTTTATTTTTCATTTTCAACCAAAAAAAAGTAAAAAAAAATTCAAAAACAAAAAAGTTCACACACATTTCTTTTACTATTTTCTTTTATACTTTATTTTTCTGTATATATTACTTTCAATAAATTAGGATACATTTGCACACATAATGACATGCTGCATTTCATGCATAAGCTCTATACCCGAGTTCTGTCCTTTATAGGAGGAAGTAAAGTACCTATACCCTCGTGAGGTGATAACCTCTTCAATGGCAAGCGAAATACTTCTACTCAAATTGAACCCTTTCCATTCATAGCCTGTAATGGGTGAGGATGGGAGCCCTTTACTAGTCTAGCGTGGATGACAGTAAGGAATAATTTGAAAACCTTTAGACACGTGTCAATCCAAACCCAGCATGTAATAAGCATAGGAAACCAACCTTAGGTACAGCTTCGTCTACCTTCTTGTAAGAAATGCCTAAGAATAAAAGTTATGTGTAATACAAAACAAAACAAAAAAATCTAAAAAAAAAATTATTTTCAAACCCCATCCTCACACTAACTTAATTTTATTTTTATTTTTTTTACATAAATTATATCATACAGTTCTGCATTGAGATATTTGCTTTAGGACATATTTCTCCTCAAGAAGTTTTCATGGATCCCATAAAACTTCAAATTTGCTCATCTTCAGTCAATGTCCCATGTGAGCTGTATAATGAAGTATATGTTTGGTCAAAAGAAGCCCAATAAAATAATGAAGATTGCTTGCCTATCGACTATGTGTCAAAGTTGCCTGAAAAGATGCATTTGGATCTCACACAGAATGATTTAGAAGATTTAGCTGCTATCTAGGGATAATTAAATGAGAAAAGAAAAGAAAGCTTTTGTAAGAAGTATGGGCAGATTGTATCCCTCATTTCAGTAGTGATCGATAAGCAATTGATAAGGGCAGTTATACAATTTTAGGATCCATCCTATAGATGCTTCACTTTTAATTGAAAAAATTTGATGCCAACTATTGAAGGGTATTCGATTTTACTCGGGACAAAACTATAGTGTTTAGATAAAGTATTCACTCGAAAGCCAAAATCAGGTTATTGCAAAAAGTTGACCAGGCTTATGGGGTTAAAGTGGAAACCATTGATTCTTTTACGAAGCCTAAAGGTGAACATCTCGGCATTCATTGGGACTTTTTTCGAAACTTCATTCAAGAGCATTTAAATGATGACAAAGGCATGGCCATGTTTGCTTTATCATTGTATGGCATGGTAATCTTTCCAAAGACTTTGGGTTACATTGAGATAACTGTGATGGATTTTTTTAAGCAAATTGAAACCCAAGCAATTAATCCCACACCAGCAATCTTAGCAGAAAGCATTCGATCAATGAATTTCTGTTGAAAAAATGAAAAGGGATGGTTCATAGGATGTGTACCGCTATTATATGTGTGGGTTATAAGTTGTTTTAAATGGGGGAAGAGTGCATTTTTAAAGCCGTATCTACAAAACAAAGCATCAATTGAAGAGTTCTACAAGAGTCAATGGCCAACATTGAAGATTAAGAAAGAGTGGGTCCTTTTCTTATAAAAGATTACCGATGATGAAATTGAATGGATGACACCTTGGATGCCTCAAGTGCCTTTGTTGTATTATAAAGGAAATGAGCCATGGATACCGTTGTTAGGATTATGAGGTATTATAAGTTACGCTCCGTTGATGGTGCTTAGGCAATTTGGTACAAAACAATTTATTCCTGCCACTCATGGCTTGGTTCAAGTAGAATTCATTTGTGGAAAACTAAATTCACTAAGAACCTCAGAGCAGTTAATCCAAGCCTGAAAAAAAACATGAAGAATGAGATTAGGGCCTCTTATTGACAAAGTCACTCATGATTATCAGATTTGGAAAGCAAGACAACCTAGAGACATAGTACTCTCTCCTGATGATAGCTTACACCAATCAGCTAATCTTTCAATAAAAGTACAATTATCAGAAGTTGAGCTTGTGAAGAAAGAATTAGAAGCTGAAAAAAAGAAATAAAATGAGAGAATTTGAGACTTTGTAAGAAGATGGGACAACTAAAGTATGAAGTAGAGATACAAGGGAACAGATTAGAAAAAACCATAAAAGAATGAGATGTGGTTAATAGTGATTTGAAAGATTTACACCAGGAAAATAAAAGGTTACAAATCTAATTCAAAATTAAAAAAGTCACTAAGTCTTACCTTAGTCAACAACACGAAGTGGATGAGCTCCAAGAAGAAATAAACCAATGAAAAGGCAAAGCATAAGAAAAGCAAGAGGAGACCACTAGAATTTTTTAAGAATGCTAGAATTGGAAAATGTTATACTTTACAACTTCAGCAAGATTGGAAGAATGCCAAAAAGAAAAGAAAAGAGAAAATAAAGCACTTTGAAGTACTAAATGAGACAGAATCACTTCATCGGATAATCCGAAGGTTAGAGCTACAACTGTAAGATCACAAGAATTATATTTTAGTAATGATAGATAAGTAGCATAGAAGGGAAAAAGATTGAATCTTTACATGTGATTCAAAAAGAGATGCTCATATGATGTAGAAAGTAAAAAGTTTAGAGAGGCAACAGTACATAAAGCATGTAACTAGTTAAGTTTGTAAGGCAATAAAAAAGGCATGAGAGATGGTTTAAAAGGTATAAGCATTAAGACAAGAAGTCAATCCTGTAGGAGAATATGGACAGCACCTAGTGAACTTTTTAGACGAGGCAAAAGACCATTATGAGCAAGTCAAACGCTTCTATGGATATAATTCTAGAATGATAAATCTCATGTAATCAAAGTTGTATGAAATCAATGAAAATTTATAATATTGAAATTTGTCCATGGGCAAATATTTTTTACTTGCATTCATGCATTATTTGCATAATTTTTGTTTTTATTTTCAAAAAAAAATTTCAAAAAAAATAAAATTTTTGACACATGGCATTTTGATTTTTCTAAAAATTTTATGGTAATAAAAGTTCAAGAATAGCTCACCCTTCAAAAATTTTAACTCAACCCACTTGTCATTCATACAATACCAGGACTCAAACAAGAATTATAGAATAAGAACAGACCAGTTGATTTGAAAGAATCGAGAAAGCTTAAGAAGAACTAAGAGAGGATCTCAGTACAATAAATGGATATGCTCAGGAAACTTGACAAGGAAAAAGTAGTAGAAAAAAAATCTTAGCTTTCAAGAGCAATCGTCAGACATGGTGGATCCTGTTTACCCTCCAGGTTTTGAGCCACAACCGACTCAACCTTCTCAAGAAACTATAGTACAAATTCTTATTCCCTATGGATCTTATCCAGGAATGACATTCACACCTATTTTGGGATAATTTTAAAATTTTGTTAATCTTGTTATGATGGAAAAATCGCCCGAGCCAATCCTAGTTCCTAATTTGAACGATCCCAAAGAAAAAAAAAGCTAAAGATAAAGATATCTGAGAAAGTAAAAGATAATAGTGCCAAGAAAAGATAAAGTTATTAGAAGAAAGGTTTAGAGTAGTGGAAGGAATAAATTTTTATGGTTTCACAGATGCAACCAAGCTTTATTTAGTCCCTGATATGGTCATTCCGCCTAAATTCAAGGTCCTTGAATTTAAAAAATATGATGGCACAAAACGTCTGATGACCCATATCACCATGTATTATCAAAAGATGATAGCACATACTCACGATGAGAAATTGTTAATACACATATTTTAAGATAATCTTACAGGTTCTACAGTTAGATGTTATGTTCAATTAGATAGGACTCGTATTCATTCTTAGCAAGAGCTTACAAAGGTATTCCTTACACAATATCGGCATGTCACAGATCTAGTTTTAGACCGTCTATCTCTACAAAGTATGAAAAAGAAAACAACTGAAAACTTCAAGAAGTATGGACAAAAATAGAGAGTCGTGATTGCACAAGTCCAACCTCCTCTCATCGAGAAAGAGATAACTGTTTTATTTATGAATACTTTGAAAACACCATACTATGATAGATTAATAAGCAATGCAACCAAGAATTTTACAGATATGGTGATATCGGGTGAGATTATCGAAACTACCATAAAGAATGGCAAGCTTAATACATGAGAAACAAATGGAGTAAATAAAGGTGGAGCTCCCAAAAAGAAAGAGAATGAAGCCCAAGTAGTAAACTATGTGGGGCAACAATTCAGAGGTTCACACCCTACTCTGTACCAATCTACCAAACCCATTACCCTTCGTAACAACGTTACATCCATCTTTCATCCATATCAACCATACCAACCATTATAACCATTAGTTTATTCATATCATTTTTAGCTATCTTTTTAGACACCCACCTATTCTTATAACCGTTCTGTTGTACCTACAAGATCAAAATGGAGAACTAATAGTGATCCAAGAGCCCTAAAAAATATCCAAGAAAAACTCACTTTTGATCCCATTCTCATGACATACACAGATTTGTATCCTTGACTTGTTGAGAAATATTTACTTGCTCCTATTATTGTTTAACCTTTGAAACCTCCGTTTCCCAAGTGGTATGATCCCAATTCGCATTGTGATTATCACTATGGGAATCCAAGTCATTTCACTGAGAATTGTACTGCTTTAAAGTGCAAAGTGCAGGGTTTAATCAATAAAGGGTGTTAAACTTTGATACCAACCAACAAAAGACTCCAAATGTTAATAGGAACCCTCTACCGAATCATACTAGGCCATCAATAAATGCTTTGGTTGATGGGTAAACAAGCTATGTGAAAAAAAGAATAGAAGAGGTAAAAACTCCTATGGCTAAAGTGTTTGAAGCCTTAGTCAAAGCTGACATATTGAAGCTAATAGAATCTCAGAATTGCTCTAAAGTAATTAACTCAACTAAGAGCTACAATTATCACAAAGGTTTTTTGGGGCATTCTATCGAGAGTTGTTACCAATTTTATTAAAAGGTGTAGAAGTTGATGGTTATGGGCCAAATAAAGTTTTACGAAGAAAGAAAAGAGTTGACAAAAATTAAAATGTCTACCATTGATTCAAAGAATAAGTTTATGCGTAGATCGATAACTATCTATTATGATGAAAAGCTGACATTGAAGTTAAAAAAGCTCATCTCCTGACCAATGGTGACAATTAAAGTTTATGATCTTTTGTCATATCAGAATGATAAAGTAGTACCATGAAAGTATGATTATGATGTCATAGTTAATCCAAATACTGTAAACATAATGGGCGTAGGAGGCATGACCTGAAGTGAGAGATATTATACTCCAGAAGATTTAGAGAAAGCCAAGAAAGAGAAAGCAAAGGTAGGAGAAGAAAAAAAGTCAGAATAATCTTGTCACAGCCTTAGGAAAAAAATTTTAAAAGCTAGCCTTTGTGAGTAAAGCTTGTGAATTTTTAAAGCTAATAAAACATAGTGAGTATAGCATGGTAGAACAGTTGAACAAGATGCCAGTTAAAATTTTATTATTGTCATTATTGCTCAGCTCAGAGTCACACCATAATGCTCTATTAAAAGTGCTAAATCAGGCATATGTGTATCATAATGCTTCTATTGAATATGTGGAACAGCTTGTTAGTAATATGACAATTACAAACTATATCTCTTTTAGTGATGAAAAGATTACTTTTGAAGGTCGTGGAAATACCAAAGCTCTTCACATTACTGTTAAATGTAAGAGTCATATAATAGCTAAGGTTTTGATTGATAATGGCTCATCTATCAATGTTATACCTATGACTACTCTAGCAAAACTCCATGTTGATGAATCTTATATGAAACCTAGTCATATGATAGTTTGAACCTTCGATGGAACCCGAAGAGAGGTATTGGGAGACATAAAAATGTCATTACAGATTGGCTCGTACATTTTTAATGTGAAATTCCAAGTTATAGATATTTCTCTTTCATACAGTTGCTTATTGGGTAGACATCCATATGATAGATGTTGTTCCATCCTCATTACATCAGAAAGTCAAATTCATTATTGTTAGGAAATTGATATGTGTAGTAAGAGAAAAAGATTTATTAGTCACCCAACTAGTAAATACTTCTTATGTAGAAGCAGCAGATAAAGCTTTAAAATGCACATATAATTTTTTTGAGCTGCTAATGCAGCATATATGGTTGAGGGATCTAAACTATATTCGTCACACTTATCTACGACAATTGAAATGGTTGTCAAACAGTTTATCAAGATGGGATGGCGACTTGGAGCTGAACTTGGAAAGAACCTGCAAGGAATCACGAAGCCATCGACCGTATATGATAAGAAAGATAGATTTGGCTCAAGGTATAAGCCAACAAAAAGGGACAAAGTGACAATGGTGAATGAAAAAAAAATAAGAGGATGGTTAATCTTGAGGGATATGAACCGGAGTAGAGCCCATAGTCATTCCATACCTCTATGATTCTTTTCGTTCGAGAGGATATATTTATCCAGATCTACCTACAGCCTTAAATGCAGGATTCATGAAAGAGTTTTTTGAGCTAGCCATTCAAATGGTGGATGACGAAGAAAAAAAAAATCGAGATGAAGAGTTGTTCTGCACCATTGTTTTACAAATTTCGAGCTAAATAACTGAAGAGTAGTAGAGTTGCCTATTGTCTTTAAAACTTCTGAAAAGTAATCTCTAATTGCTTTTATAAGCATTTGGTGATCTTTTGTAGTGTCTTTATGTTTGTTATTTTACTAAAAGACTTAGAAGATGCATTCGTATTCCTTCTATTATTTTTATCTTCATTTTGCTTTTCATTTACTTTTTCCATCATTTTCTTGCCATTCTATTTTTGTGTGCCAATATTCTCTTTATCTTACCCTTTTGTAGGGTCCCAAATAATGAACATGAAGATAATCATGACAATAATCTTGGATTTGATTTTAAAAACTTAATTTATGTTGATGAACTTGATAATAAGGAAGATTTAGATAATTACACACTGTCTCTTGATTTGTTAAAATTAATGAAACATGAAGATAAATCAATTGAACCCCACCAAAAAACTATCGAATCAGTAAATTTGAGATATGGTGAAAATAAAAGAGAGGTTAAAATTGGTACATCTCTTTTACCAGTTAAAAGATAGAAGTTAGAAGAGCTACTCCGAGAATATGTAAATGTATTCGCATAGTCTTACCAGGATATGCCAGGACTCAGTACTGATATTGTAAAACATAAGTTACCTTTGAAACCAGAATTTAAACCAGTACAGTAAAAGCTAAAGCGTATAAAACCAAAAATACTGCTAAAAATAAAAGAGAAAGTGAAAAAGTAATTTGATGCTGGATATTTGGAAGTGGTAAAATATCCTGAATGGGTAGCCAACATAGTACCCGTTCTCAAGAAAGATGAAAAAGTGAGAATGTGTGTCGATTATCAAGACTTAAATAAAACAAGTCCTAAGGATAACTTTTCTCTACCCCATATCGCTACTCTAGTAGATAATACTGTTAGGCACTCCACATTTTCCTTTATGGATGATTTCTTAGGCTATAATCAAATCAAGATGGCTCAAGATGATATGGAAAAAACCTCATTTATGATCATGTGAAAGACATTCTGTTATAAAGTCATACCTTTTGAGTTGAAAAATACTTGTGCTACTTATCAAAGAGCAATGGTGACTCTCTTTCATGACATGATGCATAAAGAGATAGAAATGTATGTGGATGATATGATTGCAAAATCTCGTGAAAGAGAGGATCATGTAGTCAATCTTAAAAAGTTATTCCACAGGTTGAAAAGATTTTAGTTGAAGTTGAATCATACCAAATGTACATTTGGAGCCAAATTAGAAAAACTATTGGGTTTTATGATCAGTGAAAAAAGAATTTGTTTAATCCAGATAAGATACAAGCCATCCAAAACTTATCTCCTCCTCATACCTCAAAAGAAGTACGAAGTTTCTTAAAAAGATTAAATTATATTGCTCGTTTCATCTCTCAACTCACTTATAAGTGTGATCCTATTTTTAAGCTTTTTAGAAAATATGATATTGGAGAATGGAATTATGAATGCCAAAAAGCTTTTGATAAGATCAAAGAATACTTGTCAAATTCACCTGTGTTGGTGCCACCGATGCCAGTAAAACATTTGATTTGATACTTGATAGTGCATAAAAATTCAATAGGATGTGTGCTGGGGTAAAGAAATGAAATTGATAAGAAAGAACGAGCAATTTACTACTTGAGTAAGAAAGTGCTGGGGCAAAGAGATGAAATTGATAAGAAAGAACGAGCAATTTACTGCTTGAGTAAGAAATTCACTAATTACAAGTCCAAATATTCACCTTTAGAGAAGATGTGTTGTGCATTAACCTGGACAGCTCAAAGACTTAGACAATACATGCTTTATCGCACTACTTAGCTTATAGTAAAACTAGATCCTATTAAGTATATCTTCGAAAAGCCCTCATTGACAAGGAGAATAGCACGATGACAAGTTATGCTTTCAAAATATGATATTATTTATATGACTCAAAAGGCTATTAAGGGAGTGCAATAGATGAATTTCTTACGGATCGTGCAGTCGAAGATTATGAGCAAATGAAATTAAATTTTTCTGATGAGGATGTGATGGCCATTGAAGAAAATAAACCTATTAAAAAATCATAAATGATGTATTTTGATGGAGCTACTAATGCTTTAGGACATGGTATTAGAGTAATTTTGATATCTCTTGATGGGCATTATTACCCCATCACAGCCAGGTTAAATTTTAATTGCACAAACAATGTGGCTGAATATGAGGCCTATGTTATGGGTCTACAAGCATCAATTGAAAAGAAGTTCAAAGTGTTAGATGTGTTTGGAGATTCAGCTTTAGTTATTTATCAGTTACAAGGTGAATAAGAGATAAAAGACTCTAAGTTGATCCGGTACCATAAATACATCTCTGAGTTGGTCAAACAATTTAAAAAAGTTCAATTTGAGCATTTACCCAGAGAGAAAAACCAAATTGCTTATGCACTGGCTACTCTAGCTGCAATGATTAAAATAGATGCAAATATTAAAGTTCAACCCATCAAGCTGGATGTGAATGATGTAGCAGCACTTGCTCAGGTGTCGAAAAAGAAGTTGATGGGAGGCCATGGTATCATGATATCATACAATACATTAAAAGCCAGTAATACCCAAAACATGTAAAAGAAAATGATAAGAAGACTATCAGAAGATTGGCTATGAGTTTTTTCATTGATGAAGATATCTTTTACAAAAAAGGTCGAGATCAAGTGCTTTTAAGATGTGTAAATGCAACTGAAGCAAAGAAAATTATTGAAGAAGTGCATGATGGAGTTTGTAGGGCACACATAAATGGTCATATAATGGCTAGATAAATTATGAGAGCTGGCTATTATTGGTTGACAATAAAGGGTGACTGTATTGATTATGCTAGAAAATATTATAAATGTTAGATTTATGCTAACAAGATTCATGCTCCACCATCAACATTACACGTTCTGGCTCATCCGTGGCCATTCTCTATGTAGGGCATGGATGTCATTGGTCCCATCACTCCAAAAGCTTTGAATAGGCATAGATTCATTTTTGTGATGATTGATTATTTCACCAAATGGGTAGAAGCTGCATCATATACTAGCGTGACCTGATTTGTGGTATGTAGGTTCATAAAAAGAGAGATAATATTTCGATATGAGCTTTCAGAGATAGTTATTTCTGATAATACCAAAGACTTAGACAATAAAATGATGAATGAAGTATGCACCCAGTTCAAGATCCATTATCATAATTCGATACCGTATCGTTTGAAAATGAATGAGGCAGTGAAGGCTGCGAATAAGAATATCAAAAGAATCCTGAAGAAAATGATTGATACTTATAAAGATTGGCATGAGAAGTTGCCTTTTGCTTTGCATGCTTATAAAACATCAGTCCGAACATCTATTAGGGCCACCCCGTCCTCTTTGGTATATGGAATGGAAGCTGTGCTATCGATCGAAGTAAAAATTCCCTCACTGAGAGTCCTAATGGAGGTAGAATTAGAGGAAGCAGAATGGGTTCAAAATCATTATGAGCAGTTAACTTTCATTGAAAAGAAAAGACTGTCAGCACTTTGTCATAGTCAATTATATCAAAAGAGGATGATGAGAGCACATAACAAGAAAATTCATCCCTGTTGCTTTAGAGAATGAGACTTAGTGCTAAAAAGAATCCTTCCAAATCAACATGATAATCGAGAAAAATGGACACCAAATTGAGAAGCCTGTATGTGGTGAAAAAGGCTTTTTTGGTAGGGCATTGATTTTGATAAAAATAGACGGAGGTGATTTGCCTATTCCAATAAATTCAGATGCTGTAAAGAAATATTTTGCTTAAAAAAAGAGAAAAAAAATGATGACTTATCTAAGCTGAAAACCTGAAAAAGATGACTTGGATATGAAGGAGAAGCATCACCAAAAAAAGATCCCACAACATCGGGGCAAATGTAGTTTGACAAACTTTAAAGGATTAAAAAAATCATCTGATTTAGTTTTAGAAAAAAATCTGAGAATATTTTACTCGTGATTATCTTCTGATCATTACTTGGGGCACCTTTGTTTCAACTCAAACACTTTTCCATGCACTTGTTATCAGCCTAATGAAATATGCTAACTTTCTTTTAGAAATAATGCCTATCCATTCCTCTATTCTCATTTGATATTTTCATTCACCGTACAAATAGGAGAGATGTGTGATTACATTTCGTTTGTCTTGAACTGAAAATGATGAAAGAAAGACAAATACCAAAGATCCTAGCATTACTTTAAAAAAAAAAGTTAACAAAGGCAAATGAAAAATAATGAGAAAAGCATAACAAGACATTGATGTTGCAGACCTTTGAAGAAGAAAAGTATTGTTAAGGAAGATTACAATGTTTAAAACAGATTGGTTATATGGCAATTGTTGAGAATTCTGATTAAAAAAAGTAAGAGATTTCAAAAACCTTTTTACTACAATGGATAATTTTGATTGCATTACATGCATTACATCCAGAGCACTCAGTACATGCATCCATGAGCAATTATAATAAAGATAAAAACTTTTCATTTCTAATAATAAATGAAAAACAAGATTTTGATATTCGGATGAAGATAATAATCAAACAAGAGATTTCAAAAGATAGAAATTTACTTGTTCAAATATGAGAACTCAGTTTCAAAAACAGATGAGAATTTTTTAAAGTTGTTGAGCCTTTGCTGAGAGGAGCTTTTCTAATATGAGATTTTTTTAAAAGTTGTTGAGCCTCTGCTTAGAGGAGCTTTTTCAAGATAAGAATTTTTAAAGTTGTTGAGCTTCTGCTGAGAGAAACATTTCCAAGATGGAATTTTAAAATTGTTGAGCCTCTGCTGAGGGAAGCTTTTTCAAGATAAGAATTTTTAAAGTTGTTGAGCCTTTGCTGAGATGAGCTTTTTCAAGATTTTTAAAATTGTTAAGCCTCTGCTTAGAGGAGCCTTTTCCAAAATGAGAATTTTAAAGTTGTTGAGCATCTACTCAAAAGAGCTTTTCCAAAATGAAAATTTTAAAAGCTGTTAAGCCTCTGCTGAGAAGAGCGTTTTTAAGAGAATTTTAAATTTGTTGAACTTCTGCTGAGATGAGCTTTTTCAAGAGAATTTTAAAAGTTGTTGAGCCTCTGCTGAGAAAAACTTTTCTAAAATGAAATTTTAAAGTTGTTGAGCCTCTGCTGAGAGGAGCTTTTTCAAGAGAATTTTAAAGTTGTTGAGCCTCTACTGAGAAGAGCTTTTTCAAGAGAATTTTAAAATTATTAAGCCTCTGCTCAGAAGAGCCTTTTAAATTTTCAAAAATGTTGTTGAACTTCTGGAGTCTTAAAATAATTTTTTTTGTGCTCAATGTTCTTTTTCTTTCAAAACAAAAATGGTTGTTTGTTTGTCTTTGCCTTATTCTTGATTCTCAAAAATAGGCAAAGAGGGACAACTGTAAACACCATTTTTTTAAATTATTATTATTATTATATTTTTTTTTCATTTTTTATTTTTTTTTATTTTTTTCTTTCCTTCTTTTTTTTTTTCCTTTTTCTTCTTCCTTATCCGATTCAAGTTGACTAGGCATGAGTGCATTAAATGCACTCTCCCTAAAATCCAAAACCACCACAGGCAACCACTGACACTAGCCAATGCGTGAATATCAACTTATCACGCCAATTAAAAAAATAGGACTCGAATCCTAAAGATCTGAGATTTGAATCCCAGTAAGCTCTATAAATAGAGCTTGTAATCTGCAAAAAAAAAGAGGGAAAGGAATCAAATAAAAAAGGTAAAAAAAATTTTTTAAAAAAGAGCTTTATGTAAAAAAAAAAAAAGCAAAACCATTTTGCAAAAACAAAAAAAAAGGGTAGAAACAGTCCCCTGAAATGGGGAACCTAGTGCCAAAAAAGCTACCTACAAACAAAAAGTCAGTTGATTTAAAAAAAAAAGAGATCGAAACTTTGAACCCCGATCTACGTCGATCGAGGCTATTTTTTTATGAAAAGGATATTGGATCCAGAAAGCACATGTCGAGGAAAACGTTTTGGCCTCTTTTGGGATTTTTCAGCAACTGATCGATGATCGGTTCGTAACCACTGACGACGATCGACACGACGGACAGTGATCGACCAACTGGTCTAGAAAGAGATGGTCTGAATGTAGAGAGAGAGAAAGAGAGAAAAAAAAAATTTGGGCCTTTTATAGAAACTGTCGAAGCCAAAAAGACGTCGTTTTAGTCTTTGAAAATTTACGCGTCAACCCGTGACCCGACCCTAAGTCTGTGCAACCGACCCGATTACCAGACTCATCTTCAGACCCAGACTGATTCATCTGAACTAACCTAGGCCAGGCCTAACCATCCTTGAACCATCAGACTAAATCGAACCACCAATTTGATCGGATCCGCTTTGACCTAACCATTGATCGGTCTGATTTAGGTAAAAAAAATTTTTTTTGACTTTTTTTAAAGATTTTTTTATATATTATTTTTCTTATTTTAATTATTATTATTGATATTTATGCATGTAAAAGTATTTAAATTTACAAAATAATTTTTTATTATTTTATAATATTAATTAATAATATAAATTTGATAAAAAAAATAAGAAAAGGAAATTTTATCCGAAGATGAGATTCAAAGGTATTCCGAGTAGTGATACATACAAAATCTCTAGGTGAGAAGATTTTTTTTTAAGTACTACCAGCGTATTGGAGTATTTATAAAAAATTTTCAATAAAATAAAAAATTTTCTTTTTTTATTATAAAATAATAATAAATAAAAACTAATTAATAAATTAAGAATAAGTAATAAAAAATGAGACAAAAAGGAAATTTTATCCGATGATAAGATTTTAAAAGTATTTCGAGTAGATATGCTTTAAAAAATCCCTAGGTAAAAGGATTTTTTTAAAAATATTACCAGTGTATTGGAATATTTATATAAAATCTTCAATATAACAAAAGTTCCCATTTTCTTAAAAAAAAAAAGACCATAAAATATATGCATCAACATGATAACATTCTGCATTGCATACATGACATAATTTTTACGAAAAGTAAATTTAGACCTCCTAAGATGAGATTCTAAGGTATTTCAAGAAGCGATGCCTAAGAAATCTCTAGGTGAGAAAAAATTCTTCTAATGTTACCAACGTAATGGAATATTTTAAGAATTATTTCAATAAAAAGGTTCTAATTTATTTTTCTCGAATAAAATTTGAATAATAATTTAAAAAAAAAAAACAAAACAAACTAATTTTCAATAAATAAAAAAAATCAAGAAAATTATTTTTCCAAACACTGAGAATGAGATTATTTTAATCAAAATCAAAGGATAACATATAGTTAAGTGGTACCATTTTTAAACGGGAGTCATGGGGGTGCTAATCCTTCCCCACAAGTAACTGACTCCCGAACCCAAACTGTTTTGCAGATCGTGAAATTATATTTTTAATAAATTTTAATTAATTTTAAAATCTTATTAGAATGATAAATTTTAATAGGTGGCCAATCGTACTTAGTCAAAAAAGATTGGTGGCGACTCCATTCTTCGTTATTTTTTATTTCATTTCTAAATTCGTCGAGTGAACACAAAATCGTTACGATAATAACTGTTGAAGATTGGATAAATTTTGTTCAATATCAATTTTCAGAAGATTTCTCGGTAGCAAAACCATTACCAAATTAGTCTAAGTTTATAAGTCTTTATGCATTATAGCCTTTGATCTTCATATGTGATTGACGTAATTTCTTGATATTATAAAAATTAAAGAACAACATCAGGGCCAAACAGTAATATCACCATCGGACAGCAAGAAAAGGATACGCAAATGTAAAGTATGAGCTTGTATGTATTCGCATACTTGATTTATACTCATTAATGAATAATTATGAATATTCATTTCATACATTCTGATTCTTTTATTATGATAATTTAATAAGAATCGGTGAGCTCAAACATAAAAGTTTTCAGATGAGATATCTGGAAATAAGAACATCTACGAAAGGATGGATCTTTCACAGATGAAGCAACCGAGGAAATGGTAAAAAAGATTGTATGTATAACTGATTTTTTTAAATAATGTATGATTGGCATTGTGGATGTATGCATGAATGTCTACTAGCTTGTGTAGATTTGTTCTAACAGCCCAACTTATTATTGTCTTTCAGGATGATTATGCTGCCAAAGTAAAATCTGGTGAACAGGCAACCTAGTATGACGAAGATCCTTTGTCTTTAGCATTAGGCACTAAAGAAAGGCCTGGTTGGGCTCATGGGATTGGTAATTTTATCTTACCATCAACGTATTTTGGTAAACAATCTAAAATCTCACGAATGAAAAATGCACAATATAAAGCAATAATTGAGCAATAATAGCAACAAATTAATGACTAGGAGCAACGCCTTAATGACCAACAGCAAAGACTCACTGCTTTAGAGTCTATGTTAGCAGTAATGCAACAGGCTATGTCAGTACCCCAGCCTGATAGCATCATCCCCGTATGAAAAGCTTTCAATGCAAGTAAGGAAGCCATCCCATCATTCGTTACCACTTAAAAAGTATGAAATTATTTATAATTTGAATATTAATTTGTTTATTACATTGATTGATTTGGTTTTAATACTTATATTTCATTACATATTGTAAAAGGATGTTCAGACTCAAAATCTGACCTTTGCCTAAGCTTCTATGGATGAGTTAACAAAATATTCGTTGGAGTATTGTACTGACAGAAACTTCATATCCATTGAGTCTAAGGAAGACTTATTTGATAAACAATCATTTTCTTTCATTGGTGTAGATGAGGTGAAAGAATTTTGTGAAATAAATGAATTGTGAAATAAATGAATTTTGTGAAATAAATGAATTATCAGCTGCTGAAATTGTTACTTATATAAAGTTAGCTTATAAATACAACTATGCACATTCAATATGTAGTAAGTTAGTATTATAGTGTCACACTAACCAGCAGTGTTGATTGGTATCGTATAGCTTCCTATACAGAGAGCTGAAAGGGAGATAATTGACGAATAGATTTATATTCATTGATCTCAACTTCATTAGTGAGCAGAATGACACAGTTGTGTATCGTACTAATCATGTGATTCAATGCATGAAAAGACTGATTGATTATTATTTGCTCCCATATAATGCGCAGTAAGTTATATTCCAACCTTAATTACTCCAACCTGCTCCATTCTATGATCTAATGCATATTCTGAGTATATCATTGTTATTATTTTTCAGTCGTCATTGGGTGCTTATTGTGATTGACACCAAATCCTTAATGTCATACCTTCTTAATTCAGTTAATCCAACGGCGATGCCTAACCCCGATATTCAAACTTTTATAAAGAGGTATTACAATACTTTACTATATTATACATGTTCTGTTGTTTCATAAAAAATTTTATTTATGGTACCACTAATTTTTTTTCTTTTCAATTTAGGATAATATTTGTATTCAATAAGAAGATAAAGAAATCGAAAAGGGTGTCATTACTGGTAAATGTCAAATTTATTCTTTTAATACTGAGTTTGTGTAGATAAATACTTTTTAAATAGACTCAATTTAATTTTCAAGTACCTCATCAACCTGATAATACTAAATGTGGATATTATGTCCTTCGGTTTATGTGAGAGATACTGTTACATGATTTTATGACCACACCATTCATGGTTAGTATAAATTTCATATACTCGTTATATATTAAAAAAATAAAATGGTACATTATGTTCCCATTTGTTAACATTGACTTCTTTTTTTTTTTTTAGTAGAAGGGTAAAGAAAGCTTCACGAAAGAGGAGCTGGATGAAGTCCGTAAAGAATGGTGTGATTATGTATTGTGATTGTTATAATGTCTAGATCCGAAGATCTAACGCTAAACGTTGGCTTAAAGGAGTCACCACCAATCTTTTTTATCTATGTGCGATTGACCACCTAAGGAATCTATCCTTTCAAGGAACACCTAAGCTTAAAGGTCCCTAAAAAAAAAGGTTCAGGTCTACTAACCAGAACAGGGTTCAAGAGTTCGGTTACGTGTGAAGAAGGTTATAGCGCTCTCACAATGCCCATCGAAAGATGGTACCAGCTTAATTTTTTGTTATCCAATAAGGCTTAAAAAATTATCAAGTAATTAATTATTGAAAATTATTTTCAATTGACTCTAATACTTTTAGCAAAAAATTGAGAAAATTCTCTCACCTCAAGAGTATGCAAGGAAACTACTGTTTCTTTGCAAAGGCTCCATCATTGGATTATTTAAGATTAAAAAAAATTCAAGAAAAAAAAGAAAAATAAATAAAATAAAATAAATGATTCAGCTGTAGATATAAATCTTTTTCTCTTCAAAAATTCATTGCTTTTGTACAAGAAAAATTAATACTTTCAACTTTTCTCCAAAATATTTTTTCAAAACTTTAATTTCGAGAAAAATTGATACTTTTAACTTTCCCTAAAAAAAACCTTTTTTAGAAAATTATTTCTAAAAAAAATTGATACTTTCAACTTTTCCTCGAAAATATTTTTTTAGAAAACTCATTTTCAAGGAAAATTGATACTTTCAATTTTTCCTTAAAAATATTTTTTTTAAAACTTATTTTCAAGGAAAATTAATACTTTCAACTTTTTCTCAAAAATATTTTTTAGAAAACTTATTCTTAAGGAAAATTAATACTTTCAACTTTTCCTTAAAAATATTTTTTTTAAATTTTATTTAAAGAAAATAAAATAAAAAGTACTAAATAATTATAATCTAATCAATAAGTAATAATAATAAATAAATAAATGAAAAAAAACCTTGGACGACTCGGCTTAGCGGCTCGGCTCGAGGAAGAAAACGGCTCGCACTCGGGTCACACGCGGGTTGGCTCTCGGGTCAGGTCGCCCTATTTCAAAATACGCCGATCCTCTGGGAACAGTAACGCCAAAACGACGTCATTTTCAACAGGTATAAAAAGGCTATAACCTCTGTTTTTCAGTAGATCTCCCTTTCCCTCTCTCTCTCTTCCTTTCCTTTCCTCCTCTCTCTCTACCCGAATGAAAAACTTCGATTGAATCTTGTCAAATTCTGGAAAACATCGTCAGAATTTGAGTTTTTCACTGAAAGTTCGTCGAAAAGTTGATCAATTTTCTGGAAATAGTTACCGAAAATTAGGTAACTGATCAAAAAATTCAAACGGTGCCGAAAAAGTCACCGAAAAATTCAAACTTTGTCAAAAAATTCAACCAAAATCTGAAAATTTTTCAGAAATTTCCAAAAAAAAAATCACCCAAAATTCTCCAAATTTTTTTAAAAATTCTTGAAATTGTTTCTGATCTTTCTGAACCTCTTTTTTTCTTCTCTTTTGCTCTCCCTCTCTTCCGACGTTTATTTTCTCTGTCTGTGTGTTTCCTATTCTATTCCAGCACCTATTTATAGGGATTAATCAGAAGAGTTTCTGATCAATCCCAATTTCCTTTAGGATTTGGATTTAATCTTTGAATCCAATTCCAACTCTGCCAGCCCCAAATTCAAACCAGAATTTCAATTGCTCCTAATCTAAATTCCAATTGGGTAAGCAGAAAAAGAAATAAAGAAAAGAAAAAAATAAATATAATATATTTATAGATAAAAATATTAATAGATAAATAATAATAAAGTATATATACATTAACAGATAAATAATAAAAAAATAAACAAATAAATAATAAATAAATAAATAAGGTACAAAAAATAAAAATACAAAATACAAAATAAAAAAAAAATAAAATGGGCTAACCCATTTAGACCAGGCCCAATTGATCCGGGCTTGGATCAAATTGGGTGTCTATAGCTGCCCCTCATTATATATTTTCTATGAAACAGGAATTTTGCAAAGACGTAGACACTCATTCAAGACTCAACTTGGCACATTTTTTTTTGCTTCTTTTTTTTTCTTTTTTTTTTTTTAAATTTTAATCAAAGCTCCTCTAAGTAGAGGCTCAATGACAGATACCCAACAACTTTGGAAGAATAAACGAAGGCTCCTCTAAGCAGAGGTTCAATGACTTTGGAAAAATAAATTACTCCTCTAAATAAAAGCTCAACAATTTCAGAAAAATAAACAAAGCTCCTCTAAACAGAGGCTCAACGACTTTGAAAAAATAAATAAAACTCCTATAAACAGAGGTTTAACGACTTTTGAAAAGTAAATTGCTCCTCTAAACAAAGTCTCAACAACTTTTGGAAAGTAAATAAAACTCTTCTAAACAGAGGCTTAATTACTTTTAAAAAATAAGAGGCTCCTTTAATCAGAGACTCAACGACTTTTGAAAAATAAATAAAGCTCTTTTAAACAGAGGCTTAATGACTTTCGAAAAGTAAATTGCTCCTCTAAACAGAGGCATCACGACTTTGAAAAAATAAATAAAGCTCATTGACGATCAAGTCCAAAGGAGTTAAAAATCATGTTCGAAAGAATTTCAGGAGATTATGCTCAAAGGTCTTACAAATCAACCCTGATACCGAGAAATATCCTATTTCAAAGATTAAAAACTTACCTGACAAGCTTTTTCTCAAATTTAAAAATGCATTTACATTTGTCTTCTCTATGTAGGATGTTGGAATACCCCTACTTCTTGAATTTATGCACTATATTTTCTTGAATGTAGTATATGCTATACAATGCATGCTATGCAAATATTGGCTAATTGATTCCTATTCAATTGTGGTACTTAAGTTTCTCAAGCTCTTTTCTTAGGCCCCAAACCCTTGATTCTTCAAAGACAAAATTACGCTGATTTTTTAAGATCAAGCCAGTGTAGCTCTCAATCATCTATTCCATTCAATTCTCACATTTTTCCTGTAAGAAATCTCTTTCCAAATTCAATGTCCTTATAAAAAACTGAACATCTCGATTCTGCCTTTATCACTCTTGACTTCTTTAATGTAATGTAAAAATCTTTCATGCCATTATTCATTTATCAATCATTATTCCAAACTCAAAAAGTAAGAATGCATTTGCATATTTTTCCATTGTAGGATATTAAGAAGAAAAGAATAAGAATGGTTGAGAAATAGTCAACAGAAGAGGCACACAAAGAGTGAAATAGAATATCTTTTATTAGCAAGATGTTGACAAACTTTGGCCAAGAAAGAATTATAAGGATAAGTATAAGGAGACAAAGCCGAAAAATGAACAATCGGACAATCATGATAACACATCTTAAGGTTTTTCTGAAAATTCAACCATCTGATGCATTCAACAACTTAGAATTCCTCTGAATTTGCTAGTCTCCATGTCAACGAATTTTCAAATTTGATGTTGTATTCCCCTTATCTAAGTTACCTTTTCAGGTTTTCAACTTAGATAAACCCCCTATAACTCAAACTGCCCTTTTAGGGTTTTCACCTTGAGTCCTACTTTTTCATTTCTTTTTTTCTTTTTTTCTTTTCATTTTCATTTTTTTCATTTTTCATTTTTTTCATTTCATTTTTTCTTTTTTTTTTAAGCATAGTATTTCTTCACAGCATCATAATTTATAAGATGGGGTAAATCATTTCCATCCATCTCAGTCAGTATCAGTGCTCCACCCGAGAAAGCTCGTTTCATCACATACGACCTTTCTCAATTCGAAGTCTATTTTTCTCTATTATCGTGCTGGGTTTTGAGGATTCTTTTCAAAATCAACTCTTCTTCTCGAAAGTAATGGGGTTGAATCTTTTTGTCATAAGCTCTCATCATTCTTTTTTGATATAACTAATCATGACACAATGTAGTCAATCTCTTTTCTTCTATGAAATTTAACTATTCATAGCATTCTTGAATCCATTCAGCTTCTTCCAATTTAACTTCTTTTATAACCTTCAAGGATGGGATCTTCACTTTCACTGGTAGTACAGCTTCTATCTCATAAATCAAAGAAAATGGGGTTGCCCCAGTAGAGGTGCTCACTGACGTTCGATATGCATACATTGCAAATGGTAACTTCTCATGCCAATCTTTATAAGTCTCGATCATCTTTTCAAAAATCTTTTTTATGTTCTTATTGGCTGCCTTAACTGTCCTATTTATTTTTGGAAAGTATGGTATTGAGTTATGATGCTTGATCTTGTATTGAGCACATATTTCTTGCATCATCTTACTATTTAGATTTTGGCATTGTCTGAAATAATTTTTTTTAAAAGTCTATATCTACAAATGATCTCTCTCTTTATGAACTTGTAAACCACAGATTGTGTTACATTTGCATATGATGCTGCCTCCACCCATTTCGTGAAGTAATCTATCATCATAAAAATAAATCTATGTCCATTAAAAGCCTTTGGGGTGATAGGACCGATGACATCCATGCCTCACATTGAGAATGGCCAAAGTGGTACCATAACATGTAAAGCAGATGACAAAGCGTGGATCTTATCAGCATATATCTGGCATTTATGGCATTTACGAGCATAGTCAATGTAGTCACTCTCCATTGTCAACCAGTAATATCCTACTCTTATGATCTATCTCACCATCATATGTCCACTGGCATGTGCCCCACATATTTCATCATGTATCTCTTCAATGATTTTTCTTACTTCAGCCTTACTAACGCATTTTAGTAATACTTGATCATGATTTTTTTTGTACAAAAAATTCTCATCCAGGAAAAAACTCACAGCTAATCTTCGGATAACCCTTTTATCATTTTTTGTTGCTTGAACTGGGTATTGCTGATATTTAATATACTATAAGATATCATAATACCAGGGTTTTCCATCATCTTCTTCTTCTACATTGGAGTAATGAGCTGGCATATCTTTAACATCTAGCCTGATGGATTAAATATCAGTATTGTCATTAATTCGAATCATTACAGCCAGAGTAGCTAAAGCATCGATAATCAGATTCTCTTCTCGAGGTAAATGATCAAACTGGATATCTTCAAATTACTTTATCAACTCTAAAACATACATATGATATAGAACGAGTTTTGAATCTCTCGTCTCTCATTCTTTTTTCAACTGATATATAATTAGAGTTGAGTCTCCAAACACTTTTAATGCTTTCACTCTTCTATCTATAGCAGCTTGTAAACCTATGACACATACCTCATATTTAGCAATGTTATTTGTGTAATTAAAATTTAACCTCACTGTTATAGGACAGTATTATTCTTCTGAAGAGATCATAATCACCCCAATTTCTTGTCTCAAGGCATTGGTAGCTCCATCAAAATACATTTTTCAACACTTTTCTTCATGCTTCCCTTTTTTCAGTTGAAAAATAGTCATTAGATCTTCATCAAGAAATTTTAACCTCATTAGTTCATATTCTTTAGTAGCACGATCTGCAAGGAACTCCGCTATAGCACTCCCTTTTATTACCTTTTGGCTTACATATATAATATCATATTTCGAGAGCATTACTTACCATCTAACAATTCTTTTTAGACAAAAAAAGCTTCTAAAAAATGTATTTAATTGAATTCAGTTTTACTATGAGCCATGTGGTATGATAGAGCATATACTATCTGAGTCTTTTAGCAATCCATGCTAATGTACAACATATTTTCTCTAATGAAGAATACTTGGATTCATATTCTGTGAACTTTTTTCTCAGATAGTAAATAGCTCTCTCTTTTCGGCTAGACTCATCTTGTTGCCTCAGCACACATCCCATTGAATTTTTACATACTGTCAAGTATAGGATTAAAGGTTTTCCTAGAACATGTGGCACTAACACTGGAAGATTTGACAAGTATTGTTTAATTTTATCAAAAGTCACTTGACATTTCTCATTCCATTTTCTAGGATTATTCTTATGAAAAAGCTTAAATATGGGATCACATTTGTAGGTAAGCTGAGAGATAAATCGAGAAATATAGTTTAATCTTTTCAAAAAATCTCAAACTTCCTTTGGTGTACTCAGAGGTGATAAATTTTGAATGACCTGTATCTTGTCTGGATCAACTTCAATTCCTCTTTTATTGACCACAAAGCCTAGTAACTTCCCTGACTTTACCCCAAAGGTGCACTTGGCTGGGTTTAACATGAGTTGAAACTTTTTCAATCTCTCAAATATCTTTTTGAGGCTGGTGACATGATCTTCATTCTCATAAGATTTTGTAATCATATCATCTACATATACTTCAATCTCTTTGTGCATCATATCATGAAAAAATGTCACCATAGCCCTTTGGTATATTGCTTCAGCATTCTTTAACCTAAAAGGTATGACTTTGTAACAAAAGGTTCCCCACATAGTCACGAAAGTAATCTTTTCCATATCATCTGCAGCCATTTTTATCTGATTATACCATGAGAAACCATCTATACAGGAAAAAATTGAATGCCTAGCTGTGTTATCTACTAGTGTGTCAATATGAGGTAAAGAAAAGTTATCCTTTGGACTAGCCTTATTCAAATCACGATAGTCTACACATATTCGTACCTTTCCCTCTTTCTTAAAAACTGATACTATATTGGCTACCCACTCTGGATACTTAGCCACTTGTAGAAAACCTGCATCATTTAGCCACTTGTAGAAAATCTGCATCACTTAGCCACTTGTAGAAAACTTGCATTAAACTATTTTTTCATCCCTTCTTTGATCTTTAGTAGCATTTTAGGCTTTATTCACCTCAATTTCTATTAGACTGGCGTATATTCTAGCTTTAGAGGTAATCTGTGCTCTACTATCTCTGTGCTTAACCTTGGCATATCTTTGTAAGACCAAGCAAACACATCTATGAATTCTCAAAGTAGATCTACCAAATGTTACCTATCTTCTCATGAAAGTGAAGTGCCAATTCTGACATTTTTTTTATTTTTTTTATCTCTCAAATTCACTAAGTCAATTATCTCTTGATAAGACTCAATTAGTTTATTTTCTTGTTCGATCAATCTCATTAGGTCCAAAAATATAACATATTCTTCAAAATTCTCTTCATTGTCAAGTTCATCAGTGTTAATTGAATTCTCAAAACTAACCTCTTGATTGTTATCATAATTATCTTCATGTTCATTTAAAGACTTGAAATTGGATGAAATGGGATATGTTGATAATATGTGTTTGAAAAAATGGCAATAATAAAGACATAAGAAAAAATGAATGAAAATGCATCCTTCCTAATCTTTATTAAAACAATAAAAGATAAATGACCTAAACAAGAAAGATCACCTTAATGCTTTAGGCAATAACTATTGAGATGTACAATTATATTGAATTAGTTTTAAAAGTCAAAGGCACTTCAATGACACTCCAATTATTCAGCTTATAATCTGACGGACAAAGACGAACCCACTTTTCTTGATTAAGCTCCACTTCATCTTCAATAGCATGAATGGTTAACTGGGCAAAAGTTCTTTTCATGTTTTTTCTTGTATCTGGGTACATGAATTTTTCAAGTCTGAAAGTCTCGTACAGGTGTGGGATAACCATTAGTCTTACTGTTTTACCTACTTACCTTCTCTTGATCTTCCATTCTGTTACTTCATAGCCTAAACCTAACCTTTCACTATTGTCTATCACTGTTAGGGGTTTCTTTATTCTCTGTAAGTTTTTTTCCAGTCCTAATCCTAGATACCAACCCTTATTAATGACTTGACTCGTCACTATCTTTGAAAAAGATTGATTTTTAAATCTTTCACCTACAGAATTAACTAGCTCAAAAGATCGATAGGAGTTATCTACTGCTTCTTCGATAGCCTCTACATACGAAGCATTCAACGGTTGGGTCACTAGTATGTCTTCCTCCTTAACTACCACTACCAATTGACCTTTTACATTAAACTTGATCTTTTGGTGTAAGGTAGAGGGCACATCACCTGTCATATGAATCTATGACCTTTCCAATAGACAACTATAGGATGGAGAGATATCCATCCCTTGAAACTTCACATTAAAAGTGCACAGCCCAATTTGTAAGGGCATCTCGATATCTCTCAAGACTTTTCTTTTAATCCTATCAAAAGCTTTCACGATCATCTGACTATCTTTTATATGAGAGTAGTTAATGGGTAACCTTACCAAAGTTGACATAAACATGACATTGATAACGAAGCCATTATCAATAAGAACTTTAGCTATGATATGGCACTTGCACTTGATTGTGATATGCAAAGCTTTGGCATTTCCCTTTCCCTCCGAGGGAATCTTATCATCGCTAAATGAAATGTAATTCGGCATGACTAGATTTCCAGCCACATATGCTTGGTTCAATACTTTCAGTAGGGCATTTCGATATGGTTTTGAATTCAATAACAGTGATAATAATGAGATTTATGCTGGCATTTTGTTCAACTGTTCAACAACTGAATACTCATTGTGTTTTACCAACTTCAAGAATTCACAAGTCTCTTTTTTTGACACCGACTTCGGGCAATCTTCTTCAGATTTTACTTCAGGGTTATTTCATCCTTTTTCTTCTTTGGCTTTTTCTCTTCTAGCCTTCTCCAATATTTTTGGAGCGTAACACCTTCCACTTTAGGTAATGCCTCATACACCAATTATATTGGAGGTGTTAGCTTTAGAGATATCCCCTTCTTAACGCTAAACTACTGTATTACAGCCATATTTTTAGGGTATAGCTTTATCATCCTTATATAAGAATAGAGTCGAAACTTTAAAAGTTATCAGCCTGGGAATAAGTTTATCTAGAATTGATTTTAGCTTATTCTCACAATGAATTGTCACTGACTTTAGAAACAGCTTTATAGGCTTATCAGCTATGGATACTTCAACACTTTCTAAATCTTTTCCCTTTTTGTAAACTTTCATCTGGTATGAATCCAAGAGTTTTTGCACCTTTTGGTGAAATTGCTTACAAGTTTCGATAGAGTGGCCCATTGCCCTATTATGATATTTATAACTAGTGCCTGTTATATATACTTCATGATAGTTGTGTGGATTCACTGGTTGTATCATGTCAGCTTTTCATAAAATATCAAATAGCTTATTAAAAGGTGTCTTAATATCTGTCACTTTTTTCTTCAAATGGCACTCTGTTCTTCACTCAAAGCATTCACATTATGATTAGGCAAAAAATTGCCACTAACATTTGGTGCAGTCAACCCTCCTGTATCAAAGCTAATCATTCCATCCTTGATCAATCGTTACACTTTATGTTTCAAAACGGTGTAATTTTCAGTAGAGTAACTAGCAATCCTATAATGATAGTCACAATGGGCTGTGGGATCATACCACTTAAGATAAGGTGACTTGAGGGGCTCTAATTTACTATGAGCAATCAGATAACTGTTGTAAAGTTCACGATATAATTTTGTATAGGTTATTGGAATTGGATCAAATACAAATTTTTCACGAGTAATTCTTTGCTCCCGTAAACCTCCAATTGGGCTAGCTAGACGAGTCTGAGGCCTTGAGGTAGGTTGAATGTTAGGACTATATATGGCATTCTGGGGCCTAAAAGAAGGTTGATATGTTTGGAGGTAGGATGGCTGTGAGATGGGTTGGTATGGATAAAGAGAGGTGTTGTTTATAGCAGGATAATATGGGGGGTATCCTTGTGATGGGTAGGATTGATAACCCCTGAATTGTTGCCTATCAAAGCTCACATCTTGAGCTTCAGTTTCTTTCTTCTTTGGGGTTTTTTTGTTGGATGCTTCACCTTCTTTCAACTTACCATTCTTGATGGCACTCTTAATAATTTCTCCCAAAATTACTATATCAACAAAATTTTTGATTACATTTCCTATCATCTTTTCATAATATGGAGGTTTCAAAGTGCTAACAAATAGTACTGTAGTCTCTTTCTCAGTCAGAAGAGGTTGTACTGAGAAGTTACATCCTTCAATCTCTGGATGTATTCTTTAAAAGACTCATTTACCTTTTTCTCCAGGTTCTGTAAAGACAAACGATCAGGAACCAAATCGATAATATGTCGATATTGATTGATAAAGTCATGAGTTATATCGTTCCAAGAATGAATGTAGGTTCTGTCCAGCTAGACATACCAGTTGACAGCAGAGCCTGTAAAGTTATCTTGAAAAACATGCATTAGTACTTTTTCATTATGGGTATGGGTTATCATCTTCCTATAATACATGGTGATATGAATTTTTGGGCACTTCGTACCATCATATTTCTTAAATTTTGGTACTTCAAATTTTGGTGGGATGACTACATCTGGGATTAAACACAGCCCAGCTGCATCAATAGAACCATAAATTCAATCTCTTTTATAGCTTGTAATCTTTTTTCAAGCATACTAATCTTTGGATCTTCCTGAGACTCTACCACCTTTACTTTTTTTTGCTCTTTCTTTTTCAAGTCATCTAGATCAAGAATCAGTTCTACTGTCTTTTTAGTAAATACAAGATTTACATAGCTATGGTAATTCCCTGGATTCCAAGCTGATGATATTCTAAGGTATACAGGATATGAGAACTGTTGTGATGGAATATCCTATGTGGGCTGAGCTTATTGTGGACTGAAACCTAGAGGATACAAAGGGTCGACCACTTCTTATGATGAAAGGCCTTATTGGCTTGTGTTTTCCTCTATTCTTTTTTCCTTGTTTAGCTTATTGAGAGCATTTAGAATCTTGCCCAACTCATTCTCAATCTTTTTCTGTGCTTTTTCTAACTTTTCAAATCTGTGAGAATTTTCTTGCTCTATTTGTTTGGCTCTAGCTCTTGTGTTATATCGATGGACAGGGTTCTTGTTAGATGGAGCTATCCTTGAACCTTGAATACCATATTTTAGAATTAGTAAATTTATATGACTATCTCATGGTTACTTTGTTAAGTGTAATAAGTGATAATACAATGAACGAAAATGCATGTATGCAAAGAACATTTGCCTTAAGATGGTATTTAACTAAAAAATTTCATTTATTCCAAAAAACTTTTATTTACAATGAGTTTATCATCCTAGAGTTATAACTATAAAATCATTTTATCTGCTCATATTGGGCCTTGGCTTCTTCGATGAAGTTTAATAGACACTGTCCATGCTCTTCTACTGGGGTCGCCACTTGTTTCTTACCTCTGTCTCATCTATCATCTTTCTTACCTTGCATACCCCTTTACAAATTTGGGTTGCTAGGTGCTCAATGTACTTTTATCTTCTTAAGTTCTCTCTTTTACCACACCAAACTTGGTATGATAACTCTCTATGCTTTTTAACCAATACAGCAATATGATCTTCTTATTCATTTAACTTTTGCCTCAACCTACTTATGTAGTTATTCAACATGCTATTCTTTGTCTGTACTTGGGTACTTTCTTCTTCCAATTCAGCATATTCTTGTTTCAATCTTGCATTCTCTTCAGTCAGCTCAACAATGGTTATCTCTTTGGCCCTTTTTCTCACACATAACCTTTTATGTTCTTGGTGTAGCTCTGTTAAGTTTTCAACAGCTGTATCACATTCTTTAGCAATTTTACAAACTCTGGCTTCATGACTTTCAGCTCTATCTTTTCACTGATCTTTTTTGTCTTGAAGCTTCTAAATTTTTTGCTTTAACTTATCATTTTCAGACTCAAACTCTTTTGTTGCAAGCTATAATTCTGATGGGATCTCTTCAAACTTTTCTCCTATTGGCGGTTGAAAGCTTTCATAAATGAATACCATTTTTTATCTTCATTTTACTCTTCAAGGCAAATACTCTAGAGTGACTTTATCAGTAAATGGTCCATGACTCATTCTTCGGGGGTTTTTCCATGCTTTAATCATCTCATTCATCTTCTGAAATGCTTTTGGCTCGCTGTAAGAGAAATCTAACTGATGAAGCCCATACGTCATAAGAATGAACTGTTCTACCCCAAATTACCTTCTCACTAGGAGTGGTGCATAATTTGTTACTCCCCATAAACCCAAAAGTGAGACCACAGTATTATCCCCACACTAATACAAAATAGGCTCATGATTTATCCACGGGACCGACCATCTTACTTCGATACTGGTCAATTTTTGTAAGAAAGCTATCCACTCTTTTTTAGACTTTTGTTCTGACCACCCACTTTCACAGAATTTCTTGATCAGAGCTCAATTACGGACATAAAGCTTCGAGAAAGCACTTTTTCTCCATTTGAAATGGCTTTTCATCCATAAGTATAATAACTGTATGCAACCTATAAAGCATCATTCATTTCGACAACAGTAACTCAAAAATCTGATAGTCTCTGCTAATATTACCGTTGAAGGGTTACAATCATTGATCACACTCTTGAAAAAGTCAACCACTGCTATTTTAATGTAACCCAAAACCTTTGAAAATATTACCATTCCATATATAGCTAAAGCAAATACATCTAACCCTTATTCTTCGTTGGCATGTTGCACTAGAAACTCATGAAAGAACTTCCAAGATAGGCAAACTTGTTCTTGTTTCTTCTTTATATGAGAATCCACAACTTCTTTGTCTATCTCCATGAGTCGAGCCAAACCCTTATGAAATTCTAACTAATGTTTTTTGACATATATTTTATCATGAGCCTTGAGGTGCAAACCCAACAAAGTCGAATATTCTTCGATGGTTGGTGTCATGTCAACTTCATTGAAGATAAAATACTTGTATGCAGAATCTCAGAATTATGCTACAACTTTGATTAGTTCATCATCGACAACTACTACGAGAATGTGTGCTATATGCTCGTGTCTCTAGCAAAACTGCTATTGTCTTAACAGACTCATCTTTTTCCATATATCAACCAAATCTTTCAGATTATTTTATTTGAGGAGGATAAATGTTTCCTGAGACAAGGTAGAATCATATCCAATTGGTAAGTAATCCCTTATCTTCAGTTGAATCTTTTCTGACTGGACCCTTACTTCGTTAGGTGACTCACAAGGTGTTAATACAGATGAAGAACAAACTAGTCGTTCTGTGGAGTCTATGAAAAATTTTTGTTGAAGACCATCTTTCAAGCAAATGTTTTTTATGCAACTTTATGATATGAGTATGAACCAATGCAAAAGAATGAGAGAAAAGGTTAGTATGCCTAGAAAAAAGAAATAAATAAATAACTAAGTAAATTAAAACATCACACAGAATAAGAGGAATGAACCCTATGCTTGTGGTCAATTCTAAAAGGGAAGAATGATGGCTCTATCTATAAGTTAGGCATTCTTAAGGTTCACTATATGTAGTTTGAGGTTAAAGTCTAAAGGTTTTCAAATTGCTCTTTACATCATTGTCTATCACAGACTAGTAAGATACCCTAATCTTCACTCATTACAAGCTACAAGCGAAAAAAGTTCAATTTGAATAAAAGTATTTTGCTAGCAACGACGAAGGCATTAAACCTCATAAAAGTAATAGGTACTTTACTCTCTCTTAGAGGGACAGAGCTCGGGTATAGAGCTCATGTTATGCATATGCATATGAATGATATAATTAATAAAGTAAATAAACATGAATGAATAAAAAAATCTATACAAAAGGTTCAATTTTATTAGGCTTTTGGATAACACAAATTTATTTGCTGGCCTGACTCTTAAATGTCCCCAGTGGAGTCGCCAAACTATCATAACGTCTAGAATCCAGGGATCTATCGCTAGACGTTGACTTGAAAGAGTCGCCACCAATCTTTTTTATCTAGGTGCGATTGGCCACCTACGTAATCTATCCTTTCAAGGAACACCTAAACTTAAAGGTCCCTAAAAGAATAGGTTTAGGTCTACTAACCAGAACAGGGTTCAGGAGTTCGGTTACGTGTGATGAAGGTTATAGCCCCTCACAATGTCCATCGAAAGATGGTACCAGCTTAATTTTGTGTTATCCAATAAGCCTTAAAAATTACCAAGTAATTAATTATTAAAAATTATTCTCAATTGACTCCAATACTTTTAGTAGAAAATTGAAAAAATTTCCTCACCTCAAGAGTATGCAACGAAACTACTGTTTCACTTGCAGAGGCTTCATTTTCGGATTATTTAACATTAAAAAATTTAAGAAAAAAATAAAATAAAAAAATGATTCAGCTTTAGATATAAATTATTTTCTCTTCAAAAATTTATTGCTTTTGTACAAGAAAAATTGATACTTTCAACTTTTCCCCAAAATATTTTTTTGAAACTTTAATTTCGAGAAAAATTGATACTTTCAATTTTTTTCTCAAAAATATTTTTTAGAAAACTTATTTTCAAGGAAAATTGATACTTTCAACTTTTCCTTAAAAATATTTTTTTTGAATTTTATTTAAAGAAAATAAAATAAATAAAATAAAATAAAAAATACTAAATAATTCTAATCTAATCAATAAATAATAATAATAAATAAATAAAACTTTGGAACGGCTCAACTCGACTCGGTTCGGCTCGAAAAAGAAAACAGCTCGGAGATGCAGCTAGGGAGCACGCGACTCAGCTCGGCTCAAATTCAAAAATGGCTCACACTCGGGTCACACTTGGGTTAGAGCTCGGGTGGTCCGATTTCAAAACATGTAGATCCCCTGGGAACAGTAATGCCAAAATGATGTCATTTTTAATAGGTATAAAAGGCTATAACCTCTATTTTTTAATAGATCTCCCCTGTCCTCTCTCTCTCTTCCCTTCTTTTCCTCTTCTCTCTCTATCCGAATGAAGAACTCTGATTGAATCTCACCGAATTTTGAAAAATATCGTGAAAATCTGAGTTTTTCATTGAAAGTTCATTGGAAAGTTGGTCGGTTTTTGGAAATAGTTATTAGAAACTGGGTAGCTGGCCGAAAAATTCAAATTTTGTCAAAAAATTCAACCGAAATTTAAAAATTTTTCAAACATTTTCAGAAAAAAATCGCCTTAAATTCTCCAAAATTTCTAAAAAATTCCTGAAATTACTTCTGATATTTCTGAACGCTTTTTTTTTCTTTTCTTCTACTTTCCCTCTTTCCTAGTGTTTATTTTCTCTATCAGTGTGTTTTCTGTTCTATTCTAGCACCTATTTATAGGGATTGATCAGAAGAGTTTCTGATCAATCCCAATTTCTTCTGGGATTTAGATTCAATCTTTGAATCCAATCCCAACTCTACCAGCCCCAAATTCACGTCAGAATTTCAGTTGCTCATAATCTCAATTCTAATCAGGTAAGTAGAAAAAGAAATAAAGAAAAGAAAAAAAACAAAGATAATATATTAACTGATAAAAATATTAATAGATAATAATAATAAAGTATATATACATTAACAGATAAATAATAATAAAAAAATATATATGAATAAATAGTAATAATAAATAAATAAGATACAAAAAATAAAAATACAAAATACAAAATAAAAAATAAAATAAAAAATAAAATAAAATAAAATAAAATGAGCTTACCCATTTGGATCAAGCCTAATTGATCCGAGCTTGGACCAAATTAGGTGTCTACAGTCATTTATCAATGTGGATAAACCTTCAGGTTAGACATTGTTGGTTTAATGTAAATATATATGGAACAAATTGTTATAATGTTTTTAACATGTCATTTTGAATGGAAACTTTAAGTTTGTATATTGGGGGTATTGGTTTAATATTATTGTTATACTTAATATGAATACACTATGTATACTGAATAAATTACTGAGTACGATTATTTTAAAAAAGTATATTAATATGACAACGTTATCAGTTTTAATTTCGGATATGTAGTCAATTTTTTTAAATACAACAATGTTCATTATGCAAATTCCAAAATGTAATTCATAGTATCAGATATATAAACCAAATGTTTTCTGGGCATAAATATATAACTGACAGCAAACGTTTTTCTAAGCATAAATCTAGAATTGTCTTCACATATAAAATATCAATTATATTTTTTTGATGCGATTAGTGAAGGCATTTTTAGCAAGAAAATACCTTCAATCAACCCAAACTGAAAACATTGAAGGCATTTTTTACCCAAATCGCCTTCAATAATCCTCTAAGAAAACTATTGTCTGAAATATTAAAGGCATTTTAGGTAAAAAATGCCTTCAATAATACCAATTAAAAATTAATAGAATAGATTATGAATGGCATTTTCCTACAGGTAACGCCTTTAATAATCCCAATAAAATGTTTATCAAGGCATTTTTGGATATAGCCACCTCCAATAATCCTACCATTATGATTTATCGTTGGGAATATTAAAGGTGTATCGAGCCAAAACCACATTCAACCATCCCATCTAAGTTTTGTCTATGAAATATTGATGGCGTTTCTTACAAAATTGCCTTTAAAAATAAAAATAAAAAATTATTGATTGGATTATAAAAGGTGAGTTCGGTCAAAAACGCATTCAAGAAACGACTCTATATTTTTTCTATAGATTATTAAAGGCATCTCTCCACAAAAAATATCTTCAATATTATATGAAAATTTTTTTAAAGCAACTGGTGAAGGCATTTTTGCCAAGAAAATGCCTAGAATAATCAATAACAAAAAAATGCTAAAAGACAGATTGAACCAACAACCTTATGATGTGATTATTGAAGGCATTGTCTATAAAAAAATATGCCTTAACTATTCACCGAAACTTTTAATAAAAAATATTCAAGGTGTTTTACTCGAAAAACGCCTATAATATCAAGTCTTGGGTGGCGTTTATAAGTAACAATGCCGCTATTTAAATACTTAGTGGCATTTGGATAATAAACGCTTGAAGTTTTATAAAATCACGGAAGCTAGCAGCGTTTATAAGTGAAAGGCTATTACAAAACTACCGCTAAAATACCATTTTGCTGTAGTGCAATCTGTAAATTCTTTTATCGTTCAATTGATTATGCATGATCATTTTCTTTGTATTTTATCGGTAAAAAGAAACATCTGGAATTCCAAACATATCAAAACTGCCTTTACACATGTTTTGACATCAGAAGCATTTTATCTTGTTAAGCATAAATTTTGTTTCCAATCTATAAAATAAGAGAAAAGGCTAGAAATTTGTCACAGCAGTTGGCAAGGAAGTAATACCATAGATAAAGTTTTTTATAGGAAAAAATTCCTTTTGTTAGTTTCTAAATATGAATTACTTACAGGTATTTCAATGATTTTATATTGCCTATCTCTTTTGGTATACTACCAGTAACATTGTTCCATATAAAATTCCTACCCAAAAGGAAACAACAGAAGCAATAAGTTATGGTGATGATGCAGTAATTTGACAATAGCTCAATGACAGACATGGATGAAGACTTAATATCTCTACTAAGATCAACCCAAAACTTAAATGTTGACCTGATACCACTTACAATATAGTTAAATTGGATAGTTGGCCCAAGTTCAGAAGCAAGATTTCCAAAAAGATTCAAATTTAACATCCGCCTGCATCACAGGAGAAACCATGCAAAAAATAGTACTAAAACATTACCCTGGTATAATTTTGAAAGATGTGTCAGTAAAATAGACCATCTTAAGTTTAACATTTCACTATTGTTAAGGATTATCATCTTAAACGCCACCTGTGAAGAATCAAACCCACTTTGGGAATCATTTCACCCCACTACTGATATATAGAATACTAGTTCAATCGATAATGTAGAAAAAAATAATCAATAGCAACCAGTAAATAAATGAATAAGCATACAATTCTTGAACATGGAAATAACCATCATCTTGTTTCGTGGTGTAGATTACAGCAGTCCAGTTTGATGTACATGGATCACTTTTTTCCTAATTTCTGAGATTTTTTTTTTTAATTTTTGAGTTTACACCTAATGCATCAACTGTAAGTCATCACAAAAAAATCATTTTAAAAATGATAAATAATGGAACATGATGAAGTGCCAAATGGTCTCTAGAATTTATCATTTTCTTTTCTCATAAAGTAACTGCAAAAATTTAATCTTTATTATTACTTTATTAGTTGACTTTGTTTATTTTAGTTAAATATCTTATTTTTAGAATAAAGAGTAATTTGGATAATTATATTAAATTCTTTAGATATTTTTCTATTATGTGTAAAGAGTAAATTACTTATTTGATTTGTTATTTTAAAGCATGAAAATCTTTAGTTTTAAGGCTAAGAATATTCAGTATTTAACTTATATATTTTCATATAATTCTAACATTATAATAAGAAAAACATAAAAGAATAAAATTAATTTATTCTAGAGATTTCTTTATGGTATCAGAATACGATTTAAATTGTTGAAAATTTTTGCTAAGAGTCTAGCATAGCATGTGAAAAAGAGAGGTTGACATCGGAGGTTACCTCTAATCCCGAAGCTAGTGTTTTCCAATCACTGCAAAACATTACCACTCCTATTGAACAAATTTTTTAGCACAAAAAGATAATTTTCTAAGTGCCTTGAGTGTAAAACTAAAGAAATCAAATTCATGAATTATGGATTCAGATGCTTCAAATTATATGACTAGAGATGCATCTATATTTAGTAAATACAACCCGTGTCATAAAAATTTTACAGTTCAAATTGTTGATAGGTCACTTTCAAAAGTAACTGGTACAAGTTCTATTATTATTTTTAAAAAGATAGCAATTGATTCTGTTCTGTTTGTCTCAAATCTAAGTTACAATCTACTTTCTATAAGAAAACTTACAACAGACCTTAAATGTGTTACTAAGATGTGTGCAGGACTCTATATCCTATGTGATACTCTAACCCAAATAATAATAGGGCTAGACTAATACCAAAACCCATCAGTTTATTAAGAGATTGATTAATAAAAGAAAAATTGCTGAGATATTAAATGAAAGAAAACCTAGCTATTATGAAATACAAAAGAAATAAGAGTTCTTCTTTCTCATCTTCCTTAAGGCTAGAGAGAATGAAAAATCAAGTTGGCGATTCAAAATCAGAGGCTACAATCAAGTTAATCCCTAAATATGAGTATATGTCATCCTTTATTTTAAGAAAAAATTATTATGTTGATTGTTATTATATGGAGTTAAAGTTTTGAGAGAAAAACTAAGAAAATTATGAAATCTTTCATTAATTTTCATGATCCCTTTGGTTAAATTACTGAGCTTTGTTTATTTCATGTTTTTAAGATTTATTAATAATTATTAAATGGAGTTTAATAGCTGAAAATGAGGATTTAAGTTTTTAAAGATAAAGAAGAAATTTTATTTTTGGATGAGATGTTATAATCTATAATAGTAAATAAAATAGAATTCTGTAATAATGGATAGGTTATTGCTATGATCATTATAAATTATTGGAAAACGTGTTGAATCTACTTTCCAATAAAACAATGGAAGTCGAATCTGAGTTTCTTATGAAAAGTTGCCTAATCTGTGCTTAAGGATATGCAAGTTGTAAGACAGTAGCATTAGGGTTGAATTACGAAAATTATCTTAAATTTTATTTAAGGATTTATAGATTAAGCCATATATGTTTGGAAAGCTTATTAAGTCTACTTTCCAATGAAATAAGTGGAATTGAATTTGGATTTTCTTATGAACAAATACATAATTTTTATGAGAAGGTAAACAGGCTATCTGGCAGTAGCATATGATATGGATTGCAAAAATGGTTATAATTAATCCATAACGAATCACGAGATGAGCCATACATGGTTAGAAAGCTTATCAAGTCTAGTTTCTAACTATTAAAAAGATTTTAATTTTGAGTTGGATATCTTAAGATATAGTCATTTTAGTGAAAGTAGTGCAGACTGCTAGAATTAGTTACTCGAATTAATTCTTGTTTAACTTAATTGTTTTAGTATAAGCGTCTCAAATTGGTTAATTAATTACTGTTATGTTGAAATTATCTTGAATAGGCTATTAATTATTTGAGAAGAAAAACTAGGAGGTGGAATCAGAAGGAGGTAAGTAGAATCTCATACACTTTTCTTATTTTCAAACCTATGTATATATGTATGTTTTTAAATGAGTAAATGTTTTATTTCTTTATTTTTTATATATGAAAATAGGATCAAACATATAATTATTTTGTGTTTTTGCTATGTAAATTATGGATCATGCTTATGAATGAAATGGGAAAATGATTTATATTTAAAGAATGATTTTATGATAGCTATGTTTTTACATCCATGAGAAGTGAGATCATCGATACTAGAACTAATTTTAAGACCCTGGCTAATGGGTAATAGTAGTTAATAAAGACATGATCATACGACTCTGTTAACGGGTAATAGTAGATAGCGTAAGGCCTTAGCTAGCAGGTTATAATAATTAGCAATGTTCATGATGATAAAATTATCGATACGGCTAATGTCACGAGTTATAGCAATGATTGTAGCTAACGATAAATGAATGATAATGATAATTTATGATGATGATGATTTATGAAGATTTTAACCATTGATCTATGATTTGTATGAAATATGTATTTGACCGTGATTTGTGATTTATAATTGATAAATTGATATATTTTGACATTAATTTATGAATTTACGAAATATTTGACAAAACGATGATCTTGAAATGTTTTGACATTATGATTTGATGACTATTTTGAACACTCTATATGATATATATAAAAATGATTTTTGATCCGATAAGGTGTGTGAGCCTATACTTGCTGAGCTGTGACTTGCTTATTTTTCATTTCTTTTCTTTTACAGATGATATGAATGTTAAATATGATTGGTCTTATGAAAAGCTAGAAGAATCTAAACACTGAAGAACTACTTAGAGAATAAGATTTATGAAGTATTATTTCTTTTAGTTGTAATACTCAACATTAAACCTTTGAAGACTTGTTATATAGATATTTTACTTATTGAGAACCTTATTTTATTTGAGAGTTGTTCAATGATTAAGAAAGAAAGCTTCGTATTATTTTGTGATTTTACTTCAAGGTAATATGATTGAATTGCATCTTGGTCTAGGGACGTGACATCCCAAAAGCTAATGATTCTAAAAAAACAATATCAAAAGACCTCTTGTGTGGTTTCATCCTTCAGTAATAATAAAATAATAATATAATGTTGTAGCACTATTGATTAGGTCATCCAAATTTTTTATACCTCAAAAGGTTGTTTCCCTCATTATTCAATTACAATCCAAACATACTCATACCACATATTCTAATTAGCTTTACAAATCATCTCATCCATTTTCAATGATACATAATGACATTTAAGGTCCCTCTAGAGTAAATAATATTGCTAGCTCTAAATGATTTGGCACATTTATTGATGATTGCACCAAGGTTACTTGGGTATTCTTTATGAAGAAAAAATCGAGAGTGAGCCAACTATTCCAAAACTTCAACAATATGATCCAAAATTAATTCAAAACCAAAATCCAAGTGTTGAAAACCAACAATGGGGGAGAATATTACAATTCAATTCTTGGATCATATCTGATGAAGCATGGTATAATTCATCAAAGCTCATGTGTTGACACTTTTCAGTAGAATGGTATTGCTGAAAGAAAGAATCGACATTTGTTGGAAATTCAAGATCCTTCATGAAGGCTGCCCATGTACCTAAGTATTTTTGGGGTGAGGCTATTCTTATTGCTACATATCTAATAAATAGAATGCCTTAGTTCTAAAATTTCAAAACCTTTGCCAATCCCTTTTCAGTTCCTATCATCACATTCAGATAATCTTGTCTACTCCATTAAAGTGTTTGGATGCACTGATTTGTTCTTACTAGCCAACAAAACCAAAGCAACTTAGACCCCAATTTCATCAAATGCATATTTCTTGGATACTCCCTGAATAAAAAAGGATACAAGTATTACTCACCAATAACAAAGAAATTTTATCATTCCATGAATATTACCTTTTTTGAAAATCAACCATATTTTTCCAAAATTGTCATTTAGGGGGAAAATCCAATCACAAGGAAATATCAACTTTGGGAAGATCCTATTACCAAACCACCAAACACTTCTCAAACTCTCTTTCACATCCAAAATATTAATGAAATCCTTCAACTTCCTTTCAAGTTCAAAACATCCAACCAGATCCTCCAAGCCTAAAGTCTACATAAGGGAAAACAAACAAAGAATTGATTATCTATTCAAGAAGACATAAAACTCATAAGGATCTAGGAGGATGTACACCTTCAAAGCAAAATCAAGAATCTAAACTAATACCAGAGATACTTGAAACCAGCACAGGTAACACTTTTACTGAATCTGATGCAATTAAATCTTTTGATGATCTTGATCAATTGATTACTTTAAGAAAAAGTGTGAAATCATGTACTCAAAACCTATTTTGTAATATAGTTTCTTATAGAGGTTTATCACCCAGTTATCCAACTTTTATTACCACACTAAACAATATACAAATTCTCAATAATATTCATGAAGCACTCATGCTACCAAAATGAAATATAACTATTTTAGAAGAAATCAAGGCCCTAGAAAAGAACAAAACATAAGAGATTTTAGAACTATCCAAAGAGAAAAATCTAGTTTGGTGTAAATGGATTTTTACTGTCAAGCATAATGCAGATAGAAGTATTAATAGATTCAAAGTTTACCTTGTTGCAAAATGATTTACTCAATCTTATGGTATTAACTATGAGGAAACATTTGCTTCAGTTACTAAACTTAATTCAATTAGGGTATTATTATCATTAGCAGCAAATCTAGATTAGTCACTCTACCAACTAAATGTCCAAAATGCATTTCTTAATGGAGACCTAGAAAAAGAAGTTCACATGAAAATCCCTTTAGGATTCAAAAACCAGGTTAATTCTAGCAAGATATGTAAGCTTCAAAAATCTTTATATAGTCTCAAATAATCCTCACATGCATAGTTTGATAGACTAACAAAAATGGTAAAAAAAGTATGATTTTTCACAATACTAGACCAATCACACCATCTTTGTCAAACATTCACCTGAAGAAAAAATAGCCAATCTTATTGTTTATATGAATGACATTATTCTTACTGGAGACTATGTAGAAAAAATTAGCAACCTAAAGAACCTCCTAGCTAAAGAATTTGAAATCAAAGATTTGAGACACCTCAAATATTTTCTTGGCATAGAGGTAGTTTGCTTAAAGAATGGCATATTTGTTTCACAGCGTAAGTATGTCTTGTACTTACTAAAGAAAACTAGAATGCTTGGATGCAAACCTTCTGACACCTCTATAGACACAATGAATAAGGTAGGAATGAAAAAAGGAAGTCCATCAACTAACAAGGGCAAATATCAAAGGCTTGTTAGAAAACTCATCTCTATCTCTCATACAAGATTAGATATTGGTTTTTCAGTTAGCTTAGTAAGCAAATTCATGAATAACCCAACTGAAGAACACTCGAAAGCTATGTATCCAATCTTATAGTACCTAAAGAAAAGTCATGGTAAAAGATTATTTTTTAAGAAGATATCACGTTGAAATTTACACTGATACTTATTGGGCTAGATCTGTTATTAATCAAAGATTAACTACTAGTTATTGTACTTATATGTGGGAAATTTTGGTTATTTGGTGAAATAAGAAGCAATCTGTGGTGGCTAGAAGTAGTGCAGAAGCTGAGTTTAGAGCTATGTCTCATGTTATATGTGAAGGAATTTGGCTAAAAATATTACTAGGGGAGTTAAAGGTCTTTGTAGAAGAATTCATGAAATTTGGTGAAATAAAAAGCAATCTGTGGTGGCTAGAAGTAGTGCAGAAGCTGAGTTTAGAGCTATGTCTCATGTTATATGTGAAGGAATTTGGCTGAAAATATTACTAGGGGAGTTAAAGGTCTTTGCGGAAGAATTCATGAAAATATTCTGTAACAACAAAGCTACCTTAAGTATAGCAAAGAATCTTATTCATCATGATAGCACTAAAAGTGTAGAGATTGATCATCACTTCATCAAAAAAAAGATAGAAGAAAGAATTATTATATTAGTTTATACTCCGACATGCCTTCAAACTGCAAATATACTCATTAAGACTCTTTCTCAAAACAACTTTGAGAATTTAAAGTCCAAGCTGAGTATAATTGACATCTACCACCTAGTTTGAGGGGGAGTGTGAAAATCTAATGTTTATTATTACTTGATTAATTGACTTTGTTTATTTTAGTTAAATATCATATTTTTAGAATAAGGAGTGAATTGGATAATTATACCAAATCTATTAGATTTTTTTTATTAGGAGTACAAAGTAAATTACTCATTTGATTAATTGTTTTAATACATGAAAATCTTCAATTTTAAAACTGAAAATATTCAGCCTTTAACTTATATTTTCATGCAATTCTAGCATTATAATAAGAAAAATATAGAAAAATTAAATAATTTTATTCTACAGATTTCTTCACTAACAAAATATGAGCAAAAATAAAGGATTTAAACCAAAACAAAATCAACCTTCCGACGGAGAAGTAAACTGTGGTGAAGTAAGAAGAACAAAGTAACATGAAACAAGAACAATACTTAGTATTGCCTTTGCCATCTGTCAAACATAAAGGTTCAACACAAAACATTCTTATGATCAGTACAAATATATTAATGAAAAGAACATCATTAAAATCTATACAAAGAAAAAAAAACAATAAATTACTTCATAAAACAATTCAAAAAGACAAATACATTAATATTTTTTTAAGAAGAAAATGAAACAAACACAACACTACTAATTAATTAGCAGAATAGTTAAATAAAATGAGTGAAATGCATGCCATTCTTTCCATTTCTCTCAATTCTAGTGTTAATGAACCTCAGTGCAACAGAAAGAACAGAGTCAGCAATATATGTAGATGCATTTATTAAAAAGTTGCCTTTAGTCGGTGCACGTGGTTTGAAGTTCGTTGTGGATTCACGATGGCATTTTTAGTGCAAGGGGTTGTGAATGTGATCAACTAGTTGACTTTGTTATCAAATCATCAACTTGTTGATCGAGAGAGATACAAAAGGAAGTTGACATATGATAAGACACGTTGAAGGGGCTATCTGTCGGATTCATAGTATCTGTACTATCTCATGCACACATCGATTTTTGCATCATCAATCCAAAATACTGTCTTCATTATTAACATGATATTCTATGTTTATTTTATTTTCCAGTTCTTATGTGTAAAAACAAAGCCGTACAAAGATAATAAACTTAGCAGCCATTTGTTTTCCTAATATTCAACATTATGAACTTAATTTCATCATGATTAACTGATAAGACCACATTTGATTCCTGCATTGAGTATCAGCGAGCTCTGATGGTGGGGATTTCACCGCTGACAAGTTCACTTCCTAAGATTTCAGTGGTCCTTAATTTGGATTTCCTTCCAGAGTTGAGAAGCGATGAGCCAACCCCTGACCATTCGGAAGTGGATGCATCTGGCTCTATTGGAATCATATCAGGCTCCGGAAGCAGTAAGCATAAGTTCTCTAACTCTCTCACAATTTCCAACATTGTTGGTCGTTCCTTGGGATCATCCTGGCAACACTTCAGCGCCAGTGCCATAAATTTCTTGATACTTTCATAAGAGTATGAACCCATTCTCTGGTCTATGATGGAAAACATCAATCCTGATTGACAAGCTCCATAAACCTGCAGTAAGTGTTTACTTATGATTTCACTAAAGAAAAGAAGGGTTCTAGATTTCCAGATTGCTTGCCACAATATGTTTATTTACCAATGAGAAAATTCCACAGTAGAAGATTTTCGACTTAATAATAGCATCACGGTGTTTCTAACTGTTTTGTTCAATTAAGAATGTTGTGATGAATTTAGAGATACAAAATCAATCCTATATTCACAAGTATAATTATTTACATTACAGACTTGATATAGTGTAGAGATTAACTGTTTTTTCTTTTTTCCCCGGAGGGGGGGGGGGGAAGGGAAGAAAAATCTTCCAGGAAAACTGAATAAAGTGCTTGTGGCAGAAAGATAAAGAAGCTTAGCAATTAGTACCTCTCGAACAATGTTTCTGCCATGAGAGATAGGCCGCATCCCTGTCAAAAGCTCCAGAAACACTATTCCAAGGCTATAGACATCACTTTTCTCTGTCAACTTGTGAATCAAGAAATATTCTGGATCCAGGTAGCCCTATATAGAATACAAAATGGAAGTGAATTTCATGATAACATTCCACTGCAAGCAAGAACTCATGCATCAAATTACAGCTGTAACATTTCTCAAAAATGATGTGTATAAAATATATTTTTAACTGCAGCTCAAACCAATATACGAGTTCCAGGTCGCTCAGAAATTGGCAGATAAAGTTCAAGGTTTCTGTTCTTGGGGAAAAATTAAATCCCTATCCCTGGTGTGAGTGTAGAACTAAGCTATGCTAGTTTGCTTGTGGAAACGTGATATATTTATCACAAATATCTTACTGGTGTGCCTTTCACAACTGTGGATACATGAGCTGAAGCTCCTTCAACATCTGGTACTGGTGCAAGCCTTGAGATTCCAAAATCAGAGACTTTAGGGGTAAACTTGAAGTCCAACAAAATGTTGTTTGCCTTGATATCCCGATGAATGATCGGCGGATCAGCTTCAGTATGAAGGTAGAGGATGCCTTTGGCTGAACCCAATGCAATACGCAATCGCATGGAGAAACTCAAGGTATGTCTGTATCTATCTGTGATTGGTTCACTTAAAACAATGTAAAATTTTGCAACAATATACATTAACTGTCAAAATCAGTGAACTGGAAAATAATTTTGGTAGATTTTCATCTTGAAGGAACCAGACAAATATCAAGACGAAGTCAAACAGCATGTGGAATTAGAAAAATGGCCAGGATTTTCAGAAATTATACGTTTGAAAGAAACCACATGTACAGTTTAGCCAAAGGAAAAGTATTGCTTTATTTGGCATCAATAGTTTCATTCTGAAAAGTAAAAACCTCTACTTGATACAACTGAGCCCTTAACATCAGAAAAACATGACAAATTTACCTGAGAGAAGATCATGGAGAGAACCGTTGGGCATAAACTCGTACACTAACATCTGCAAAGAAAAATGCCAAACATTATCTTTCTTTTTCTATGCAAATATTAGATGCATCTGATTTAAGCTGAATTGGTATCTTTTCATACAATGGGGAAATAAATTCACCATGTCTAAGACATGCATAATCAGCCAATATAATCAAAGGAGCATTAAAGGGTTCCTAAGGGAATATCCAAGTTTATTGCAGCCTTGAAATGTAGTAGGAAAGATTTATCCAATTAAAAATGTGCAAATAAAGCTTAAAATATATAGCATATCAGCAGGTCTGCACCAAGATCCTACATTTATCAGATAAAATGTATTGCGCTCAAGTGAAATTTCGATGGCTTAGGTATCTATACATAGGCTTTTCTCATGATTTTCGGTGACGGATGGCTTTTTTTTTTTTCTTTTCTTGCTAAATCTTCGTTCCCCTTGTGTTCAGTTAATTTAGTTTGTTATATCATACTTTTCCAAGAAATGGCACGGAATGCAATGACTGCACCTGCTCGCCTTGTTCGCTACAGTATCCAACCAAAATAACCAGGTTCCGATGATGTAATCGTGACAGCAGTTCTATTTCAGTTATGAACTCTATCTGACCCTGCAAAGATCCTTGTCGGGCACGCTTAATTGCCACTACTGTTCCATTAGCCAAAATGCCTCTGTAAACCTTTCCATAGCCTCCTTGACCAACTTGAGAGGTATCTTTGAAACCGCTTGTAGCTGCTTCAAGTTCTACAAAGCTGAATTCCTTAACACGTTCAGTTCTGAATGGAACTTTTGAAGCTGCAGTGGGAATAAAAAAGGAACAAGGATCATTGCCGTTATATATGGTAAACAAGAGATGATATCCAGGCCTGGCGATTGAGAAATTATATGTACACTTACTTGACTGTTTTTTTAACATTTCCTGCCCGAAACTGGTGCGCCTTTTATAGAAGAGGACCATAATAACCAAAGATAGTGCAAGTACAAATGTGGCCACTATGATTATTCCTATTAAGACACCTTTAATTATTCCTGATTTCACAGCAATAACAAGAATCATCAAGCTAATTTCCACTAAAGAAATTAGAGTAGTTGAAACTACTGGAGCACCTTGTTCAACATACAATCTACTAGACTATGTATTAATCAGAGGGTTAGCACTGGGAAGGGAAGAGCAAATGACAAAAGCATTTATGCACATGCCTAAAATTAGACTAACAATTTTAATTAGCTGGTTTGGTCAGACGTTCCTTTAAAAAAAAATGGAAAAAGGATAGGAGTCATTTATAACTATAATAAAAAAGAAAAATGAAATTTGTAAAGGAAAAATTAGATGCTTGGTTGAAAAAGAAAAAAGAACAAGAAAGGAAAGACATAGTAAAGATACCATTTGAATAATGTGGAGGACAAAAAGTGATCAGCTCATATGGACCAAAGGTGTCATTCGGAGGGATTGAAAATGTAGCAATCATGTCAATGATCATTTGTATCTCATATGGGTTGAATTTATGCTTCCTACTGGTGTATTGAGGGAAAAATTTTAAACTCAGCCGTAGCCTAGAACCCCGTTTGCCATATAAATGATTCCACAAATAGTTGATAAAAATCCAAGCCAAGACTGGTTGTTATGAGCTCCTTATATGCATCAATATATGGTCGAAAATCTAATATGGTAGGACTTCTTAAAAGTAACCAAACTAGAAGAGGTATAGCACAGAAGCCAACAGGAGATTCTGGGACATATTCACAGTTCTCACTAACTGGACAAATTTGAGGTAGGCAGATGTCAGTAGAGTTATTTGAGCTTCCAGGCACAGAATAATCATCTCCAATTGTAATTCCACAGAAATGGGCTATGTTTAGTTGATTTGCTGAGACACAGATAGGATTGCCCTCAAGCCTAAGTATCCAGGAAGCACTAATCAGAGATTATCAAAGTATTTTGCAACTGTTATGTTAAAGTATATTACATACTTTTTCATATGCAGAAATAAATATCAAACAAGGCTCACCTAATTATAACATTTGAAGGAGGATCTATACTGCCAGAAATATTTGAAAGCAAATTATTCCGTAAATCTCTGCAAGTAAAGCATGTGCACAGAGGGTCAGGTATATATGTTATCATGAACCAGGCAAGTCCAGCAATTCCTCCAACTAGCTGGACGTAATTAATCTCAATAGCAGAAAATATATCATATGTATCTCAACAATATCCTACTTTCCTGTTTCTTTAAGAAACCTTTTTGCAATAAATGCATGCAGCTCAAAATGATAGCTTTCTGCCCTAATGACTTACATGAGAAGTGTTGCTTTAGCAGTAAAATTCACATTTTGCCAAACATTGGAGGGAACATCTCCACTTAACGAATTGTTTTCCACTGACCTGCAACAAAAGGTTAGCTTCGTTAAGTCCATTGGTCATAATATCATTCGACTTGAGTAAGATAGTTTCTCAAACATTTTCAAAAACCACTATAAAAGCAATCAATCAACATTGCTGAAACATGCAATATAAAATTTCTGCAAAGGAAATTGGCAACAAAAAGTGAAGAATAATTCTTACAATCTCTGAAGATTAGGAAGGCCAGAAAAATTTGAAGGGATAGATCCATTCAGCAAATTATAGGATAGATCACTGCCCCATTTAAAGAACAAAAACAATAATGACTCGTTTTAGCATAACAAATCAAAGGAAAATTCATATAAAGGTACCAGCAGCTAAAATTTTTTTGTGTGCGTGTGTCAAAGAGTGAGAGAGAGAGAGAGAATTGAGTTTTGATGACTTTGTACATGAGCAACCCTTACATAGTTGTGATATTATCAGAAAGCTTATTTGTTGGGATCCCTCCTGTAAGTTGGTTATGTCTCAGATCACTGGAATATGGACAACACAAAGAAGTGAGATACAGTTAAATTTGTTAATCTGCAAAAAACGGTGGTTGTATTGCTTAAACCATTTGCGTACAGGAAAACATCAATACTCACATATCAAATTCACAAATTAGCATTATCTCAGTATGACAAGCTTGATATAAAAAATATAGAACAGAATTACTGGTAAAAATATCAGCACACATGCAGAAATATTACAAACAAAAGCAATAGAACACTCTTAAAAAGTGCTCAAAGACTTACGGAAAACGAAGTGGTGTACTACTGAAATCAGGAATAGCTCCTTGCAAGTTGCAGTTCCTAAGACTTCTGTTGAGATGAATGGAATAGCAGTTTGAGGAACAGTATAAATTTAAAGAGAGAAACTGTAAAAGAATGGTGAAGACATAAGACCATAAAAGCCCTTGCTACAACTCTGAACATTTGACCATTCTTCATATACTTTCAGTTCTCCCCAATCTGAACATGTTTGACGGTATGCTTTGATATGAAAACCATGACTAAACTGAAAGTCAGTTGAGAGGGAGAGAAAGAAACTGACAATTTTACCAGGTTGGCCATGTTACCGTGAGAAGCAGGAATCTGATTTTCACCAAAATTGTTATTATCAAGTTGGCTACAATAAAAAGAAACATATGAGAATTATCATAATTCCATTCAAGGAAACCATATTTATTTCAATAGACAGCATTAAGATGGAAGAACTTTCGGAAAGAGTGTCTCACACCGGACGGGAAGCTGTTCAATAACCCTTCAACTAATGATCAGTAAAATTGCACAGGTTAATTCATTTCACAAGAAAATAGATTAATAGAGATGCTTCACTGCATCAAAGGCTTTAGTTTGTTTGGATGTATCAAAGGCATGTAGGATAGAAACAGTAATAGTACTGTCCAGCAACAAACAAAAATATGGGATCCTTTACTTTGCATTTACATGATACTATTAGTTAATTATGAACTAAATTGCTGATATGCTTCATCTAATAGCAGCAAGATACAAAAGGAATTGACCAGGAACCAGCACCCAAAACCATGATATTTTGTACCCCGGTAGAAGAGAATTAATCTAATAGTAGTGCATAAGAATACTTAAAAGGAAAAGCACACATACAGTATTTTCAAGCTTGGCATCTGTGAAAGTTCTGGTGATAGATAGCCCGATAAGTTATTGTTGTCCAACAGGCTGCACATCCATGGTTATAAGATGATTATAAGTTTCTAAAATTAGTGACAAACACAAGAATAGAAATTATTAGTGAGCTTACAAGTGTTGAAGTTGAGGCATGTTGGAGAGCTCCGGTGGAATCTGCCCACTGATTGAGTTGTTGCTCATGTGACTGTAGTTAACAAAATGCTCAAAAAAGATTATTAATGCAATTACTTCCTAATATAGAAGCATTTAATTTAGTATTATTTACTCACAAATGCTTGCATCTGACCAGATTCACAAAAGATTTGGGCAGTGATCCTGATATCTGATTCAAATCTATCTGAAACATTATTAAGTTAGGCAAATAACCAAGTTCGTCCGCTAAAGATCCTGAAAGCTGATTTCCACTTAAAAACCTGCAACCATGAGTACTGGTGTAAGCTTTCTGCAATCATTTACTTGAAGTCGTATCTTTAACAAAAAATCTCTTGCTCCGTCGTTACAACGTGTCAAAATTATAAAGAAAAACTGGAAAAAAAAAAAAAAAAAAAAAAAGAGAGAACAAATCAGGAACTATTTCCTAGTGATTATGTAACCGTATCTATCTGCAATCAGATGATAGATGAAATCACAGAATCCAATCTGAAGTTACTTGCACAAAGTAAACAATTTAAGAAAATTTAGAAATAGGACTAAGCCTCACAAAGTAGTATTAAACTTAAAGAAGAAAAATGCAAACTAGTTTTTGAAAGTTCTGTTTCTAATTAATATGTCCCACAGTGTAATTAACTTATTATGAGCTTTAGTTATAAACTTTAGAAATCGTATCCATACAAAGTCTATGGTATTCTAATCAACCTTCTAATCCATACCAGTCACCATCTGCCAGCACCCTCTCTTTTCTTTTGATTTTGTTTTTTGTTTTCTTTTTTTTTTTTGGGATGACAGCCAAAACATGGAAACAAAAATTGAGAACCAAAAAACCTGCTGACTAATCCTACGTTTAATAAGCAAATTTCTGTTCCTAGGAGAATCTATGATCCAGTTGAAACCAGAAACTTTACATTGAACAGAATCAACTATTAGCTTGAAAACTTTAGTATTTGTCTGACAAGGATGTTGATGAAGCATGAATTTTCTTTCTCTCCAAATAATGTGGATATAGGTATTCCCATCTGCCAATATTTGTGCATCATGCATCATAAACTTCAACTTGTACAGGAAAAATATGTAGTCAATCTGTAAATTCTTCCATCCTTTAATTGATTATGTATCATCATTTTCTTTGTATTTTATCGGTAAAAAGAAACATCTGGAATTCCAAACATATCAAAACTGCCTTTACACATGTTTTGACAGCGGAAGCATTTTGTCTTGCTAAGCACAAATTTTGTTTCCAATCTATAAAACAAGAGAAAAAGCTAGAAATTTGTCACAGCAGTTGGCAAGGAAGTAATACCACAGATAAAGTTTTTTATAGGAAAAAATGCCTTTTGTTAGTTTCTAAATATGAATTACTTACAGGTATTTCAATGATTTTATATTGCCTATCTCCTTTGGTATACTGCCAGTAATATTGTTCCACATAAAATTCCTGCCCAAAAGGAACGAACAGAAACAATAAGTTATTGATGGTGATGCAAGAATTTGACGATAGCTCAATGACAGACATAGATGAAGACTTAATATCTCCACCAAGATCAACCCAAAACTTAGGTGTTGACCTGATACCACTTACAATATAGTTAAATTAGATAGTTGGCCAAGTTCAGGAGTAAGATTTCCGGAAAGATTCAAATTTAGCATCCGCCTGCATCACAGGAGAAACCATGCAAAAAACATTACTAGAACATTACCCTGATATAATTTTGAAAGATGTGTCAGTAAAATAGACCATCTTAAGTCTAGCATTTCACCATTGTTAAGGATTATTATCTTAAACGCCACTTGTGAAGAATCAAACCCGCTTTGGGAATCATTTCACCCCACTACTGATATATAGAATACTAGTTCAATCGGTAATGCAGAAAAAAAAATAATCAATAGCAGCCGGTAAATAAATGAATAAGCATACAATTCTTGAACATGGAAATAACCATCATCTTGCTTCGTGGGCAGATTACTCCAGTCCAGTTTGATGTACATGGATCACCTTTTTTCCAATTTCTGAGATTTTTTTTTGGATCTTTGAGTTTTCTCCTAATGACATTCAGTGCATCAACTGTAATTCAACACAAAAAAAAAATCATTTTAAAAATGATAAACATTGGAAAATGATGAAGTACCAAATGGTGTCTAGAATATATCATTTGCTTTTCTTATGAACTAACAAAATATGAGCAAAAATAAAGGATTTAAACCAAAACAAAATCAACCTTCCGATGGAGAAGTAACCTGTGGTGAAGCAAGAAGAGCAAAGTAACATAAAACAAGAACAATACTTAATATTGCCTTTGCCATCAGTCAAGCATAAAGGTTCAACGCAAAACATTCTTATGATCAGTGCAAATATATTAATGAAAAGAACATCATTAAAATCTATACAAAGAAAAAAAAATCAATAAATTACTTCATAAAACAATTCAAAAAGACACATAAATTATATTGGTGTAATATTTTTTAAGGAGGGAAACGAAACAAACACAGCACTACTAATTAATTAGCAGAACAGTATCCATTCTTTCCATTTCTCTCAATTCTTTCTAGGAATCAGAACTAGATAGTGTTGATGAATAAAAGAGCAACAAAAAGAACAGAGTCAACAACATATGTAGATGCATTAACGAGCCATAGGAATGATGAAATGAAACCCCAATGCAATGCAAAGGCAAGATGTAAAAGAGGTTGTAGTTCAAGAGAAGTTTGACGGTTTAATTATGCAGAAAATTGGATATATAATGAGGGAGAGAAGCAGACATCGATTTCTCAAAAGGATCAATTTTTTTTGATTGCATGATAGACTCCCCTGAAAAACATTGGCGCGCGTGTAAACGAGGTATTCAACTAGTAGCGAAGGTGCCAATTGGTATCATTCCAATAGCTGTCCAAGGGGAAAAGGCTTTCAAGCTTCAGTGTGCCAAGCGAGCAAATGTCTATACGAGGGGGAAGTAGTGGATTTAAAATCCTAATCTATTAGGTGTGAATTGATCTAAGTACAATTATTGTTTCGTTTTTAATTCTTGGGTTGGAGTTACATCAGGCCTATGAGTGGTAAATGTAGAACATTCTTGTCAAATATAGCAAGTAAAAAGAGTAGGTAAAATGGAACTTTCCAAGTTGGAAATTTTAAGATTTAAATGTGGTTTTCAGAATCAAGGACTTTGTGTTTTAAGATTTAAATGCTTGCTTAGAGATTGGAGTTTAGAGACATCTTAATTCATATAGGTGCAATACTTGAAATTATACTTCAAGTCTTTCCTCGTGACAGTTATACTTGAGATTTAGAAGTTTTCAACACTAGGCGGGCATGGAGAAATTGAAGTCAACTCCACCTTGTGGCCCATTTGTGACCATCTTCTGTTCTTTATTATTATTACTATTATTGTAATAACGCAAGGCAATTCTGTAATTGGAAGTTGAACAATAATAGACTTTTTAGCTTTATATCTAATGGTGAGGAACAAATAAGTGGAGCGGAAGAGATCGGAAAAGGTGATTCCTAAACACTACATAATAAGATACGAATTCCCAGATATTCATAGTCGAAAGTTGGAATCAATCCATACTGCAAAAGGAATCAGTTATTTTTGTAATCAAGTAGTAGAGAAGGCAGGCAGGCTTTTGCATTCCCATTCCTTTGCTTGTCTGATTCGTTGTGATGACAATTTGCAAATAATGTCAAGTATCAATGGCATCTGGGGGAGTGAGACAAGCAGGCCAGCAGCAGCAGCAGCAGCAGCAGCAGCATTCAGCATAGACAAAGGAATTCTTCTATGAAAATGAATATGACAACAATCCTTTTCATTTTGCAATATACAGCCAATAGCCTTGAAAATTGAAATACTATGAAACAGTGAACTGTAATATTCAATGTCCGATTAACTCATAAAAGAAGGTAGGACTGGGGAGTGATCCTGACGGAGTCAGTGAATTATAACCCTACACCTAGGCAAGAATTATTCTTTCTAATATAGCCAATCATCATCATCATCATCAATTGTCCTTTATTTGCTCATTTATTTTTCCTTTTGATGGAGTAGTATTAAAAAATCCGTTCGATTAATTGTTTCACCATTCAATTAAGGTCTTTTTCTATGATGCAGTAAGACTTCATTTGGAGAAGAGAAATCCCAAATGCTAAAGTAAACGGTTCCATAACATCACTTACAATTATAATTAAATTATTAAATTAAAAAATATATTCATTGACAAGTAATTTAATTTTTATAGTATAAATTATGATAAAAATTATTGACATAAAAATAAAATTAATTTATTAAAATTATGAATTTACAGGCTTTAAAAAAACCCTTCATGCATTGAGCTGGTCTAATAGCGAGTGATAAAGACTAGATAAAAATGCCCCCCTAATGTAATTGGTATTGCAAATCCATAGCAAATGAATCACTTGGTAACAAAAAACATCGGCACAAAGTGTTACAATGAAAAAAGTATGACTAAGACTTACATACAGATCTCCTCCTCTTATGTCCCAAGCCCCTGTGAACTCTAATAGATGAATCACCATGATGAAAGCACCTAATTGAAGTATGAACTGATTCTTTAATACCCTGGATACCAAAACATACCCTTAATGCCCTCTGGATCAGGTTCAAAACCTAAATTCCGATAGAACTCCACAACTGCAATGAAGTATAACACAATTATTTTGAAGCAATTCAACAACTTACATACATATACATATGCGGCATAACTTTTGAGCAGTAATTGAAGAGCCAATCTGTTTTAACTTTTCAGATTGGACTTGAAGTTCAATTTCATGGCAATTAAGTTAAATTTAAGCATACCTTGACTGTCCGCAAAAAGTGATATGTTACCAATATCCCTCTGTAGAAGATGCCTTATCAGCTTTTCAACCATGGCCTTACCAAGGCCTTGGCCCTGCATTGTGTGTATGCTTTAGAAAGCAATACTGAAGATTATCAAACAGTTTTTTTTCTCCCAGGAAGTGTGTGTGTTTGGTGGGGGGGGGTGGGGAGGATTCAAGCATTTGGCTTATAGATCCTACTAAGAGCATTGAAAAAATTTTTATATCCCAAATTAAAAAAATAAAAGAACATTGTTTTGATGATCAAGACCTATTCAATCTGGACTTCATTTGATCTAAATAGCTGTTGCTGGTTGGTTAATACCAAGGTCTTTGTCCCAAGGCAGCCAAATTCTCTATTTTACACATCAAAGGCAAGATCATGCCAGATTAGGTATTCCAGTAATAAGTAGATACCTTCTCTCCTCAACCAGAAAGCACAAATACCTTATACTGATTTTAACAGAGAATTACAGTTCATCTACAAAGACTTCCTAGTTAACTATTAAGATTTTTGAGGATCTATCCTGATCTATTGTGCTGTACATATAGAGCTTTCTGCTCAGGAAGATAACCTTTACATACAAGACAATCATGTTTTCCACACTCAAGTACCTGATAGCTAGGATCAACAAGAACATCCCATATTGTAGCATTGAACGCATGATCTGATGTAGCACGAGCCATGCCAATTAGCTTCTTTTGCTCATTCCCTTCTGTCAAAGAACTTCCCCAAGTACACTAAGATATTTATCAATAGTTTTAGGAATAGAAATATAGTTAATAGAGATTAACATGAATTACTAAAATCAAATAGCAGGCATTTTAACATTAACCGCATACCTGAACTAGGCAATTTCCTAACAGAATGCAATGTGGCAACCATGTAACTATTTTTTAAAGCTGTAGCTAGTTTTGACAATGGTCTCCTTGGCCAGCCAACCTATTGAAACATGAGATTATGGGTGTCAATAAATCCAACATCTACAAATCAGGTGCAGAGTACGGCGTTACTTAAAGGCAATACACTTGCAATCACTGTGACAGCATACATACTCCATGAGGCATTCTCTGCAAGCATCCTAAGAAAGATCCTTACCTTATCACACAGGGCTTCAAGCTCATAGACATCCACATCTCCTCCGGAAGAGAATATTATTTGTTCAACTTCTCCATCTGGTTGAGACTTTTCAACAAGCACAAATTCTTCTGGCAATGGTTCTTCCTCTTCCTCAAGTGTGGAGGGTGGTTCAATGATTTGTGCTGTGTTGTTCTTCAAAATCCTAGGACAAGAAGCAAAGCAGAGGCTTTCTCCAATGAGACTAGAGAAATGAGACAAATGTGTTTGTTCTACTGGTACTATGGTGAACCTGAGCTAGCCGCTAAGGAGAGAAAAAATTAGATAATTGAAGAGTGAATTCGACAAACACAAAAGAATGGGGATCAGTATCTAGGGTGTCCCAAAGCCTTAACCAGTCCTTTTTACCGCTGGATGAAGGCCTCATTCGCTTGGATGAAATTTAGACTAAAACCCATAATATCCTTTGGGATTAACATAATACTTAACAGAATGATCACAGGAACAGATAAAACTGAAACAATCTAAGATTACCAATCTCAGCATACACGCATGTGATCAGTGTCTATGGTTTATAACAACAAACAAATCAAAGTACCCAGATCTGATGGACTCCCAAAAGCTAGCCTTAAGTCGACATCCCTTAAGCTTTCTGTTTGCTGCAAAAACAAAACAGAACTGTTTAAATCCTAAATATGTTAGTATCATTCAATCTTGTCTGGTATAACAAAATCTGGGGAAAAAAAAAACCTATGAAGTCAACTCACAAATAGAACAGTCAAATAATAGAAAAACTGCCAGCACAAAAAGGAACGAACAAGTAGTTTTCCATTAACTTAGTGTAAATAATAAAACAAGCAGCTTTAAGACCTTTGGAACCATAAAAGAAAAGAAAACCAGAGATGGGGCAAAAGTAAATACCCCTCCAAATCTCATGATTTAGATTGTGAGGAAATAACAACCGATTAGATACTTGGCGATAACAATCATAGGAAACAATTGGGCATCTGCAAAAGAACAAATGAAACACCATCAAATAAAAAGATTAGGAAAAAAAATTGAGAATCTTTTGAAACTGAGTTCTTACAGAGAAGACGGCGTAGCAACGTTGTGAGTAAGCATTTCTTTTTGTTTATGTTTATTTGTGCTTGGTGGTGTATAGTTAGGACACTTTCTGCTTATCCTGGTCGACTCGACATCCTCATAGAGACATAGACACCGCAGATGCCAAGTATCATCTCCCAGTCAAACATTTCTTCTATATTACCTTTTTTTCCTTCTTGTTTTTTAGTTTTATGTTGAGCCCCTGCCTATCCCTAATTTGATTGCAGTTGGCTATAAGCAAATAAAAAAGGGAATATCAAATTGGGGCAATGCACCAAGAATAATTAGAATGTATTTTTTTTATTTGAAGTTATCAAATTTGATTCTTAATCATTAAAATTAAAAATATAACATTATACTAATAAAATTTATTTTATATTACTAATGTCTTATTTTTTATATTTTTAATTTTTATGATTAATTATGGATTTATATTGGTTTAGGATTTTATTTTAATTTCATTGCATAAAAACACATTTAGTCTTTCATTTTGATTTTTGCAAAAAAATCATGTTTTAGATTTATTTGGATTTCTTATTTAGGATCATGTTTGATTTGATTTGATAGTTTATATATTAATAAATTTTTAAAATAGTGTTTGGTACAAATGATCATTTTTAAAATTATAAAATTTTATGTATGATGATTAAATTATTATATTTTATAAGCATTTTTTGATTTTATGTGATAACAGTCTTTGATTATTAAAAATGATCAAATCATTTTTATGGAGAGTCATTTAATTCTTATTTAAAAGAATGAGAAACTTTTTATCAAATAGTAATTAATATTATTTATTTAATATGTTAATGAAAATTTGACTTCTTTTAAAATTATAATTATTTTTATTATAAAATTTTATATTTTAAAATTAATATTTATTATAATGAATTCAAAATTAATTTGTGTTTTTTAAATATTTAATATAATATAATATTTTATTTTATTTTATTTTTATTATGAATTTAATAGATTAATTTTATTTTTTAATTCAAATATTTTTTACATAATTTATATTATAAAATTAATTTACCTATTAATAAATATATTTTTAATTCAATAATTTAATTATATTTTATTATAAAATAAAATAAAATAATATTAATTTTTGTAAATTATTATCTTTAAATAACATTAAAATCATTAATTTGTGATATATAATCATTATAATATATATGAATATTTTCGTTCTTTTAAATAAAATAATTTTTAATTTTTAATAATATTCAATATAATAATATTTAATTACTAAATACAATAATATAATATATATGAAGTCTTAATTATCGAATGAATTTAAAAGATATGTATAGTAATAAGACCATGTCTAGGTCTTGCTCCTACCCAAATTTAAACCTGATTCATAAATACGTCCATCTTGAACATATCAATATCAGACCTGATAATGTAAATTATTGGAGGATAGGGAATTAAGCAAAATTTCTTTGGCAGAAATTCATGGTTTTTAATTTTTGGAAAATTTATTTTTGTTTACTATAAAAAAAAATACTAGTGGTAGGAACAAATAATTGATGGAAATGAATATAAAAATAAAAAATGCAAATGTACTTGTTTGTAATAATAGCGTCTTTATAGAGTTCCGTGCCACTCCTGTCGCATCCACTCATCTTCAACTCTCGTCATGGATTTTCTTCTATTTACTAAACTGCCATCCAAATTCCCGGGCCCTCCACTTCCACACCACATGTGAACCTTTCACTTTCTTTTCTTTTTTTTTTTTTGACTAAAAGTAAAAAGATACTGTTGTGGCCGTTGATTTTGATCAATGACCAGCTTTATAAAATCATTTCTTTTTTTTTTTTTCGAAAAAACTTTACAAAATCATTTCTAATCAATGTTGCAGCTGGTAAAAACTTCGTACTCTATTTTTAAGATTTTGGTTTTGAATTTTAGAAAATAAAAATATAATTTTAAGATGGGATATGATTTTTTTTTGTACATATGTAATTATATATAAAAGAAATTATATTTATTGATAAAGAAAGGGAAACCTTAGTTCCTCTTTTGTTATATATTATTTTTTGGTTAAATAATTAATATTTTGAAAAAAATGATAATATTAAATTTATGAGATTTTCGTGTTAGGCGGATCATTTAACTAAAATATTTATTGGTATAAAAGCAACGAATTAAAAGATAAATAACATGATTTCATAGTAATATTAAAAGAAATCAAAAAGTGAATTTTAATTTATATTTGAATATGAATCCCACATTAATTATTGAATTTTTTTATTATATCAAGAAAATAAAACCTTAATACAAATAAAAAGAAAAAAGAAAGTTGATTCAAAATCAAATTCTTAATATCTCTAGCCACTAAATCAATTATTGAATTGAATGATTGAAAGTTATTATATTATATTTTATCTATATTAATTACAATGCCTTTGCCTACTAACTTTGGCAGTGTTTTGAGTTTGTTTCTAAAAAATAAAAAAATAATATAGAAAAAGAAAAGAAAAAAGTAATGTAAATTATATTTTAAATTAATTATTAGATTTGATATTTAAAGATTGTGAGTTTAAAATAATTTATATGTTTAATGTATTTTTTAATCCAATATATAATAAGGTATAAGGGTTTAAGTATACATTTTTAAACTTAAAAATAACATAAAAATGACATGACACATATATGCAATAGGGTTAAAGGTTTTAATATATTTAAACATAATATTAATATAATATAAATAAAATAAAAATATTAAAATGATAACTTAAAATTTTTATAATAAATATATATGGTGTAACAAAATTAAAAATATATATTTTATATTTTTTATTGATATAAATTTTAATATATAATTTTTATATAAAATATAATATAAATATATAAATTTTAATATGATATAAATTCACCGAGATTTAATTAGGTGTCAGTCACTTAACATGGCGCAGGCTGCAGCCCTTGAACTTGGAAACTGATAATTTGTTTCGGCTTTTAAGAATGGCGTGAGTGAGTCAGCAGTCATACCTCTTTAGTCCTTTTAGAAAAGCAAAAGAGAATATGGATTGTTGGCGTGGCTTGGGCTGCCTGTTCCATTCCACTCAAACACTGTTGATTTTGTTTTGTTTAAATTTATTATGAAAAGGTGAGAAAGATAAAGGTTGCGTCTAGAAAATCCTCACTCACCAGGAGGCTATTTGCGTAAACTGAGGCAAACCAGTACCCTTTTCGTATCAGTTATGTTCATAGATCACAATCATATAAGACACAAGTATGTAGTACATCTTACTCTGCCATCAACCATCATTCCCATATTCCTGCCTGCAAATGGCTCTGCACTCTGCTCTGCTTTGGACCTGAAAATCAAACGTCAACCAAGAAAAAGCTAAAGGACACAAAATGGTCTCAGACAACACTTCCCTCTCTTCTTCTAATCTTTCCCCAGCTCCCAAGTTTGCCAACTCCTTCACCACTCGGTAATCTTTACTTACTAATTATTCCTCTTTTAAGTCTTAGCACCAACACCCTCATGCATTATCATCTTACTGCTTGACCTGGCAAACATTGATCATGTTTCTTGGACTATAATTTGGTTCTTTCTTTCTTTTCTTAATGATTAGTACATTTGCTTTCTGTGGTTATATATAAAAATCGTTTTAGGTACTAAAACATTTCCTTTTTGTTTTATGTTAAGGATTTGCATTATAATAAGGAGATCCCTTGTCTTCTTCATACGTTTCTTTTTAGATTAAGATCAGCTCATTACTCAAATGTTATGTTGGACTTGGGATTTAATTAAATACGATTTTTTTACAGTTATTAATAGCTAGGATTTTTTTTTTTTTTTTGTATAAGATTCTGTTTGATTGAGTTTTCCTTAGGCTCTCTACTTTCCCTAATTGAGAGTGAAGACAATGATCTCGCTTTCGAGATGGAGAATGAAGCTGGCGATGATTTCTTTGCTGTTGAAAAAGTTGAAACAACTGGCTAATCAAATACAAAGCCAAATTTGTTATAAACCTCAACACCAACCAAAATTTGTAATTCTTACTGTTACTCTTACTGTCCAAATACTAGTAATAAACAAAAATGTCTATCAAGTCATGGAAAATGAAGGAAATGGAAACAAGGGTTCATATTATCAGCCTGCATATTATTGTCCATAAGGAACCATCAATGGAATATTAGGCTTTTATATGGTTCCAATTCTGTGGTTGTGCTACTTGGCCTAAAATTCTTTCTGGTGCAATATTGTTTAATAGTATACTTTTACCCTATTTGGCATTCCTGACTTCAAGCTCTTCATGCAGAATCTTTTCAGATGTTGCAGGGGATATTACAATTGCTGTTGGTGGAGAGTCCTTTCTACTGCATAAGGTAAGCTTTTCTTTCAAAATCTTTTAGTCATTCTGTTTGTACATTATAATGAGTTCTATTTCATATTTATTGTTCAAGTTTATAATTTCAATAAAGCACTTTGGTATTTAATGTTTAGCTGTTGTTTTTGATTTGATATCATTGAAGTTTAACAGAAGGAATGGGGAATCAGATCTTTCAATCCAAATTGGTAAAAGGTAAAAGTAAAAAAAGAATTAACCACCTTATGACCATGCATCCCTGCACAATTCAAAACATAGCTTTATTTTGCTACACCAAGCTTGAATGTGTTTACTCTGTAATTAGTTGTATATGAGGGTAGATATGCATTGGCAATTGCAACTGTATTCGGTTAGTGATTGAAATAATGGGCTTAATTTTTGCCTTGCACAGAAAGAATATGTGAATTTCACATTTCTTAAGTACTTCAAATTAATTGAAGCATGTTTTTTGTTTTGGTACTCTCAAGTTTCCATTGGTATCTCGAAGTGGAAAGATCCGGAAAATGGTTGCTGATGGTAAGGATCATAATACTTCAAAATTGGAGCTCCTCAACTTTCCAGGTGGACCTCAGACATTTGAACTTGCCATGAAATTTTGCTATGGCATGAACTTTGAGATCACAACCGCAAACGTTGCCTTCCTGCGCTGTGCTGCAGAATATTTGGAAATGACAGAAGACTACCGGGAAGAAAATCTTATTGCACGAACAGAGGTTTACTTGAATGAGGTTGTAGTTCTAAGTCTTGAGAAGTCTGTGGAAGTCCTTTGTACTTGTGAGACACTACCACCAATAGCAGAGGAAGTGGGAATTTCAAATAGATGTGTGGAGGCTATTGCCATGAATGCATGCAAAGAGCAGTTGGTGTCAGGTTTGTCTCGGTTAGACTGTGATGGTGAATCTACAGAGCTTAAGAGTGGATGTCTGGAGTGGTGGATTGAGGATCTTTCAGTTCTAAGGATTGATTATTATCAGAAGGTTATCTGTGCCATGGGAAGAATAGGTGTTAGACCAGACAGTATTGTTGAATCATTGATGCATTATGCTCAAGCATCATTGAAAGATATTGGAAAATGCCAGATTTGGAATCCAGTACGAATAAAGGCAAATCCTGGCATGGGAGAAAATGACCAGAAAACAATTGTTGAAATCCTTGTAAATCTTTTGCCAACGGAGAAGAGCTCTTCTGTTCCATTGACTTTCCTGTTTGGGATGCTTAGGATGGCAATTATGGTGGAAGCTACCATAGCCTGCAGGCTTGAGCTTGAGAGGAGGATAGCTTTTCGATTAGAAATGGTTTCAATTGATGATTTACTTATACCATCTCTCCGGACTGGAGATTCTCTGTTTGATGTCGATACTGTCCACAGGATACTTGTAAATTTTCTGCAGCGGATTGAAGATGAAGAAAATGAAGATTGTGAGAATGCGTCAGATGGCCTTGGTTCTCTGGGCCATGGTTCTTTGTTGAAGGTGGGACGACTTATTGACACATATTTAGCAGAAATTGCTCCTGATCCTTATTTGAGTTTGCAGAAATTCATTGCTATGATAGAAATATTACCAGATTATGCTCGAGTTATTGATGACGGTCTTTATAGAGCAATTGATATATACTTGAAGGTAATTTTCCTTTCACAATTCAATATAAACTCATTATATCTTGGAAATTATTCTATGTTTTCCTTTAACTAAAGGGCATATGTTGTTCAAAGTTATGGGTATTTTCTCTCATTTTAATATCTTGTACCTATGGTGTCCTTTTGTGGTTGAGATACCTTTCAAGCATATAGTCAGAATCTATGAGCAGAATGTTCGTTGTCTATTTTAGAACTGAAGGTATATATTGACCTACATTCTATGCTCCAACGGACCATATCACAAATAAAAAAAAAATCTTGGCTGTTTTCCATCCAGGGGTTTTTTTTTTTTTTTCTTCAATTGCTTAAATATTCTTATTCTATTGGTTCAGTTTCCTCAGAAATGGGGTTATTTCTGTGCCCTTTCCCAATGGGAACTTCATTGCCTGCCAATTCTTATATTTTCTTTTATCTGGGGTTTGAAAGATCGTGTGTTTGATTCTAAAAGAAAATTTGGGTCTCCTTTGGCAACGTGTGTTTATGATGTCAAAAGATGACCTTGTTTTGTTTAATCCCATGGATTAATGTTATATTTGCTCATTTTAAATTTTAATTGTAAGAATAACATCTGGATGAATATTAGCGCTGAAATGTTATACATGTATTCTAGGCATTGACTTGATTTTTATTGGTTTCGATTAGGCTCATCCAATGCTAAGTGATCCTGAGTGTAAAAAGCTCTGCAAATTAATAGACTGCCAGAAACTCTCTCAAGAAGCCAGCAATCATGCTGCACAGAATGAGCGACTCCCTGTACAGATGGCGGTTCGAGTCCTATACTTTGAGCAGCTTCGATTGAAGAATGCCTTGTGTGGAAGCTCCGGAGATGGATTCCTGTCCCAGAAAGTAAGCAGTGGTGTCCCTAGTGCAGCCATGTCACCACGAGATAATTATGCATCTCTAAGAAGGGAAAACCGAGAACTTAAGCTTGAGATATCAAGAATGAGAGTTAGAGTGAGCGAGTTGGAGAAAGAGCAGATGTTCATGAAACGGGGGTTGATGGATAAATCAGGAAATGGAAAAACTTTCTTGACCTCTCTATCTAAAGGAATTGGAAGGATTGGGATATTTAGCGGGGCGGGTGGAGGGAAAGGGCAAAAAACAGGCCGGAAGTCTCGGGGATCGGACGCCAAAACCGGAAGGAGTCGAAGGTATTCTGTCTCTTGAAACTTAATTTGACCTTTGTTGTGTTGAATTAACGGTAGGAAAGTAGGACCTGACGTTTGTGATTTCTGAATGTATATACATACCTTTCTTGAGGAGGCAATTAATGGCAATGGCATTTATTTTTTCATAATGGTAAAGCAATGTGCTATATGTTGTATGTTCAGCCTGGATTTGTTGACCATGGCCTCTTTGACTAAGTAGATTATGCTGATTTTACCCAAACTTAGCAGCCCAGAGGCCACCGTCTCAATAAAAATGGAAAGAAAGAAAGCTGAGGTAGTTTAATTCTCTCTGAAAGCAACATCCAGGCGTGCATGTCAAACACTGGTAATAGAACCGCTTCCCTCCTCTGTCTATGGCGAAATTTCTTGCTAACTTTATTTCGGTTTTGGACCTTAAATGATATTTTAATTTATTTATTAAGAAAATTGAAAAGGAAATAATTTTTGTTTTATTATTCTATGCACCAACCGTGGGTAATTCCACATTTCCATTTTTCAAGTAATTTATTATTTTTTTCTCACCAACCAACCAATCAGTATGGCTAATTTTTTTTCTTTTATTTGAAAATAGCAAGTCAAGTGAGTATTGCTGGACACCCTTTAATTCCATTCCATATATGGTTACATTAATTCATTGTGGGCAATGATTACACGTGATTGACTTTTGTTGAGATTTTGGTGAACAAGTAAATATGAAGAAGTCCATTGGCCATTGCTGCTTGGCTTGGGTTATGTGGTTGTCTAAACGATTCAAGTAAAGAAAGCCAATTGACAAGTTGATTGCATAAGCAGATGCAGAGGCATCCCATATTGTTTTTGTTCTATTAAGGAACACAATACATTGGATTAGGGAGTTTGAAAGTTCGGTTGCCCAAACATTCTCCTTGCAAATCCGTCCATTGGTCACCAACATTCCCCCATATCCTGTACCCTTCTTCCATTAATTGCTTTCGGATTTCTGACTTGAAAACCACTGCACTTTTCCCTTTGAAAGGTTGGGTCCTGTTCATTTCAAACAGAAAAACAAACTCAGTATCCTCAAACTTCATCACATTTACTTGTTTAACGTCTTTAATAAGATAAAGCAAATCATGAAAAACTACACACTGACTCCGATTTCAAGATTGGACAGGTGGGTAGCAAGGGGAGGCAGGTCACTATATGTCAATGTCAAGTTGCGTGGTCGGACAGCTGAGGATGAAGAGGGACCTGATTCTCAAATGGCTGGATTCGGTGCGTCTTATGTATGACATTTGGGTGCCTGATAACTCCAAATTAATATAACTAAGACTTGCGTGGATGTTGACTCTGACACTAATTTTCCACCCCTATACTAAGCAGCGTTCTATTTTGTAATTTATGATTCAAAAGTTGTAAATAGCATCTGACAATTATATATGCTAATTGGAACAAGTATTAATTAATTAATAATATAATTTGTTTGCAACTATTCAATCTAATTGATCTTCTATTATGGTTTCAAGGAAAGTTTAAGTTTGTTTCCTGGAAATTTCTCCAGAAATAAGGAGATTAATTCTTGCCAAGAAATTAGTACTCCACATGAATATATAAGATCAGAAGAAAAGTAAAAGCTGGCGTGCCAATTCCAATGAACATCTTACCTAAAAATCAACCTTTCATAGTCAATGAATCCTTGGTTATGCAAATTGGCAATGGTAGCAGGGGCTAAGGTCTCTTCATCCCTCCCAGTGACCAGGAACACCTTAAATCCACCTTCGACCAGCTTGGTAAACAGTCCAAGGACTGCAGGAATCGCTGGACACCCTCCCTTCATTGCCCATGCCTTGAAACCTGAAGGATCATAAGGATCACACCTACAAAATGGCTCACAAATTAAGTTGAAAGTATATTAGCTAGGAAGGAATATCTGTTGAGCAAATCAGTTGTTTACCCGTATTTCTTTCCCTTGTAGTAAAAGATATTTGAGAGGCAGGTGTCATCAACATCCAGGATCCATGCATCCATGCCATCGTCAGCCACAACTAGATCAGTAATGTAACTCTGTATTTGTTCCACGATATAGTTAACATCCTGCTCGTATTGCCCGCCAAGCATGTAATTTTCAATGTAGCCAAGGCAATGAATCGGGACGGTGCGCCACCCCCGGACATTGTTAGCCTCCACCGCCAGGCGCCAACTCAAGCACTGGTTAGAGCCACTGTCAGCTGGTGCGATCGTTTTCCAGTAGGGCTTTGTACCAATTGCCTTGGAAAATATTGCTAAGAAGAAAAATATGAACATCTCTCGCACCCGCTTCACCATTGCTGAAATCATATGCTGTTCCTACGAATCAAAACCCAAATGCAAAATATATGTCTCAGTTATAATTGGAACGAGAAATTATAATTTAAAGAAGAAAATTTTTATAAATAAAATATATACTTCATAGCATATTTATGTTATTGTTTTATAGCATCTATATCATAATTAACAGCAAGCCTCTAATGGCCTTAAGCTAATCATAGGCAAATTAAGAGAGATGAAGGAGAAAATTAAAGATGTCAACCAGCTATATAACAATTAGTAGATTATTTCATTGCTATACTAACTGCTTGGATAAAATGGATAGAAAAATATTGTTTTTATCTTAGTGGAATTTCGAATATTTGGCTTAGCTATTGGCGCATATATCTCTCACCTCAATAAACAGGAAGCCCTAGCGCACCCCCCCCCACCCAAAAAAAAAAAACCCCCATTTAATCATTAACTAATAAATAGAAAACAAATGGATCAAAAGGAGAGATAAAAAGGGCAATCACCATTACTAGTGTATTTCTTGGCACACGAATTGCCAAAGAGAACGAGACAATGGAGTTGAGGGATTTGGTCAGGGTTGGCTAGTTTTATATAGTTAATAGAAGGCAAGACGAGCACTTGGCAGCCATCATTAGATGATGGCAATGGAATTAACGTAAGCTGCGGGCAGGAAGTTTAAGTCCACATCTAGAAGAATATTATATTCTTGTGTAATTTTAAGCTAGCTATAGGAAGGAAAAATGGCAGCTTTTGTGGAAAATATATTCATCTTCCTGGCACTTTTGCCCAAACAACAAGGCCTTGTCTGCCACGTACTTGAGTTTGCACCAATCGAATTATAAAAAGCTATTATTGGTTGACTTCTGGTCTTGCATTTTTGGCTAATTTCAGAAGCAAAGGTGCATAAGCAAGCTTCAATAAGTGGCTTGGGAATGAAATTAATAGCCATAGATATCATATTAAAACCAAAAAGCGACGGTGCCAATGGCTGTTGTTTGTTTGTTTTTTCTTCAACTAAACAAAGAATCCAATGGAAGAAGATGTTATTTCCAAACCCAGACATAATTTAAGATCAAATTATTTAATTTCCCAACCTTACAATTTGAGTGCATATTCTTGCCATTTGTTGTACTCATCAAACAAAAAGACAATTGATTAAACTTAATTTTGATAGCATTGCGTGAAAGATAAGGAGGAGAATAGATCCAATGCCAAGCAAACAAAAACTGTGTGCTCAAAACAAGTTATCCTAACAACACAAATAATACTCTTGGAATAAAGGAAGAGATCTCAAAAGGATAATGAAAGATGTTAAATATATATATATATAGATGGGCACAAAATTAGCAACCTCTCTTTGGAGGCTGTGGCCTGCAAAGAGCAAGAAATGTGCTATATGTCGGCAACAAAAGAACACAGCATCTGATCAGATCATTTTAGTGCAGTGTTTGAACTGCTTTAACTACTATACTGTGCTTCTCCTCTCAACTGACAGTTGAACGGGTTTTATTCTTTTAAGTCTTTAACCCATCATCCACGTTCACAAAATTCTTGAATGGATGCGAAATTTTATCATTGAACTGATTCTATATGGAGTGGATTATTTGTTTTGCTTTTTCCAAGAGGATCTCCGATCACTTAATTTATTTTCTTAGTCAATGAAGTGTTCGAAGGTACAATAATTTGAAGGCCGAAAGGGGCCAACTATGAAAAGAAGTGACGGGTAGATTAGATATATAATTCACTTTTTGCTAAGTTTTCAGCACGTGGCATGCATATAGTATAAATCAATTGCAAATAATTAGTCAACCAAGTCAAATGCAAGATTAGGGAGTAGAGATATACATTATCCGTATATCATAAATTATTATATAATTATAAAAAATTTAAAATTTTTAAAAATAAATATGTAATTATGTTGAAATTAAATAATGATATGAAGATTTATAATGTACTGATAAAATATAATATTTATATACAAATATAAATGCATCAAAATATAAATTCGAAAACTTTTTTTTAAAATTATATAAATCTGAAACTTAACTGTGGTAAACTTACACGTTAGTTATAGGCATATGGCCTTGACACTTGGAAAAGCAAATTATAAGGGATATGAACACAAGAACAACAAGTACCATGATAAATTTTAATTTTAATTTTGTATTAACATCTGATTTAAAATCAGTTAATTAAGAATGCATGGAGAGAATTGATTTGAATATAAAATCAAAATAAATCCAAAACGTAAGCAATATAACATCACTTGAACAAACACAATATTGCATAAAAAATTAATTACATGAAACTCACAATTCCCTGTACTAATTATACATGCATGATAAATTAAGATTACTGTTGTGATCAAATTAACAATAGAATAAACATTATTCTTGCACATATATACTAGTAGAAATATATCATTTATGAATAGCTAGTTTGAGAAACATGATCATAATTGTGTTGAATTAAAACATGAAGATATAACAGAAAGCTATTCATAAACAACCATGGCAGGGCAGCCCCACTGTCAAGCGATGCATGCACACACGCGTGTATATATATATATATATATATATAAAATATAGAAAATGGAAAACGAAATAAAGCACAATCCAAAGAAAAATGCAAAATGAATAACCCTGCAAACATTAATAGGTTAGAGAAAGGAAGGATGGTACTTACAAAAAGACCTTGCAATGTAAAGCAAAAGCAAACGATAACAACCAACAACCAAGATTAGGTTGATATATATATAAAGAGAGAATAGATGAGATGAGATGAGAGCAGAAACCTTAAACCCTCTACTTATGCAGCAAAAATGTGGGTGCGGGTGTCGTCAGAGAGCACAAAAAGGGTTGTGATGATGTGGTCCAGAAGAGGAATGTGCCAGTGAAAATATCACAAAAAGGGTTGTGATGATGTGGTCCAGAAGAGGAATGTGCCAGTGAAAATATTGATGATCAAATAAAAGCGAGGGAGTAAACCAACCGCCGGGGTCTGCATTAAGCAAGGAAGCAAGGGTTAACCACAAAAGTGGGGTTGGAGTCAGAGCCCATACACTTCCACACAAAGTGGATGCACTGCTAGCCTTCCTTACGTAGTGTTTAGTCTATTATTAATTATACAATCCCCAATTCCATTTTTCCTTTCACCATTTAATTACCTTTAGCATTTGCCATGCATGTGTTTACCACTGCTCACTCAAGTCTTCCATCTTCATCGAGTGCATCTGTAAATATTTTACTTATTCTGTATTCCAATCCTTGTTCAATGTACCAATGCTAACAATTTATCATAATAATAACAATTAGGTGCTTCTCATCTCGATGCCAACCTACTTTATAGTCTGAACTTGATTCAAGAAACCAACGAGGTGTTTTCTCAGTGGCTTGATACCCTTCACATTGTATCAGATTCCATTTGATCGAATTCAATGTTGAATTTGGTCTAGCTGTAACTTTGTTGACAAAATCTATTTGTTTGTTTATTATATTGCTTTTAGAGTAAATTACACCCAAAGTCATTAATGAACTTTCACTCAATACTCATTTGGCTTATTAAACTTTCATTTCTCTCGATAAAATCACTTTATTTGTGTACCAAATGTAGTCCTCTTAATAGAATAGGCATATTACATGACTACCACGTCATTTTCCATAATTTATTTGGATAGATTTTGTTAGGGAAACTAGATTTGATTTACAAATTAAAGTTTAATAACCCTATTGAAATAAATTATAACCCGACGATTCAAATGAAAATAAAATGAAAGTAAAATAACTTTGTGTGTAATTTACTCATTGATTTTATATTCTAGTCAATTTTGATTTAAATTTTAATTTGTATTTGTAATTTTATTAAAAAAAATTGTGATTTAAAAAACGACTGATAAATCATAACTCGACGATTTAAATGAAAATTCAATAACTTATTGTATAATTTACACATTGATTTTATATTTTAGTTAATTTTGATTTAAATTTTTATTTGTATTTGTAATTTTATTAAAAAAAAACTGTGATCTAAGAGACGACTGAATATAAATTTTTATTACTTAATCGATCCCATGTAGGTAGGAGGGTTTACACATATTTGGGGAGCTTTAAAGATGATATTAGTAGCATTACAAACCAGTGCCACTAACATATTCATATATATCATCATCATGATTAATTTCATTCCCACCATTACCATTATATAGAAGCGCAATCGGGGTGGTGCATGCGTGATTATCCTCGTTCCAATTCTACTGTACTAGTGCTGTTAATGCATTGACTTTTAGTATTGGTTTCTTGCAAGTCTAATGTGTGTCCAATTACAGGTTATAAGTCAGCTTATATTTATTTATTTTTTTCTTTTTTTTTTCTGTATTAGAACGTAATTGGCAATGCAAGAATTTTGCTTGATTAATTTATATGATCCTCTTGAAGAATGCTTGCTACTTTTTGAAATATATATTAATTCTACAGTGTGCATCAGGTGGAGTAGAAATCTATCTTCAAACTCCTTCAAGCATGCATGCATAAGGCAACATTAGCCAATGGGAGTGAGCAAATGTCCAACCAATAATTTCGTTGGATTGTTTCGAAAACTATCAGAGAGTAGCAAAGCAAAGCAAAAGGCCAGAATTACTATTATTGAGTCAACCCCTATAGGGTTGGATTGGATGATTGTTGTGAGAATGGAAGATGATGAGTGAAGATTTGATTTAACCCATCCAAAATAAATATTAATTGTATCACTTAACCTTCCACTTTCACTTTCAGATGACAAAATTCAAGATGACTTGTCAATCTCCCATTATCAGCAACCAAATCCACCTCCTGATTCCTTCTCCATTTATATCCTGAAATGGTAATGGGAGAGTGATCACTTCTTTCTTCATTTCTGTCAACACGTATTCAAGTATATTGCCTCATGACCCAAATTATCACCGTACGTCCAAAATCTCAGCCAATTAATTCCTCGCTAAGTGTTAGTTTAACATATATAAATTGGCCTGCCTCTTGACTAAAAATTAGTTTATTCTACACTTACCTACTTAATGTTATTATTTTAAAGGAAAATTGTATTCTTATAATAAAAAATAATTTTTAATGTAAATCACTAATTATTACCATAATAAAATCAATTTGATTTTTTTTATCACTACTATAAAAATTATGGATAAAAGGAAGTCAAAGCACAAGTCATCAACATTGGATCACAGGTGGCTTTTATATGGATATGGAGGTGGTGGTGCATGTCGAAGTTTGGTGGGCTTATTATGATGGCCCGTACACTCTTCGTCACCCATCACTTTCTGAAATATATATGTAACTATGTATATATGGTCCAGCAATTTTCATGGCTGTTGACGGGTGAGGAAGGACGATGACCCGTCTAACCTTTCTTTAATTTGACTGCAACACTGTTGCCGCAGGGGTGGGTTCTCCCGCCATGGATGGCCCTCCACGATTCACAGGACTTGCACCGGATTTGTTTTGTTTGGTTTGGTTGGACGACTGTCACGTCAAGGCTTAAATCTAATGGCCTTGGATATTTGCATTTCATTTCCAAAAACTCGCGTAAATCCTCCAAATTTTGGAATTGAAGACTCAGAGTCGGTGGCAAACTCTATACGTATATACATACATATATATACACGTGTATATATATAATATATATAACTCAAAATTTAACTATTCAAAAACATTATATATTTTTTTTATCCATTCGGAAGGAAATAAAAATTGAGGTTCGTACTTTCATCTTGTTTGTTTTCTTAAATTTTTAATCATTAAATCAAGAAATCGAAGACACTTAAAACACTTTATATGATACATATTTTTTACTTTGAGATTAAATTTTTGAATTTAATCTATATTTATAATTTATAATATATCTTTAATCTATATTAATATATATAAGCACGAATGTGAAAATTTTTAAATTGATAAAATAAATTTTTATGTTCATTATATTTCAAAATTATCATTTAAAAACTTTTTATTATACATATTAATAAGATTCATCTGATTTAAAAATAAAAAATTTTACTTTCATTAAATAAATTTACTTGATAAATTTATTTAAATAAATTCAATAAATTATTTTTTTTTAAATCTCTCATGACTAGTCTTTCCCTGAAAAGATAAAATCTTTTTTTATTATTTTTTTCTTTCTCCATTAAATGATTAAAAGTTCAAAATATTTTATTATGTAATTTATCATTAAAATGAGATTAATGTGTAACATTGAAAAAAAAAAGGTAAAAATTACATCAAACTTTTCAAGCTTAATATATTAGAAATGCTTTTTCAAGTAGCACTAATTAGTTCTCATGATGATGTGATAATTAATACAAACTTAATTGCATGAAAACTCATACCTTTTAGGAAACTTGGATTGTTTCTAAGCCACTTTGAACCTTTTATCTAAATTAAGAAAATCATTAAGTTTAGTTTAGTTCACTTTTACTTAAGGGTAAGAAAAAAATCAAAAAATCTAAAAATCGATTAGAAATTGTAATATTTGATTTAATTCAAATCAATTTTTTTTATTCAATTCAAATTAAATTTGAATATTAAATATATATATTATATTTAGATCAAATTTTGAATCGAGAAGTAAAAAAATCGAAAAAAATTGAACCAAATCGAATTATATATATTTTTTAAGTTTTTATATATTTTTTAAAATTTTATAAAATAAAAATAATAATTTTAAATCAAAATCTACTTAAATATATTAAAATTTTATAGTAAAATGATATATAAAAATTTAAAATATTATATATTAAAAATCAATAAATTGAATTGAACTGATAAAATTTAATTCGATTCGGATTGAATAAAGATTTGGTTTGGATTTGGATAAGATTTTAAATTTTCATAATAATATGTAATATCAAAAAAATTGAATTGAATCCAATCCGAATCGAACCATTTATCATAACATATAGATCTGAAAATTTATAAATAGATTGAATCGAACTGTTTATCATAACATATAAATCGAAAAATCTATAAATAGACTTAATAAATTGAGTCACCACCATTTTATTTTACTATGTGTGATTGACCACTTAAGGAATCTATTTTTTTAAAGAGCTCCTAAGCTTAATTAAGGGTCTCTAAAATAATAGGTTCAGGTCTATTAACTGTAACAAGATTCGAGTGTTTGGTTACATATGTGAAAGATTATATCACCCTTACATGCCCATTCGCAAGATGATACTGTTTTATTTTAAATTTATCTTAAGGTCTCGATTCTAATGGTTTAAATCTTTATGTATTGAATATTGAAAATAATTATTAAGACTCTCCATCAAATTGGTAAAATTTTTAAAAATATTTTCTTAATTCAAGAGTATTTAAGAATCCTATTGATTTCTTAAAGAAGCTCCGTCGTAAAAAAAGAATTAATTTTTTTATGTTTATTTTTATTGAAAATATATCCAATTATTCCACAATTTGGATAAAACTGAAAATATTTTCTTTTTGAATTTCTAAATTATCCACCGTTTGAGCCTATTTAGAAATTATTTTTATTTCCCTTTTTTTTAAAGAAAATAATATGATTATTATTTTTCTTGAAATTTCATTTAAATTCTTTCATCATTTGGGATAAATTTAAAGAAATTCCTCATCTAGAGATTTTTTAAAGTTTCATCATTGGGTAATTATAAAATATTTTCAATCAAATTTGAAAAAGAATATAATTACTTTTATTGAAATTTCATTTAAATTATTTTACCATTTAGGATAAAATTAGAGAAATTCTATCTAGAGATTTTTTAGGAATTTACCATTTAAAATTTTTAAAAATTTCGTCATTAGGTAATTAGTATTTTTCCAAAATTTTATTAAATTTTTATTTTTTTTGGTTTTTTATTGAGAATAAACATTAATTATTATTTTTGAAACTTTATCTAAATTATTCCATCATTTGGGATAAATTCAGTAAAATTTCTCACATAGTAATTTTATAAAATTTTACTATTTGAAATTTTTAAAAATTTTATCATTTGATAATTATTATTTATTCTAAAAAAATTTATTTTTTTATTTTTAATATTTTTTTAAATTTAATTATGCAAAAAAAAACTTACAAAATAAATAAATAAAATAAAAAATACCAAAACGACTCGGCTTGACGGTTGAAATTCGGCTTGACTGCAGACACAGAATGCAGCTTCGGAGAAATCGACTCAGCTTAGCTCGACTGAGGGCCCCGATTAAGACGCGGGTCAACGAAGTGGGTTGCGCTCGAGTTGGGTTAGCTTGAATGGAAACATGTGGATCTTGAAACTTTTTAAAACCAAAACAAAGTCATTTTGAGACTGATATAAAAGGCTAGTTCTAGACTTTTTCTTCATATTTCTCTTTAATCCACTATCTCTTTTCCTTCTTCTTCTCTCCCTCTCTTTCTAGAACTGAATGAATTTTGGTTGAATTTTTGTTGGATTATTGAAAATCTCGTGGGAATTTGAGTTAGTTCTCCAAAAGTTCGTTAAAAAATTCAACTTTCGTTGGAATCTTTAATTGGATTTTAGAAAACCTGTTAAAAAATTTAATCAGCTCTGAAAAATTCAATTGGCACAAAAAAATTCATCGAAAATTGAAAATTTTCTAAAAAATTTTCAAAAAAACCAAAAATTTCTATTTCACACCCGTAAATTCCTTAAACACTATTTTTTGTCTCTGATTTGTTTTTTTGTTTTTTCTATCTGTGTGATCTATGTTTTTGTTTTTTTTTTTTTTTACCTTATGTTGAAGTTTGATGTACATCTGTATTTATAGGGTTCAAAGTCTTAAAACCCTAAATTAAAAAAGAGTTTTGATCCTTTCAAATTTCAATTCTGAGTTTATCCCAACTTTAATAATTTTATACAAACAATTCAAAACAAATCCAACCACTTAAGAATTTTTCATAATTTTTTTATTTAACTTTTATTATTATTTTTTAATTAATAAAAATAAATAAATCCTGGACAGATCGAGGTACCTATATCGTTATCACCCATATTTTTGCTTTTTATTTTTTTATTTTTAATAAAAATAAATAAAATGAAAGCAAAATAAAAAATCTAACCAAACTTATTAATTAATTGATTAATTAATTAATACGTAATTGACCACACCAAACGCGACACAGATCCAACCAACTTTTGCCTCTTTTGGTCAACGTGAGATTTGTTAAATAGAGTAGCTCCCATTTTCAAAAGGTGGGGACTCACCATATTTAATGCTTTTTATTTTTGTTGACTGCAAAATAATTCCTACCACAAAGATTATTGGGGCTAATAGCGGTTGCAATGTCTCTCAAAATGTTTTATGAAAGTTTCTTAAAAAAGAAGGCACAAAAACAATAAAAAAAATTAAGATTTTGAAACAAAATTTCATGTTTTGCTTTAAGATAAGTTGCATCTACTACTTGTTTATTTTTTATTAAGGGTACAAAATAAAATCATGTTCTTAAACAAGGGAAAATATTAACTGTTATGGAGAATTTTTTTTAAAATTAAAATTAGTATTTGTCTCTACTTGAATTCAATGAAAATAATAAATTAAATATAAAAATATTTTTTAAAAAACAGTTTAAGAAAAAATATTTAAATATTATTTTTCAAAAAAAATTGTGTTTAATATATTATATTAATAAAATTATAAAATACAATGCATTAGTTATATTTTTTTCTTCAATATCGCTTTAACTAGTATCATTAGACAGTAATTAATTTCTTTAAATATTATTTTAACTAACTTTAATCAATATATACCTTTAAACATCATTACTTGAATCCTTTACTCTTATTTATTCATTTAAAATGTATTGTTACTAATATCTTACACTGTTAATTATCAAATATATAATAGAAAAAATATTTATAATATCATAAAATTTTAATACTATATATAATTTAATATATTTTATGTTTAAATGATTTAAAAATATGTAATTTTGAAAAAAAAAAAAAGGTAGCATCTTTGTCCACGGACTGATGATCTGGCTTATGAACATGAGTTTGTAATTGTATATATACTTAGAATATACTCCACTAAAGATATTATTTTAATTCATCCACTATAATATACTCAATAATATTCTCAAGATGACATAACGGTATTACAAGCATCTTAATTAGAATAATAATTTGTATAGAATAAATACACCAATATGCACACATTCAATAGAATTTATTCAAGATGAAACTTTAATTCATCCATTTAAAATCCTTTTTTATTAAATATTGTAATTTAATTTGGTTTTATTAATATATCTTGTATCATAAGCTTTGATAACACATTTTAAAAGTACCACATCTAATATATATATATATATATATATTATATAATAACATATATAAATAAATTTGTCACATAAGTGCTTATATGAATAACTCTCTTAAATGACACATAAAATAAATTTTTTTTAAAAAAAATAAGATAGTTTTTTTAATTACAAATTAGATGATTTTAAATTTATTTAAATTATAATTGAAAATTAAATTAATTTAGAGATATATATTCTAAAATTAAAAATATGAAATATGGATTTTAGTTTTTAATAAATAATTTTAGTTGTTTATCAAATAACCTTATTTAAAAAATTATTTAATTATCAAAATATTTTAAACATGTTTAAAAATTACGAACATTAAGTTTATCCAAATTTTTTAACAATCTTTTTTTTTCTTGATTTAAAAAATTATCTTTTTAAAAATTTATGTAAAACATTAAAAATTCAAGCAATTTTATATAAGATTTTAAAAATTTTAAAATTTTTCATATTAAATATTTAAATAATAAGATTATCAAAATGAGTATATTCATTTGAATTCTAATTATTAAATTTATATTTCAAATAAATGCAAAAAATTTTATATTATCTTTATCACTTATTACATCCATTTTAAAATTTTAAAAATTAATTTAAAAATTATCTATTTAACCTTAATTGCCACTAAAAAATTTTTCTAAAAATTTAAGACAACAAATGTAATGTATTATATATCAATTTTTTATTTTTTAATAACTTTTTTTAAGGTATATTCTATTACTATTGCAATTTTTTTGTTTATAAATTTTTTTAAGATATATTTTATTGTTATTACACTTTCATTCTTATGAAAAATAATATTTTTTCACATATTTTCTAACATTTTTCTTATTTTGTATAATAATTTAGTCAATATTATTAAAGTGAAATTGTGTTAATGTTTTTTTATTATTTAATTTATCATTCAATAATATATATTTTTTTTTTGAAAAAAACATAATTTATTTTTATTTAATATAATTTTATAGGTGTATAAATATTATTATAAACAAAAATATCCAAAAGAAAATTACAATTTTTTTACTGTTTTTTAAAAAATTATTTTTTAATGACAAATCAATATATAAATTTTATATATGTTATGAGTTTTAAAAATTTAAATATAATTTTAAAAGAAAACTAATATGTATATATATATATATATTCATATTAAATAAATGAAATTATTTCGTATATCATATGAATTATAATATAATTTAATATATATTGTAATAAAAAATATAAAAATAATACCCTTATTGAACCAGTTGAAACCAAAATTATATTGTTTGCAACTATTTATAAGAAATAACTCTCTTTTTTTATATATAATAATAAAGAATGAAGACCCGTTACCTGTCTATCGATCCTGTTCCAAACCTTCGAGGCTTCCACCTCAAAAAAAAAAAAATTTGTAAAATTATTTTTAGGGTAATTAATCCGAGTAGAGTAAAACGTGGACGCAGATTTTTCTTTTTTTGTTGGTTGATTTTGGTGAAAAGAATCACATGTCGCCTCCGAATAAACTCAAGATCTGGCATTTCCGTATAATTTTATTTACAACTATTATTTATAAGAGAAACAATATAATTATTAATTTTAATAATATAAAATACGATAATATGATAGAAATATAAAATAAAATAAAATAAAAATTATATGATTTAAAATTTTAATAATAATTATATATAAATTTAATAAAATAAAAAATATATTTTATATTCTTATATTAATATAAATTATAATATATAATTTTTTATAAGATATAATATAAATATATGAATTTTAATATTTTTTATTGTATAAAAATATGAATTATTAAATCTAATGAAACAACAAAAGCTGTGTACGTAAACAGAAGCACGGATCCGATCTTAAAGAGAAGAAACAGAGCAGCTAGCAATGCGCAGATCTAAACACCACTTCACTTCTCTTTCCGACATATGACTTAAACTTAAAAAGTATATTTAGATTAAAAAACAATAGAAAAGAGACAGATAAAGTGACGGCGCGGTGACTAAATGTCTTTGCTTTGCATTCCCAACATTTCTCTTTTGCGGTAGATCTCGAGCTTCCTCAGCCTCTCTCTCTCTCTCTCTTTCTGTTCGAGGAAAGCTGCATTTTAACAAAAAAAGAAAGAAGAAAGAGAGATGGATTTAGGGTTGGGAGCAGCTGCATAGCATAGGAGTGGGAGCAGGCAATAATTGGAACCCAAACAAGCCAAGATGATGAATAGGAATCTAAGGGAATCTCTAGTGGGTGGCAGGAGAAATAATATCAACAACATTTCGTCGGCGTCCCATCATCACCGCCGTGGTCAAAGTTTGAATAGTGCATTGATCCCCAGGGATTCCGACGAGAATTTGGATCTCTTTTCCAATAACCGCCGCAGCCTCTCTGTCGCCTCTTCCGATGAATCCCCCGATGGTACAGACAATTCACTTCTCTGCATGGGCCTCCTTTCTTTTTTCTTTTCCTTTATTTACATACTTTTATTATTACATTTAGTTTGTCGGTTTCAAGGGGGGCAGTTGGCTAAGCTTCTTCTCAATTCTATTTGGAACAAAAGAAAGCTTTTTTTTTTTTTTTAATTAGAAAATGATTGACGGTTTTTCAATTCTATTTGATATAACATCAGAAGGGAACGATGTCGTTTTCAGCAATGAAAGTTGACCGAAGTGACATGAAAAACGCTTTAGTTTTAATAAGTTTGAAGCTTGGATTTTGATATTGTTTTGTGGTATCAGTAAAACTGGGAAGATTATCAGTTGGATCAGCAAAAGTGGGAGTGGGAGAGGATGGCCTTGATGATCTACTTTCGTCTACCGATGGAGGAAAGCATGACTATGACTGGTAAACCACAATACTAATAATTATTACTCTAATCTCTTGTCTTTCGTTAATCTGAAGTTTTAAATTGTATGATAACTATGTTATACTAAACAAACTTTTAGTTGAATATTTAGAGCCTAAGTTTTAATTTGATTGCTTTCGTGATCAAATAACCGGTTGACAACATTTATGGGTAGTGTGTCGCTGTGCTTATTCGATTGAGACTTGAATTTCAACTCATTTGGTAATCCTTGTCTCTCTCTTTAATAATAACTACTAATGTCATTAGGCTTCTAACTCCTCCTGGAACTCCGCTGTTTCCTTCGTCTGAGGGATCTGAATCTCAGTTGACTTCACTAGCTCCAAGAAGCAATTCCAAAGTTAGATCAGTTTCAACCACAAAGGCTTCAAGGGTATGCATGTCCTTCTTTTTTTTAAAACTCATTTTGTCCTAACTTTTATTTTTCTGCAAGTTCTGGCAGAATTAGGGATTGATGTCTATGTGGTTGCTCTCTTTTTTGGTTGGAATTTGATTGTTGTTGAGCTAGCTTCTGGGTTGGCCAGTGCCTCAGCCACTTGAAGTTTGCAACCATGAATGACTAATTTCTCTGTTATCTCTCTGTTTCAGCTTTCAGTTTCACAATCTGTAAGCAATCATTCCTCAAGACCCACTAGAAGCAGTTCAGTAACTCGGTCTTCTCTCTCTTCTTCGTGTAGGGGCACTTCAATTCTCAATACAAGCTCAGCTTCTGTGTCATCTTATACTAGACCATCCTCTCCTATTACCCGCTCGCCATCTACAGCAAGACCTTCAACCCCATCTGCCCGCTTAACAATATCACGGCCTTCTACTCCTTCAAAAGTCCGTACATCTCCCACCAGCTCTTATATTGACAAGAGTCAATCCTCGCAAAGTTCAAGGCCATCAACTCCAACTTGTAGGCCACAAATCCCTGCTAACTTGAATTCAACAGCTAATCAATCAAATTCTCGTCCATCAACTCCCACACGTCGGAATCCAATTCCTTCTCTGGCTTCAGCAGCTGGTGCTTCACCTTCTGCTGGTCGCATTGTTTCAAATGGTCGCAATGCAGCTGCAGCATCTCGACCAAGGTCCCCAGGTCCACGAGTCCGCCCCCTACAACAGCCGGTTGTGCCTCCTGATTTTCCTCCTGACGCACCACCAAACCTTAGAACAACTTTGCCAGATAGGCCAATCTCTGCTGGTAGGTCTAGGCCTAGTAGTTCTGTCACCATGAAGGGAAACCAGGACACTACTAGCACTGTAAATATGCCAAGAAGACATTCATCACCAATTGTCACTAGGGGAAGACTCAATGAACCCCCTGGCAGGACTCGTGCCCATTCCAATGGGCAAGCATCTGACATACATGAGTCTCGAAAGACTTCGCATGTCTCAGATTTAGCTATGCGGAAACCTGTTAAGTCCTTAACAACCAATGCAGATAGCACGGGATTTGGGAGGACTATTTCAAAAAAATCACTGGATATGGCTATTAGGCATATGGTATGCTTACCTTCTACTTTTTATTGAAAACTTCTCATTGAAATCTAGTTGTTCCAAAAGTTAGCCATTTTATGTGTTTTAAAACCTTTTCTTTTTCTTGATCATGTGCTAAGTACTTTAAATGTTGCTAGGGGGTGGGAATAGTGTCATTGAAGTAGATTATAATTGTTGGTTTCCACCAGCGCCATCATTATAATTGCTTCCTCAACTCAGATATTTTTATATTCTATTATCATCATGAATAGAACATAACCATGATCCAAAAATTTTAGCCGAAATTGTCAGGGTCTCAAAGTGTTAACTTGGATTTCTGAATAAGAGCTTGGAGTTGCAATGGCATGTTTAACAGTTGGAATTGGTTGTGATATTTTCCATAAATGCTTCTGCACTAGTAAGAGACTGCATTATGTTAGGTTGCTAAGAAACAAATGTTCCAACTTGCCTGGGATGTATATAGTCTATCATGCACGACAATCCTAACACCATTTATAATCTCTGATGCAGGACATAAGAAATGGCTCAGGGAGCATTCGTTCCCTTTCAAGCACAACCCTTTTTCCGCAAAGCATCCGATCTTCCACTGCCAAAACCCCATCTCTTCATTCCTTAAGTGCTTCAGATTCTGTCAATAGCAATGGACGCCCTGGTAGCTTGAAAAATGGAGACTTCTCTAAGAATGGAAATAGTATTAGCAGACCTGCAGAGAATGGAAGTGATTCCCATGATGAGAGATACTCTGCCAAATTAAGTGAGGTGGACATCTATGAAAGTTCTCGTTATGATGCAATATTGCTGAAAGAGGACTTGAAGAATACGAACTGGCTGCATAGTATTGACGATAAATCCGATCAAGGATCCATCTTTGATAATGGATTTGAGCCTCTGCCTGAACCTTTTGGGCTATTATAACATCTAAGAAGTGGCTTTAATTTCTTCTTCCTAATTCATATTTATTTATTTTTTCTTTTATAATTTGCTCTCTTGTAATTATTTGGTTACTTTGCAAGAATGTAATATGACAGCTTTTACCACTGAAAATGAGTGAAGAAGGCAGCAAGTTTTTCTGCAAAAGAAAATTTGATCTTTAATTGGTCTTCTGTTGTTCATCTGTTTGCCCGTAAAGAGTGAAACGGAATTTTGTCCTAAGACCTACTTCTTTTTGTCATCCAGGCAATTGGAGCCTTACACAGCTAAAGGTTATCCATTGAAATTGAGACAGGATAAGTTTGCAAGCTAAAGCGAACCTTGAAATTCCCATGAGATTATTGACCAAAGGGAAGATAATCATAATTGTTAATTTCATTTCGATATTAATTGTATTGATTGGTACATTTAAGTTATGCCAAAATATTATATATCAAAAAAATTTTTTTGTATCCGATTTGCTATCGGATAATATTGGTTGTTTTTATTGATTTCGGTTGATATAATGAATTTTTATGAATTAATTTATTTTGGTAGGTATGAAAACGTGAAACATATTTTTTAATTTTTAATTTATTTTTTGTTATTTGATTATTTTTAATTTAATAAAAATAAAATTGACAAAATAATCTTTAAAAGTTAAATTTTTTATTTTTAATTATAACTTTTTTTTATACTTTATTTTTTCAAACTAAAATATATAAGTATTTTAATCTCTTTCAATAAAGTAATTATATTTCTTTTTTAAAGTTTGACAATTATAGAGTCAAGATTAATTTTTTTAATTTATTTGCTTTTATCTTAATATTTGTATAAAATAAATTATTTAAATATTATATGATCAGATTAAGTATTTAAAAATATTATAAAAAATTTATGATATTATTTTTATACTTTTAAATTTAGTTATTTGATTTTTAAAGATATTAAATATTTATTTTTTTAATTGATAAAATCATATATATATTTATAAATATTTTTATACTAAACCTAAAAATCTGAAATAATATATCAAAATCACTAGTATAAATTCTATACCATTTTTTTAAAAAAAATTAAAATATTAACCGATATTAACAACTTTAAATATAATGCTATCAGGATTCAGGACCATTGGGCCACTGGCGACTCACTGTGTTCCTCCTCTCCAGCCATGTCGTGTTATCAGCTGGTTTGATTTGGGAAAGGATCCACTGTTGTGTAAACTTATTGTGGCCCAGGCTACACAACAGTGGATCCTTTCCCAAATCAAACCAGAATAATTCCACTTATCAGGACTTAAAAATGAAAGAATTTTTATACTTCATAAACAAGTCAACGAAAATGGATTAGGAGGAAAATGATAGCATAATTGTTTCAATCAGAAGAAAAGAACGGCATAGTCCTGGGGATAAGAGCAAATGATTCAGATGCATCTGAAGCATGTCAGGCTAGCCATATTATATCGCCTCCGATCTCATGTGTTAAAAAAATATGTAAATATAATATAATATATATAAAATTTAAATTCAAAATTTTCGAAATATTTTTTATAAGATAAAATTATAAGATTTTTAAATTAAAATAGATAATATTTTATAAGTTAAATACAAATTTTTATAAATGATATCAAAATAAAAATTAATCAATAAAAATTAAATGTTACATCGTAAGAGTTATTAAATATTATATGATAAAAATATTTTGATTTTGTAATTAGATTTAATTTGATTAAGACATCAAATTTTAAAAATAAAAAATTATAATATTTTTATTTTATATTAAAATAATATATAAATAGGACATAATATATATGTCAAAATTTAAATTTAAAACTTATGTAATATTTTTTATATGATAAAATAATAAAATTTTTAAATCAAAATAAATAATATTTTTTAAGTTGAAGTAAGTCACCGTAAATATCCTATCTATAAAAGATCAGAAATAAATTAAAAAAAAATGATTAACCTAACTTTAAGCAGGTGGGAAGAGAACACCAGGCTTTTGATAATGTCAAAATCAGAAATAAAAAAAAAAAAATTGACTAACCTAACTTGAAGCAGGTGGGAAGAGAACACGAGGCTTTAAAAATGTCAAAATGGCCTTTGCATTTTCCATTTATTATTTGATATATCCTAATAATCTACTCAACTAACACTGATGGAGGTGGTTATAAAATGAATGTCAAAACGTCTCTTTACCTTCTTGCCTTTGACAGCACCTTTAGGAACAAGAATTTTCTTGCCAACCAACCGAGGGAAATTAAGTGCATTATTAGACCAAAACCATGGAATTTCCTGCTGCGTATGGTATGAAAGTCTGAAGAATCCTATGTCAATTCCAGGCAGAGATGCATATTAATAACTTGCAGTATTTGAGGAAGTTTCTATATATGTCAAAGGCCACAAAAAAAGGCCAGAATCTTCAAATTTTACCAAACGCTTAAATAATTAATAAAGTATATGTTAAGCTGGAGACTTTAGAATATAATAATAAGCAAACTAAACCTTAACAGGGTATTCCTCATTATCTTATAAAGAATTGAGTGGAGGCTAATCCACCAGTGTAAGTCAAATATTTTCCTTTATGATTATAATAATAATACTAATAGTTGAACTTTGAGAACAACCCCACCTTCATGTGCTTCAATTATTACTTCCCTTCGTCCATTTGATAAACTAATCCAATGGATTCTTCTATCTATTGGATTGGAAAATCATTTCAAAGGATGATTTGAGCTTTGCATCTTTCTTTTTTCTTTTGGGTTTTGGAGAAACGAAACCCTTTGGACTTTATTGTAGCCATGCCAGCAGGAAGGGGAAGATAGAAATCACTTTCAACTTTGTCCTTTTGTAATTGTAGTATGGTATCCAAAGCCAATCTTCCACCTAATGTAGGCAAGAAATTCATGAATCAGAAGAACTTATCTGTCATAACAATCACTTTTCACCAAAATGCATGTTTAAGTAGCAATTTCTTGTTTCAAGAGATGAACAAAATAAGTCATCGGTTTGGCCCAACTGTTCATTTGTCCCTCCTTAAATGGGTTGGACTGTCCCATAACTACAGCTTGTAAGATCATAACCTAATGTCTTCAATGGAGATTACCTGATAAAATCAAGTATATACTATATAGTATAAAAATGTAAATTTTGGACCCACCAAATAGGAATGAGAATTCTTTTATCAAATATATATATGAGGAATTTCAACATAAATAGGTATGAAAATGTACGCTGAAAAATGGAAGATTAAGGCAAAAAGATTATTACATTTACACTCCATTGAATAACCTATCACTTTGAATGAAAAGGCAAAATAATACAATTTGTTTGATCAATCCATAACATGATTAGTAGCAAAAAAAATTGCGCTACTTTAGCAAATATTGAGGAAGCTTGAAACATTTGTGTCTTCCAAGCGAAACCTGACTCACAGCTGGAGTTGGACAACTTTCGTAACGGTGGAGAAGGGTTCACCATGAAAAAAAAAAAAAAAAAAGAATCATCATTGTCTTTTTTCTTTTTTTTTTGTCCATTAAATTTAAGTTCATCTTTAAGATTAGAAGAAATGGTTAATTTACAAAAAAATTTATTAATTTTTTTAAAATTTTTAAAATTTATAAATCACTTAATAACAAAAAAAATCATAAAATTCAAACTTAAATACCTTAGAATCAAACTTTAAACCTTAGCCGTTTCCTCCAACCACAAATCATCATTGTCTTACCATATCTTTTCTGTCACATAATTCTCCCTCGTAGGTCCTCTCATGAATTCACTAATGGACAGGATTAGTTAATACTAACTGAGAAAAAAAAAAAAAAAACGAAAAAGTGAATGGGTACCGAGTAGTGAGTCCAGTCAACCTACTCTACTCACCATGGTAACGTCGTTATTTACAAATTGTGTTTTGCTTTTGCATTTCAATTTTTGGTCAAACAATATTGTCAGTCCAATGGCTGGAATCTAAGACCATCAACGGAACGTAGAGTCTTCGAGATCTGCAATTCGGAGTTTAAGGTCCGACGTTAGCTTAACGAAGAAGCCTGGGCTGTCGGCTCCTCCAAAACCTTAAAAACACTCACAACTTAACTCCTTTTATTTATACTTTGGTTTCTTTTCTTTTTTGGTCTTTCTTTTTGGTGAGCGTATTGTTGAAGAAATGCCGTTGGAGGAATCCAAGACCAAGAATTGCCATTTTAGCTTCTTCTCTTCTCCGTTTCTGAGCCTCGTCCTTTGTCTCAGCTTCCTACACCATCCTTGGTAAAGGTTGTTTCTCTTGTCTTTTGCATTGTCTTTATGCTCGTTATTATTTGTTTCTTTTCATCTGGTTTTTGGATTTTGGTTGTTTTAACTCGAATTCCATGTGTTTTGTTCCTCAAAAAAAAAAAAAAAATCAAAATGCAGTGATGGGTTTTTATTTGTCTAATGAATTCTGCAATTGCTTCCGGTAGAAAAAAATCATAGATTCAACTCAATTCTGATTTATTTGCCATTTTAATATGTTTCTTTCTTTAGCTTTGCTCTGTTTTTTTTTCTTTAGAGTTTGAACTTTGGACTTGGATTGCTAAATCTTAAATATTGTATCAACATTATGTTATTTATCTTCAGATTTTCGGGAAAATTAAGAACTTTGGTTTCTTTTTTTTTTTTTTTTTTTTTTTTGCTTTTTTTTAAATGGAAAACTTTTGAACAATTTGGTGTTTGCTAAAATGGTAGAATTCGTTTCACAAAATAAAGAGCAAACTTTTCATGTTTATAAATAAATTTTCTTAAAGGAAAACATATTCTAATTCTCTGTTTAAAGTAGTCGTGTTTGATTGAAATACTAATTATGTTTGAGGGTCAAATAAAGCAAACGCCTCGAAGCAACAAAACCTTGATTAACTGCTGTCATCTCCTTCCTTGTAACTAGCTGTTATGTTTATGGCTCCACATTCCAAAAGCTTGACTTTATAACCTCTGATGAATTAAAAGTAAGTATCTTGTCATTGTTTTTTGCCTATTTGGGTGAAAAAAATTAAAAAAAAAAAAACTTTGGACAAACCAATGTTTTTATCTCATGTTCTGTTGTTATGTTTTTTCTTTGATTTTTGTGTTGTGTTGTGCATGTTTTTATAGTATGTAGTTTTTCATATATTTATTTGAAGTTTTTAATTTTATAAACATTATATTTGTTCAATTGTTCTTATAATTCCTTTTCGCTTAAGTATTGACTGCTTTGACTATGATGGAGAAAATTTTTAAAGCTGAAAATGCTATTCTTTTAAGATTTCGCATTGCTTTCTTTACTTCATTGCTTTCACTTTGTTGGATTATGCTTTTGAACCCATTTTGGTGATGACTTGACTTTAGTTAATAGTGATACTTATAAGTTTTTAATCTTTGTTCCAATTTTATCATCAGTCAACATAGTAAACCTTTTTCTTCTTTAATTATGCTCTTTGAAAATTTTTAACCTTTTGTCCTTCATGGGAAAAAGAAAAGAAAGGAAATAAATCATTATTACTGGTAAGAAAGCTTTAGGCTGAGAAGAAAAGAGAAAGCTTAGGCTGAACTTATCTCTTAACTATTTGCATGATGTAAATTTTGTTAGATGGATTTAAATGTTTTGATCATGGAGTTACTTCTTTGTCTCACCAATAATGCCTGTTACATAAGAGAACTTTTCTCTTCTGTTATTATTTGCCTGGTTTGAGGAAGGAAAACACATGTTTTAAAATTACATTGCTTTGCCAGGGGAATGAGGACTGCTGAGATGAAGCTGCCATCCTATTTTGCTTCAATTGCCTTCCTGTTTCTGTGTTGCATTTCAGAAACAGTTGCTGACCTAAACTCAGATAAGCAAGCCCTCCTACAGTTTTCTGCCTTAGTTCCTCATGGGCGGAAACTTAACTGGAGTCCTGCTACCCCGCCATGCACTTCATGGGTTGGCATCAATTGCACCAAGGATGGATCCCGTGTGCTAGCTGTCCACCTTCCTGGTGTTGGACTGTATGGTACAATTCCAGCCAACACACTTGGAAAGCTGGATGCTCTCATGATCCTCAGCCTCCGATGCAATGGTCTCAGTGGGAACATTCCATCTGATGTACTCTCCCTTCCCTCTCTTCGTTACGTATACCTTCAGCATAACAACTTTTCAGGTGACATTCCTTCCTCTCTCCCTCCCAATCTGGATTTTCTGGATCTCTCCTTCAACTTCTTCACAGGCAGCATTCCAACCACAATTCAAAATTTAACAAACCTGACTGGTTTAAACCTCCAGAATAACTCCCTCACTGGACTTATCCCCAATTTCAATCTTCCAAGGCTTAGGCTTTTGAATTTGAGCTATAACCATTTAAATGGATCAGTACCATCTTCCCTCCAGAAGTTCCCTGCTTCTTCTTTCATAGGGAACTCTATATGTGGGCCTCCACTGAACCAGTGTCTTACAATCAGCCCTTCACCTTCGCCTCCCCCCACTTACTTACCTCCAACAGTGTCAGAAAATCCGAGAGGGGCCTCCCATAAGAAATTAAGTAGAGGTGCTATAATTGCCATAGCAGTTGGGGGTTCAGCACTAGTGTTTTTCTCGTTGCTTATGCTTGTACTTTGCTGTTTAAAGAAAAAGGATGGTCAAGGTTCTCTTACATCAAAAGGAAAAGGTGGAAGGAGTGAGAAACCTAAGGAGGATTTTGGGAGTGGGGTGCAAGAGGCTGAGAAGAACAAGTTGGTTTTCTTTGAAGGTTGTTCTTATAATTTTGATCTTGAGGATTTGTTGAGAGCTTCTGCTGAAGTGCTAGGAAAAGGGAGTCATGGTACAACCTATAAGGCTATCTTGGAGGATGGAACAACAGTGGTTGTGAAGAGGTTGAAAGACGTAGTTGCAGGGAAAAGAGAATTTGAACAACAAATGGATATTGTGGGAAGGCTTGGTCAGCACCCAAATCTTGTGTCCCTTCGTGCTTATTACTATTCCAAGGATGAGAAGCTGCTGGTTTATGACTACAAAGCAGCTGGCAGTTTTTCCTCATTATTGCACGGTACATTTATCTGATCATCTTCTTTCCTTTTTCATTTTATGTCCTGAATTATACATTACAATCATGTTTGAAGATCAATTATTGATGTGATTTATGGAATAATTTACTACTAAAAGTTTTTGAATGATTTTTTAACCTCTGTACCCTAGATCAAATGGAGAAAATTAAGCAGTTGTCTACTGCCAAAATTTTGATGCTCCGACTATAATTCCAAAGGATAATCCCTTTTCAAAGCCCTTTGTTTGTAATTTCATTACAGGAAGCAGGGAAAGTGGACGAACTCTGCCAGACTGGGATTCAAGGGTAAAGATTTCCCTGGGAGCAGCAAAGGGCATTGCCCATATCCATTCTTCTGGAGGTGGAAAATTCATCCATGGCAACATCAAGTCCTCCAATGTCCTCCTCACAGAAGACTTGCATGGCTGCATTTCTGATTTTGGATTGACTTCTTTAATGAGTTTCCCAACCGTTACATCTAGAAGCGCAGGATACCGAGCTCCTGAAGTGATTGAAACACGAAAATTTACTCAAAAGTCTGATGTCTACAGCTTTGGTGTACTTCTCCTAGAGATGTTGACAGGCAAAGCACCAGTCCAATCATCAGGGCATGAAGATGTGGTCGACCTTCCAAGGTGGGTTCAGTCTGTTGTTAGAGAGGAATGGACTGCTGAAGTGTTTGATGTAGAGCTAATGAAATATCAAAATGTTGAAGAAGAGCTGGTGCAGATGCTTCAGATAGCAATGACATGTGTGGCAAGATTGCCGGACATGAGGCCTACAATCGAGGAAGTAACTAGGATGATTGAAGAAATTCGGCCATCTGATTCTGAAAATCGGCCCTCATCAGATGACAACAAATCGGGCTCAAATACTCAAACCCCATGAATAATGCAGCCATGCTGTCGTTGTTATGAATTCAGATGTAAGGAACAACAGTGAGGATTAAAGTTGCATGTTGTAAGGTCTCCATCTATGTTGTTCTAACCGTCAAATTCTTTTGGGATTTTAGCATAACAAGATGTGTCTACTGCCCTCTTTCTCCCCTATCTAGATTAATCCAAAACTGTGGGAAAGAAAAAGGGTCAAAATTATAGATAGTGTTAGGAAAATCAGTGGAATAATAGCATCCGTTGTCACAATTAAAGCCAACATGTTTTGTTACATGCCAGATCATTGCATGTCCCATGGGTTAACTATCCCATCAGAAATATTGCACATGGTGTGAACAACAGCAACAAGGATGACAGTTGTCCACAACATATAATAAACATAAAATTAGTATTTCCCTGTTGGCATATACATTACAAAAACGATGTAGAAAGCCCAATTTGGCCAACTATATCTAGTTCAAAAGTATACCATGTCTATTCCAAATAATAATAATCAATAGTAAATGAAAATTGCATCTAAGCTAAGACTCTGAGCATAAAGTATTGCTAACCATGTCAGCACTACTAACATATTTAGCGACAAATGATATTAACCGGAATGGAGCATCAATCAGGGGAGCATCTGTGAGTGGCACAGCATTGTCTTCACTGTCAGTAGCCTGGGACTCCAAATCCCTTAGATCAGCATCATCCAGAGGAATTTGCACAATTTCTCCAGAGTCCCCAGCTTCTACAAAGAGTGGAAGAGGGGCGGCAGGTTGCTCATCCACATTCTCACCATCAATTTGGTCATTGTTAATTGGAAAAGCTTCTAGAGAATCCAACTTTGGAGCCAATATAGAACCATTCTCAATGGATTTAGGTAGAGAATCGGACATTTCACTGACTGTAGAATGTCCTGCTGCCATACTTTGTAGCTCAAGCTTAACATACAACTCATTCACCTGCCACAGAGTAAGGCAAATTCACAACATGAAAAAGTCCTTGTACATTGGCTTTAAAAAGAATAGTAGCAAAAATAAATTATAATGTGTTGCAGGACAAAAGGCACCTTCTCAACTAGCACTGCATTCTCCATGATCAGTTTGTTGACAAGAGCACTTGATGCTTCAATCTGAGAGTTCAGGTCCTCATGGCCAGATGCTTGCTACATTGGAGAAAACTAGTCAACTACATTGTTCTCTCTTCCTAAATTTCTTCAGAGACATAAATGCTGTACGTTATAACCTTTAATTACTAAGTAGACCATAAGTAATTAATTGTTCACTTGTTTGAATATATTCTGAATAACTTCAATACACCAAAATTCAAACCAACTTTTGGCAGAGAAACCCCCCTATAGCAAACAAACAAGGAGGCAAATCTAAATATATCTCATGAATCGTTAATTATGGTGAAACTAGCAAATTTGGTTCAACCAGAAACAGAATAGGCCAGACACTAGAGAAAAGGGGAGTTAAAACTGCAGCTAAAGGAAGCAAACCTTTTTAACTTCATCTGATGAACAACCAGAGGTCATGTTCCTCCCAAGGTTTTGAATATAGAACTGCAGGGCTGTTACATTTTGTGTGAGCTGCTGATTTTCTTATGAAAGCTTACTCCTGGATTCTTCCAAGTCGACCACCTGCCAAGAATTGTTTTAATTTCCACATCAGAAAAAAAGTCAGGAAAATATTAGCCCTCTACCTCACAAATACGTGCATATGAAAATACACATTAACTTTAGTATGTTGTAACCAAAAAAAAAGAAGAAAACTTTAGTATGTTACTGCTTTCAGCAAATGTGATTCATTTTCATATTGCAATTGTTGGGTTGTCACCTCTAAAGAAGGCTGTAAGATGTCAGAGGGTTACAATGTGATTCAGTAAGAGAGAAGTTTAAACTACTACAGGAATTTTTGGTCTGACAACAGCAGATAGAAAAGGTAAAGCAGTCCATCAAATTCATTTCTTAACTGCTTGATTGTCTCTTCTAAAGTAGCCTGTATAACACAAATGCTTAAGCTACAAAACTAAATACAAAAGAAAAGACGGGAAATATCATAATACATTTGAAAGAAAGAAGGAAAAAGAACAAACATTTTCTCGTTTAAACAAAATTTAACAAGATAATTTTGCTTATTTCCTCCCATAATAACATCAATCTAACCTCCTTTGTATGTAAGATTCATTTTCATTTTGTAAGTGTTGGATTGTCACTTGCAAAATTGCCTGTAAAACTATGACAAATTAAGCATGTTGGGTGACACCAGTTTTAATTTATTTAAAAAACGATTAATTACGAATTATCAAAGAAAAGGATGACAGAAATCCAACAGGGACGAATTCCTTTTGTCTTTACTCGTTTAATGCTTTCGTGACTTTTTGTCTCACCTCTTTCCATATTTAGAAATAATATGTGATGTCCATATTTATTTACAAATAGTAATTACAAGAATGGAGATTTGATTAGATAATTAATGCATGATTTATTTATTCAAATAATAGGATTATATTCTTACCTGCAAATTTTTTTTTTGTTTAATTTTAATGAAGAATATTCACGGAATAAAATTGATTATTTAGTTTATTTTTCAAATTTATTTTCATAAATGAGGAAAAGAAATTATACGTATTTTATTTTTTGTCAAACATGTTTTATTTATTTTAATTATTTTTTAAATACATCTTTAAAAATATTTATCTTCTTATTAATTTTGTTTTTAAAATTTAAAAATTCTCAATAAATGTCTCATCATATTATTATTATTATTATTATTATATTTATACAGCTGAAATTAAAATGAAGAAATATATTTTCTCAATAAATAAAAAAAATTATGTTTGAAACCGAGATTAACTCGTGAGTGGGACATGTCAGACTCAGATATGTCATGTGTATAAGAAGGTTGGAAGCCCCAAAAATTACTTCTCTCTCTCTTTTTGTCCGACTGTTTTCGTGAGTGAAAAATCAAGGGATTGCGGGTGGAGAAGAAGCGGTTGTAGGGTAGAGGAAGAGAGCGATCTGTTTCAAAGTTTGAAACTTGAAACCCTTTTTACTCTCTTTTATCCGCTGTATCCGTCTCAACTCTAACCCCAATTTCTTTCTTTCCTTTTCTGGTTTTGGGTATTTTTCTGTTTACTTTGTTCCTTTCTTTCCTTTTCGCTACTTTCATAAGGTTTGTTTTCCGTGTGTATGCCATATATTTTCATTTATGAGATGGCTTTTTGTGATTTTTTCCTTAGGCTCCAGTCCAGTTAGGATTCTTGTTATCTGTTCAAGCGTTATGGCTTCAAAGCGGATTTTGAAGGAACTCAAGGATTTGCAGAAGGATCCACCCACTTCTTGCAGTGCAGGTCCAATTTTCATGTTCTAGATATGCATTAATTTTTTACCCTCATAATAATATTATCTTTGATCCTTTATTTATAACAGTTTGGCTATCTTTCTTTGCTCTGATTTCATTTGATGTGCGTCATGGTTTATGTATGGTCAGACTACCTTTTCATTGTTTTTAACTGCGTTGTTGTTAGCATATGAATCGATTAAATTCCAAACAAGATTATATGTATAGTTATATATAGATATATCCTAACTAAAATTTACTTTGCCTTTATCCATTCTGAGTGCTTATCGCTGAAACTTTTTTATCATAGACATGGGTCCAAACTCCAAAAGTATTAGTTTACAAAGTTTCAGAGTTCCATTCTTTAGATCTAAGCTTTCATTTGGTGTTTATGTCTCTAACCTCCTCTTCATCCAACCTGATTTTGATGCGATTGGAAAGCTTTTCAGTTTTTTTTTTTTTTATATATATATATATGATTTTCTATACGTGTGATTAGCATTAGATGCAGTTTGATAAGGATCAAACCATCATGGTAAAATATTTCTTTAGTGTATTTAAGCTCTCTCCGTCTCAAAGGTTAGACTTTTTGGGGTTTTTGTGGATTATTATTCATTGCCATTCACTTATTAGTATCCGTCCATAGACATGTATAAGTTTGTGAGTATGCATTTCCTTTCCATTTGGTCAACAATAGGAAAAATGATAATGGTCATGTGCAGCCATGGATGTTATTTAGTAACTATTGGTTGCTTGCATTGTTTGTAATAGGTCCTGTAGCTGAAGACATGTTTCATTGGCAAGCAACAATCATGGGCCCCTCTGATAGCCCTTATGCAGGAGGTGTATTTTTAGTTACTATTCATTTTCCTCCGGATTATCCTTTCAAGCCTCCCAAGGTAATTACTACACCTGCAATTTTTTATACCCCTTTGTGGTGTGTGCAAAAGGTTGTTTTGAGTGATACGTACTCTTTTGGAGGATGATGCTGCTCTGTTGTTTAGGTAGCATTCAGGACCAAGGTCTTCCATCCAAACATCAACAGCAATGGGAGCATTTGTCTTGATATCCTAAAAGAACAGTGGAGCCCAGCACTGACCATTTCCAAGGTTTGACGTTACTACAGCTAATATATGGTAATTCTGTTACAATATATGTCTAGAATCTCTGTTTTGGCTGACTATGGCATGCATGTCTGCCTTGCATGGCTATACTACTTTTTCCCTGAGAAGATAAGTATGGCAGTTTTAAATGATTTCAGTCTTAGGTGGGTAAAATGACTTGCCTATTGGTTATAGGTTAGACTTGTACTTTTTGAGTTTGAATGCAAAATTTGAACAATCACTACTGATATTGAGTGATTAATATCAGAGCAGAAAGATCTTGATGAAATCTCATCGGGAATATGCACCAACTTAAGCCACTTTTGATGATAACCATTATATTATTATTATTATTATTATTACTAATCCTTCCTTGCATCGACTTCTACTGCTGTGTATCGGAATTTTAAGTAATTTAGGTCAAAATCAATAGAGCTTGTCTCAGAATGGGAACACATGGTAGAAAAACTAATTCAAGTGCAAATCAGGTTCTACTCTCAATCTGCTCATTGCTGACTGATCCAAACCCTGATGATCCACTTGTTCCGGAGATTGCTCACATGTATAAGACTGATCGAGCCAAGTACGAAGCTACTGCACGTAGCTGGACCCAGAAGTATGCCATGGGATGATGGTGGTTAGCATGTAATACCCTATTGGCTTTTGCATGTTGTCAAATGTGTTAACCCTTTTGTGTGTCCCTAAAGGAACTTGTCATTGTGCTTATGCTTTGGATATCTGAGAATAGAATGATGCAGACATTTGTATTGTGCACTCTGTAGCTTGTGTGAAGCCCTTGTTTTGTTCAACGTTGAAGTAGCATCAATAATGTATCATCAGAGTCTCTAGCCCTAAAGTGCTTAACTCGATTTTCAGTATTGAACATTATGCAAGATGGGGCGATTGTTATAAGAGATATGCCTTGTGTTCCCATTTTATAGCTATATGAAGCATTTCTTGTTAAATCAAATACATTTGGTCCAAAAAATTTAATGCCAGAATGAAAATGGACAACATTCAGGGGGAAATTGTGAAGCAACCAAAGTTTCACTCTTTGGTTTGATCAGACCACCTTTGTAGTGTCTGGTCTTTTAGCAATAGATCCTCATTCCTTGCTCGAGAAACAAATAGTTAGTTTTTATTTTAAACGGGTGTTTGACCCAAGAATTTATATGCTACAATAAGAGTACAACATGATTTTTCTTGTAATAACAATAACATTGTTTTGGTGAATGGTGATTAATTAATAATTGATTTTTTAATAACATAATTACATAATATGATTTAAATAAAATAAATATATATTTATACGTGTAATTGTTCGTTGATATTTTTTCTCGTTGGTTGGTATCTTAAAAAAAGAGACAATAACAAGAAAATGGTTAGATTTATTTGTAAAATTTTTAATTTGATTTTTTTTACCTTAATGTTTATCTAATTAAAAAAGATATTATACACTAAATTCATAATTTTTAAATGATAATTTTAATAATATGTTAATTATCGGGTTAAATTTAATTTTTAGTAATCCAAAGTCGATGAAATAAGGCTGTTCACAAATCGAAACGGTGAAACATGGGGGCATATAAGTAATTTGCGTATCAAAGGTAATGATTAAACGGTCACGGCATAGGTCGTTTGACGCTTGAGTCTAATTTATTATTATTATTTTTTAGAAAAGGCTTGACTTGTGTTCTGATTATTTGATTTCTTGTGTTTGTTTTTAGCTTATTGGTCTTTTCAGAAATTTCAAAAACATCATTTTGGTTAGGTTTTTTTAATTCCTGGTTCCAAAGTGCAAATGTTACATTGATTAAAGCATCTAATCGGGGATTGCGCGCTTATCTTTTCAGGTAAATTATCCGCTGCTTTGTTCTTTCTTCTATGTGTCGTTTTATTAATTTTCTTCGATTTACATCCCTAATTTGCTTTTCTATCACTTTGTTGCCATTTATAGAGGACTTTCCGATTATTACTTTTTTTTTTTTACCTTTTCCTTCTTCTTTTTTTTTTTTTTTGTTTTTGTTATAAGCGAAAAGGAAAAAAAAAAATTTTCGGTTTAAAGAATTAAAGCTTAAATTTTTTATTAGTTATGTGAAAAAGCTGTCTGTATCTCAGTATTATGTTGGAATTGTTGTTGTATTTGATTATTTTTGCTCAATTGAATAAGGGTTTTCATTTCTGTATATTTGCCTTAGCTTTATGGCAAAGGTTTGAGAGCTGGTTTTTGGATATTCATAATTTCTGGGCTTGGAATCGAGGATCTACTATGACTTTCTAAAACTAAAGATGGAATTTTTATTAATTTTTGTTAGAGAAAGCTGTCAAAATTGTAAATGCTAATTAACCAAAGCTTGGGGGGTTGATCTTTGATGAGTTGGCAAAGTTGATATCCCCATCATTTCCTTCTTTAGGATCATATAACAATTTAATTAGAACAGTAGAATATTAGGACTGCTAAATGGACACTTAGATTTCATTTGTTGTTGTCGATGATGACTTCTTGTTAACGAGGGTTACTTTTTTTTAACCTTAACAACCCTTTTCTTTGGGTCTACTTGTGTTCATAATATATATACATAAATTTTTTAATTCTATCAACAGACTCTTTGGCCAAACAAGAGCTATTATGCTTTTAGAAGTTTATTGTGGATATGGATGTAGAAGGATTTAATCTAATTGCTTTGTGATTGGTTACTGTAAATGAATCAATGGTTAAATTGTTTTTGGCCATGGGTTGTGTCTGTGATTTCTGGACTTTGATGTCTTTATAACTTTCAGTGTGCTGATACATTGCTGCAGCTGGCATTTTTGCAATTTAGAAAAATATGGGACAATGCTTCAGTAAGGTAAGTGCTTTTAGCACATTTCAATTGCTGCGTCTTGAACTGCTTTTAGCATATGGGAATTAGTTTATAGCCAGTGTTACTGCTCTTGTAACATCTCTTTCCTTCTTTCTTACCTAAGAGTTATTGTTTTTGTTATCTTTTTGTCCCTTTTCTTGCCTTTCTTGCCTTTATTATTTTAGTTCTTTTTCTATTAGTGAATGTAATTTGATAATTTTATTAACTGTACTACCCCAAGATCAGGATATTTTTTAATCTTTTGAGATTTGAATATCTGATGAGAGAACTTTGCTGGCCGAAATGTAATGAATCTTTAATTAAAGGACCTACAAAATTCTGAAACGTTTTAAAATTAAAGTTTGCTGATATTTTACTTCCATTATTGGACGTGTGAGCTAAAGGTGCAATGAAGAGTTGAGGGCTATTCCATAGCTTTGAATAAAAAAATTAAAAATGCAAGAAGAACTCTGTGAAGAAGAATAGTGGAGCTCCTACTGTTTCTTGGAAACTGAATCAGTATATGTTCTTATGTAGCTACGATTTTGTTCCTTTTGTGTTATACTGTTTGTTGTAATCTGTCCATGCTAATAATAGACCATAAATTGATTTTTTTTAATTTTATTTTATTCAGGTGTTTAGTGTATGGATATATTTTGTAGTTTGTTAGGGGAACCGATTTTCTAGACCTCTTTGTTGGCTCACTGTCTTTTATGTATTGTAAAAGTTCAATTTAACATTTATTTATAGAAAAGAAAACAAGTATTTCACATTAGTGACAATTCTAATGCCTTAAAGAGTGTGTCTCAAGATACTTCTGTCTTGCCTTGGGGAATGGGGTGCACTCTAAGAATGCTATTCAGAACACCGATGAGATAAATGGTAGTGCTTTTGTTAATTACGTGTTCTTTTAACTAACAAAGATAACGATTGTCTCTACTTTTTTTGTTTCAACACTTATTGTGCAAACCTCATGTGTCTTCATTTCTGCCTTGTTAAAGTTGTATGAAGAGAATTTATGATTCCTGTGATACTTGTAGGCTAAGTCTGGTCGAGCTGATTTAGAAGAGAATGTTGAGTTTCTTGGTGGAAATGTGCACCCTGTTACCTCCAAAGAGGATTGGGATCAGAAGTTGTCTGAAGCAAAAAGAGATGGCAAGATTGTAAGTTTCTTATCGCTTTCTACTCAGGAAAGATAACTGGGCAGTGGTAGCTTTGGTAGAGGAATTTTGCCATCTTTTTGCAAACGTCCCTTTGTTTTATGAGTGATGTTATCTCATTTGTTACATGTTAATTTCTATATGCTTTGGGGATAGTTATGTTATGATCTCACCCATGAAAATTCTATGTGTGAATAGCTACATGCCTACATCTATGATGCTGCATTGTTCATCATGAATGCCTCCTCAAGAGAACTCATCAACAATTACTAAACCTTAGTTAGAAAAGCTGTGTGATATTTTTATTTGAGTTAAACATAATAACTGGAAACATTATTTACCAGGTCGATACAAATTTTCTGTGATTATTTTCTTCTGCCCGTCTTATATTGAGTTTTAAGTTGGATGAGGCTTTGCAAAAATTTCGTTAACACTGTAATTTGTCTGCATTGTGGATTTGCATTTACTTTTTGGTTTACATTGATGAGGTGGCTTCATAAGCATGAAAATATCATTATGAGTCCTTTTTTATAATGCGTGCAGCTTTATGGATCCCTTTCTCCTTTCATTTGCCTTTGCCTGAAAAGACTACTTGCTCTTAGTTCACTCATCTGTGTTATATGCAATACATTTTATACGCAATCATTATGAATGCTTGATTTATCTAATGTTTGAAGCCCAATGATTTACTAGGTGGTTGCAAACTTCAGTGCAGCATGGTGTGGACCTTGTCGAGGGCTTGCACCATTCTATTGCGAGCTCTCAGAAAAATACCCTTCTATGATGTTCTTGTTGATAGATGTTGATGAGCTAACTGTAAGTACCGAATAGTGTTTTGTAATGTCTATCTGCCCCCTCCCTCCAAAAGGTGTTCGTGTATTCGTGTTTTATTTATTTATTTTGTGCATATATATATATATATATATATATAATTGAGACATCAATTTAGTGGAGTGGTATGTCTATACCTTAGTACTGTTAGTGGAACTTGCTGCTACAAGAGCTTTGTTCCCTTGCATGAAAAACAAATTTGGCTTGACATATATGAATTGAAGTTGTGCACTCTAGCAAACATATAAATAAATAAATAGGATCTTCCCTAGGGCCCAGACCGGTTTGATATGTGATATCCACCATCGTAAAAGGAAATTAAGGTTTTTATGATGGGGAGTGTCAGGTCAATGGGTCTCCTTATGTAGCTAAGAGATCAATTTATAAATAGACAAATGAACACTGACTTTTTAGTATTTTTTTTAGTATCATTCATGTTTTTGTTGGGAAGTATCCAAATTGATTGGCGAAAAATACAAATGGATTGTGTGATGCAGGATTTCAGCACATCATGGGATATTAAAGCCACTCCTACTTTCTTCTTTCTTAAAGATGGGCAACAAATTGACAAGCTTGTTGGAGCAAACAAGCCGGAGTTGCAGAAAAAGATTACTGCCATTTCTGAGAAATGATATTTGTAATGGTTCCTGTTTCAGAGAGTAGCAAGTTGTGTTATTGTTGTGAGCTTTGATTGTTTACTTTGTAAACCCTTTTTTTTTTTTCTGTTGTGAGCGTAGCCACACCAGTAATTTTTGCAATGCCTGGTTGCATCAATGGACAATGACTCTTCTTTCAGAAGGACTTCCAATGAATGACCCTGGTTCTGTTTCAAAGCACAATACTTTCATCTGAAATGCAAAAAAGTTAGTTTTCATATCCAGGTGTTATTACTATTTCTAATTAGAAATGAAAATAATAAATAAAGATAACATGATATATTTGAAGTTCAATCAAAAGCAAATATTATAACAAAATATTCATACAGTTTCGCACTCCTATCCTACATTTTAGTAAGGCATATAGTTAAATTATCACAAACGAGATGTTTGTTGGCAAAAGTTGTTGTGACCTCAAATGTGTGTGTGTGTGTATATATATATATACACGCATATATATATATATATATATATGACCAAAATTCATAATCTTAATGTAATTTAATGGTAAATACTTTTTTTTCCTAGTTTGAAGATCAAACTCCGCTGTCACCCTTTTGGGCCTTTGTGCTCGACACTTGGATGCATTCGTCATTATCATCATCATCATCGTCATCATCATTATCAAAATAATATAAAGTTTGATACGACCATGTCCACATTATAGACTGACTATCCATCCCAGGTCTATTATTCAAAGAATTCATATGGCCGCGTAGAGAAAGTCATATATAGACAGACAGCTATCCCAATAATTCTATCCCACGTTTTGCCAGCTGATCACAATCAATTTGTCACTGTCATGCACAATGGACGTTTACACATAACACCAAACTAACAAGGACCCCACCCACACGGATCACACCACGCTGCTTGGTATTCTTTTCTCGTTGTTCTCAACCATCAACAAAATGGGAGCAATGGAATGGTTGTTTTGTATCATGAAATAAGGATATGTCATAATCAGCATAATCAGTTAAATGCAAACGACACTGCAACATTTTATTTTTAACACTCTTCATGAAATTTTGGATACAAATTACAACAACTGACTTGATCCAAACGTATGTAGTGAAGGGGTAAAAATATATATATAATAATAGTAAGTAAATGAATACCACAAAGACAGCCAAATTTTTGATTCCATGATCAGCTAACAACAGCAAGAGTATTAGCTCGCCCGATTCTGGCTAAAGCTCTCGCCAAATACAATCACTTCTGCACTTCTGATCTCAACGCCCTTTAGGGTTCATGATTTGTGAGAAAACAGCACTAGGTGTTAACCCATCAGAGTCTTCACTAGCTAGGCTGCGACCACCGATGCTCATACTCATCCCACTGCTCCTGGAATCTGTCACATTACCATCAAAACCAGGGGATGCATTAGGATAGTTCTTGCCTTTATAGGTTACCTCATAGGTCCCCTCCTCAATGTCCATACCACCAATTCCCTTGCCACTCTCTTCTGCACTCTCCTGTAGCTGCAAGGCAAACTCCAGGTTCCACAGCACATCACCCATAGATGGTCTCTCAATTCCCTGATCAGCCACACACTTCATTGCAGTCTCAGCAAACTTTTTGAAGCATTCGGGTGCTATCTTCCCTTTCAGATAAGGATCCATAATCTGATCAAGGATGCCTTTCTTGTGACAATGTGCAGCCCACTCTGCGAGGCTCACTTGCTCCTTTGGCAGCGTAGGGTTCAATGCTGGACGAGCACAAAGGATCTCAAAGAGGACGACCCCAAAAGAGTAAACATCCGACTTATCAGTTAGCTGCTGGCGTCTGAAATACTCGGGATCCAAATAGCCAAAGCTACCCTTCACAACAGTGCTCACATGAGTATGATCCACTGTGGGGCCAGTTTTTGACAATCCAAAATCCGAAACTTTTGCCACCCACTTCTCATCCAGAAGAATGTTTGTTGTCTTCACATCCCGGTGTATAATAGTGTGTTTGGCTCCAGTGTGGAGATAGTGTAAGCCACGAGCAGCCCCAATGCAAATTTCAAGCCTTTGATTCCACGGAAGAGGAGGCTTTTGGGTTTTGTACAGATGTTCACGCAATGTCCCATGAGCCATATAATCATAAACTAGAATCATTTCACAGTTCTCTTCACAGTAACCAATCAATGAAACAAGGTGGCGGTGGCGAAGTTTAGAAAGCATTTCAATCTCAGTTTGGAACTCATGCACACCTTGCTCAGATAGTGGGTTGCCACGCTTGATTGCAACTTTAGTTGTCCCACCATCAATTTCTCCCTTGTAAACTTTGCCAAAACCTCCCACCCCAAGGAGTAAAGCCTCATCAAAATTGTTTGTAGCAGCCTTGATCTCAGAAAATGAGAAGTGGCGGCAAAGGTTTGAAGGAAGGGAGGAAGCATAGCTCCCTGTGGTATTTGTCTTTGCTGAACCTGCAGAGTGTGAATTTCCATACAACGAAAGAGGAAGCCATCCTGATGGGCCATCACTTGTGCTTGTCTCCTTTCCATGCCTACGTCGACGTGAAGCAGCAACAACACAGAAACCAATAACAAGAGCTAGAACCAGTCCACCACTGACTACTCCAGCGACAATTGCCTTCAGGTTCTTTGAATGACTTCGATGAGATGGCAAAGCCAATGATGGATCGACTACATCCTGTTGTGGACCAGGGGTCGGATTGGGCCCTGCAAGGTTGCTTTTAGGATCACTTATCTTGAATATTTCCGCACCATTTAAGATTGCATCATAATACTGAGGCTTGGCACTTGTGTCTGGATGCAATGCAAGCCATAGATTCTGCTGTGAATTCCCTCCAGGAAAAATGACCACGTAATCCCTATACACAGGAACATCGACTTGTTCATTTGCCAGGGCAATCACATCAACCCCATGCTCAGCAGTTTGATTGTTGAGGAAGACATCAAACACTCTCTGATTAATCTTAGTGATGTTATCTGTAAACTCACAGAAATGTAGCCTGACCAAGTAAGAGAATCCAGAGTCAACACTGAACATCCAGGTCAAATTGTAATTACTGTTTATGTAAGCATTCCGCCCCATGGATCTAGCAGTGGTGTACACATTGCTCGGTGCAATATAAGTAGGCATGGTCCCATAATCAATCGTGACATTTGGATCAGCAACTCCTGTAACTCCAAATGCTGCCCCAAACAGGTATGGCTGATCATCATACCAAGACCGAAACAAACCTGTATCGTCGGAAGGCGAGATATCATTTCCACCCACATTCAGTCGGTAAACATTCTCGAGTGCTGTGCTGTTATCAATGATGAATGGAGTATTTTGACCCACAATCGTTATCCCATTGGTATTACTATAAATATCAGGCATTGACAAAACCTCAATTCCGTTGACAAAGGCATAAGCATTTGAAGGAGCGGTAGAAGGACTAAATGTCAAGTTCAAATGGTCACCATCTACATTGATGGAATACTCCTTAATAATAAAGGCATAATTCAAAGCTTCACTTGTTTGAGCAGCACTAAAATTCTTAAGCAGAGTATAGGCACCAGAGGTGACTGAAAACAAAGCATTGGTTGCATTTTGCCCATCATACGAATTAGCATAGAAATACAACCTAACAAACTTCCGACCAGCTACTACCGGGAAACTATAGGTGAAACTTGAGAAAAAAACCCGGGCTGTCAAGTAAGGAACTTCAGGAACCGCCGGATCTTGCGTGGCAGCTTGGGCAGCAACAGAATTCCCACTTCCCACCAGAAACTTGGACCCAACATCCGGAGTCCATTTCCGATTATTGTTATCGGTAAGATCAGATTTCTCACCACAATTTAAGAGAATTTTCTCAGTTGGTACATAATCAGCAGCTAAGACAAGTTGAAACAACAAGGAGGCAAAAATGATAACAGACATAGGAAAGGAGTGATGAGCTGGGTTCCTCATGAAGTTGACAATGCGAGATCCGGGACAGAAAAAGACTTAATATTTAAACAAGAACGATAAAACCAAAGGAAACCCAGAATTCCAAAGCCAAAAAAGCATAAAGATTTCAGATCCAAAGAACAAGCTAGCTACCTCAAAGAAAGATAGATGAATCTGAAAGAATGCAAGAAAGAAAAACAGGTTGCGTGTAAAAGACGAGAAAATGAAGAGACTTTCAAGCCATTTACCTTTAGGAAGCTCAAGAGAAGACAAGAGGGAACTCACTGAGTGAAATCGGAGAAGATTGCAACACAGAGATACAAGGCCTTCGCTTGTTTGGGTGGAGAGAAAGAGAAGGAAGCAGGTTAAAGCAGCAGAAAATGAATGAACCGCCCTTGGTTTCTCGGTAGTTTACTTTTGTGTTTGAATTCCAACACCCAGCTGAGCTGATTTAATTTAAGTATTTTTTTTCTTTATAAATCAAATAATTTTTTTATCTAAAAAAAATAAAAATACCGTTACTTTAAAATCAAACTATTCTAATTTACTGATATAAACATAAAAAAATTGATACAAATAAAATATATAAAAATAATATATTTTAAAATTTTAATAAAATTTATAAATAAATTTAATAAAATTAAAAAATATATATTTTATATTATTATATAACACAAATTATAATATATAATTTTTATACAAATTATAATATAAATATATAAATTATTAATATTTCATACATATAAAAACACAAATTATCATATTTATTTTAAAATTGCATAAACAAATGTGAATACGATATAAAAACTCACAAATAAAAAACAAAACTATTGGAAACATGCTTCCCTTAAACTTTGACAACCTCTTTTAGACGAACTAAAACATAAAATTAATTGGTTTGTTTGTTGCGTTAACGTTGAATTAGCAGTTGGGGTTGTAATATTGTTTTTTTTTTTTTTTTTGTGAGGAAGACATATACAGTTGTATGTTGAAAGGACAAAAACACCCTTCATTTCAATGTCTTAAACATGTATCTGATGAGGTTATTGATGATCGAATGACAGCTAGATTGACGATTCCCGTGAATGAAGTAGGCGACGCGTTAACGCGTGTTTTTCCTTTTATATTTATATTTTCTAATAAAGTAGAAAGAGCTTTTAATTTTTATTTTTTCTTTTCTTTTGGGAAACAGCTGCACATGGGAGGGGGTGATGTGGGCCCCGCCAACTTACAGCCGTCCTCCATTTAATTTTTTTCACCAACTTCATTAAATCACCCGCTAAGCGAACCTAACAAAAATGCATTTACCTATAATTAAAAAGTAAAGCAATTTTATAAAAAAATTAATACAACTGATTTTTATAATTAAAAGAGCTGACATTTGTTCTTATTTCATCATTTATAATTTTTTTTTTGCAGTAACTTATGATTTTTTTAATAAAAAATAGAATATTCACAAAGGGATTTTTTAATTTTTATAAAAAAAATTTTTAAAAATGTTATCTTTTTTTATTTTTTAAAAAAATTTTGAAAATCTTATATTTAGAGTTTTTTATGGTTGTTTGTGTAGATTGATTATTGTTAATTGTTTTGTAACTTACTATAAAAATATCAAATCTAATATTTTTAGTTTTTTAATTAAATATATTTGTTTTTAAATATTTTTAAAAAATATTTAAATTTTAGATATGATAATTATTTTAAAGAATTTTTATTATTTTTGTGAGATTTTTTAATTGATTTTCATGTAAGTTATTTTTTAATTGATTATTTTTAGTTATATTTTTTATGTAAAATTTAATATATATTAGTTTTAAATTTTAAAAGTTGACTTTTTTTATGAATTAAATATATTTTTACGAATTTTTTTTATTATCTAGAAGTTTTTTTTTATAAAAATATTTGAAGATATTATAATTGCAAACAACATTTCATTCTTTCTGTACTCAACTCTTATTATATTTTTATTATAATTATAATTAAGTAAATAATCTTTTTGAAATTTTTTTAATTTTAAAACATATTAATTTTTTAAAAAATTAATAAAAATTAAAAACAATAAACAGAAGACTCGTGGCAAACAATGAACTTGCCACATGTCACCGTGTTAAGTTTTAATCTATTAGTTATAGATTCTTCCTCCTTGCTATCCTTGACAAAGGACATAAATTAGCCTCACTCTTTGTTTTTTCTTGATCAAACACGTAAATGAAATCTAAAAACCAAACACACATAAATTAGCTTTGTAAACTGTAGATGAAAAACAAAAGGATTAGTGCAATATAAACCATTCCATCCAGTATCAGTTACCTGCTGCAATCATTGTAAGCTGAAACCCACTTCACAAACCAACTTTCTCATGATCCTCTAGTCCTTTCTTCTTGACTTTACTCATATTGTTGCTCTCCTCTCTCTTTTCACGTACTTTTGCAGAAACTAAAGTTTCATTTCTAACAACTTCTCATATTTGCACACACAGAGTGAGTGCCAAATTCTTTCTTTCTTTCCTGTTTGCTTGCTTGCTTTATATTGCAAGTGCAAGTTTTATTGATGGACACTATAGTTAGATTGTATCCCAAGAAATGCTATGATGTTCGCTTATCAACTAAAACTTTGTTGAACTCAGGTGTCTGGACCCACTTCAAAAACTTAACTTGGGAGTGATATATGTTGCTGTAGACCGTAGATAGCCCAAGTTCCTTTTCCTTCAAATTCAGTTTCTAGTGTCTTCCCCATCAGCCTATCATCTTACCCTATCTGCATTTCAAAGGGAAGGCAATGACTGAATGCCAGACCAAAGCAAGAATTTTTTTTCTTAGCGTCAAAGCTAGACAGATCATTCCCTCTTCCCTACTCTTCTTGTTTCGCGATTTCGGACATGCATTAAGAACAAAGATTAGTATTACATCTGGATAGACATTGTTGCACACTACACGATGCGTGTATAAATATGTTATCCTCGGAAGATGCAAAGTACAGCTTCTGGGTCAGTTTTCACTGCCATGGATACTTGCAATAGATGCTTCATTCTTCCATTGGCCTTTTTTATTATTTTCTTCGAAAATTTGGGGACCAATGTCTTTGGTTTTAATGGGAATGAGCAGACTGAAACCATGGTGGAGGAAGCCATGAGTTATTCACCACAATTTAGCACAAGGCACGGGTAACTAATCAGTGGAGCACACAATTTTATAAGAATTTTCAGATGTTCAAGTATCAGTTTCAAGTTTCAACAGTTGCATCTAATGTATTCGTGATTTTACTTTGTTCAGGATTTATAATGTGGAAGACGTGGAAGGTGATGACTGGCAAATGGTGGAGACGAAGGGGAACCAGTTTGTTGTTAATGGTCAACCTTTCTATGTCAATGGATTCAATACCTACTGGCTGATGGTATTTTCAGCTGATCAATCCACGAGAGGAAAGGTCTCTGAATTGTTCCAACAAGCATCTTCAGTAGGACTAACTGTTTGCAGGACTTGGGCTTTTAATGATGGCCAGTGGCGAGCCCTTCAGAAGTCTCCGTCAGTTTATGATGAGGAAGTATTCAAGGTACTAATTTCATTCTGAGTGTTGACATTGCTGTTCAATTTTTTTGTGAATTTTGGTTTTGAACCAGTGGCATATGGCATTCATCAGAATCAGATAATATGGTTTTGTTTGAAAATTAGTGCAGGGCTTGGATTTTGTGGTGAGTGAAGCAAAGAAGTACAAGATCAGGCTCATATTGTCGTTGGTTAATAACTGGGATGCATATGGTGGCAAGGCACAATATGTCAAGTGGGGGAAGGCTGCCGGCCTCAACTTGACTTCTGATGATGAATTCTTCTCTCATCCAACTCTTAGAAGTTACTACAAGGCCCACGTTAAGGTAAGTTCTTTTCAACTATATGTTACAGTGTTGTTTGTTGAATTTGCTGATCAACTCTATTCTCAATGGTTTGACAAAGTGGAGCTTATTGCATGCACATTATATCAGCATGTTGCAAACTCCTACATCAGTAATTACATTTCTGTTTATCTCTGTAATTTTTTTGGCTATGTAGGCAGTGCTAAATAGAGTCAACACATTCACAAATATAACTTACAAGGATGACCCTACAATTTTCGCTTGGGAACTGATGAACGAACCTCGATGCACCTCAGATCCCTCTGGCGATACGCTGCAGGTTTGGTTTTCTTCTAAAAACTAGTGAAATAAAATTAGCTTTGTGTATAAGCCACTAAATTCTACTGTTGTTATTATCTTCAAGTCATGGATAGCAGAAATGGCTGCGTACGTGAAGAGCCTGGATGCAAAGCACTTGGTTGAAATTGGACTAGAAGGATTTTATGGCCCCTCAGCACCGTCAAGGACTCAGTTCAACCCCAATTCGTATGCAACTCAAGTTGGAACTGACTTTATAAGAAACCATCAGGCTCTTGGAGTTGATTTTGCATCTGTTCACATTTATGCAGATTCCTGGTAAAAGCTATCACTCGTTTTGGAACTATAGTAAAACATTTAATACTTCCTATAATATATTACATACATTAAGCAAATTCATCAGGCGGGTTAACATTAGCAACATATTAAACTCCAGCATACGCATGTCTCTTCATCATAATATGCTTTTTTGCCTATGCTCATTGTCTACTCTTCTCCATGTTATGCATGTGTCTTAATAGATGATTTAATTAATTTGTGAAGGATTTCACAAACTATTTCTGATGCTCATCTCCAATTCACAACATCATGGATGGAAGCCCACATAGAAGATGCTGAGAAATATCTAGGGATGCCTGTAATCTTTGCTGAGTTTGGTGTCTCTACAAAAGACCCTGGCTACAACTCATCTTTCCGAGACACTCTTATTAGCACAGTGTACAAAACACTCTTGAACTCGACAAAGAAAGGAGGGAGTGGGGCTGGGAGCCTCTTGTGGCAGCTGTTCCCTGATGGGACAGACTACATGGATGATGGCTATGCAATTGTCCTTGCAAAGTCTCCTTCAACATCAAACCTAATATCCCTTCATTCTACAAGACTCGCAATCTATAACTCCATGTGTTCTTGGAGATGCCGTTGGGGTTGCAAGAAGAAAAATGCTTTGGAGGCTTTCCTCTACCATGATGATCTGTAAAACTGTTTATGGATGAAGGGTCCTTCCAGGAAAGATCAAACATATTTAATGATGGTTATTATAGATAACAAACAGCTATTATACATGCAAAATGAGAAATGAAAGAGAAAACGAGGAACAAATAAGATCTTTGTGGAGTTGTAATATGTCAGCAATGGTCTCCACAACATGATTTTCACATTATATCAGCTAATCACACTACTTAATTCCATCAATACTTTCTATCTCTATCTGCAAACTGTTCCAAGCATTTCTTTCCAGCATATCTAGTCCATGTGGATCAGAGCGTGGATACCATACCTGCTGTAAACTTATATGCACATTCCAGACTTCAAACATCGTGTGTAAGCTTTACACACAGGAAATTCTTTTGGCTGTAAGTATAGTAGTTCCTTTCTTTCCCATATAATACCATGCATTCCTAGTAATTTTGTTTGGATTCAGAGCAAGCACAGTAGAACCACAATTCTTTTTAGATTTGCTTCTCTTACTCATTTAGCTTTTCCAATTAGGATGTTAATTGCAATTTTCTTTTGCTGTCACTATTCTTAAGCAGTAACCTTTTAGCAGATTTAGTTGCAAATAGGAAGAAATGTTTATTTCACTTTCACGCGGAAATTCTCACTCAAATAGATTATCAGGCTCTTTGTTCCCAACTTATCATGTTGCCATTTCCCAATCACAGGATTGAATGAGTGATTCAAGGTTACAACCACTTACCAGCAGTAATTAATTATATCAGAACCTAAAATCGGTTAGCTTTAAGCTGGTGGAGCAAGGAAGTGCAATCTAGTGTTTGGCTGTTGCATTTCTGATTACTTCTAACATGCTTTTCTCTGTGTTCCAATGTAATTCCCAACTGATGCCAAAACTATTGTATGACTTTGTGTAACAATTCTCCAGATGACATTGGATAATATGGTCGGTACGTCATGGTCATATCATAACCATGTTTTGGCATTGACTGGGGAAGTAATTTTGCAAAAACTAGAACAAGCTATTTCAAATCAAAATGACAAAAAAGGACCTTCACCTTTGAAAATGAAAATGTGTAACTTGTGATATCAAATCAGCTATTAAAAATTATATCAAGAATGTAACTGTAATTGCTGCCAGGGTAAGTTGAATGCGTAAGTACATTTTGCATACATTGAGCAACTTGTGGAAAGGCTGGCAAGGACCAAAAGAAATATAATGAAAGATCTCGAAAGGGCAAAGATTCACTCAGTCCGCCAGCAGCACATTGGCCTAGTTAAAGCTGAATTTTGAAAGAACAGCAGCTGCCTGGTCACCACCCAACAAAAAGTAAGGATGCCTCAGAGCAGCAGCAGCAGATAAACGCCCCCTTCTAAGGAAACCTCTTTCTGAAATCAACTTTGTTGCTAGGTCCCATCCTCTACCAGACTCAAGATCCAAAATTGTAAAATCGGGCCTTAACCGGGTTTTCTCCCTCCATTGGTTCAAGTCATATTGAACTGCTTTCAATTCTGAATTGAAGTTCTTTAAATATGCTGTTGACCTTAGGGAAGGTATTGCCATTTGTAGGAGTACAATGCCAACGGAATACATATCAAATAGATCAGGACTGTTCAGCTGCAACAATGATTACACTTTCCACTAACTTAGCACTTTGAAAGGCACTTCAAGCATATGCAACTCACAGAAGCAGTAGTATTTTAATACAAACGAAACAACAGAGAAACGATACCTGCCATAAAATCGGAGAAAGAAAAGCAGCAATTGGCTCTGGAGGAGGACTTGGTGTTTCCTCTGGTAGGACATACAGCTCTGGAGGACAATAGTCAGGATCAAGGAGCCCACGGTTGGGTACATAGTTCTTGCCAATGCGAAGGTCAGTTGCTGCCCCAAAATCTATCAGTTTAATCTGTCCTCGTTTCGTCACCACTAGGTTGGCTGGCTTTACATCACGATGAACAATACCTGTGTCGTGAATTTTTTTAAGCGAAGCAATAATCTGGCGCATTATTTGCTTGATGATTAATGCATTTCGTTTAACAGATTCTACTCCTTGCAACACACGTCCGAACATGACAGACTCTATGTTTAATGGGAAGCTGCGCTCTTTCATGTAATCAGCAAGTGTTCGGTCCCCCTGTCACATTGACATCTTTACAATTAGTGCTGATTGATGATGCGAGAACAAGAATCCTTACATGAACTGATAACTCTGCAATAATCTTCATGCATTTAAATAGATAAAGATAGAGTTGATTTAATCTTACATTATATTACAAATTTCAGAGTGAATTAACCAGTAAGAACAGGAGATTAGATGAATTTTGCATATTTACAACCGGCTATCGTACCTCAAATTTCCAAACAAGCCACTTCCCACCCTTTATGAATTGTGAATTTGTTTTATCAGCAACAAAACTTCCTAGGAACTCAGCACAAGTCTCAGGAGCTGCTCTTGAAAGCCTGTAATTAAACCATTCCTCATAATCTCCACATTCTTCAGCCCCTTGGACACCAACTTTAACCTGCAGATTCCCAAGAACAAAATTTTACAAAATATTTTTATAGCATCGAAGTTATATTCCAATGTAGAGAGAAGGAAAGCTTAATATCAATATGATTTGTCCGACTAGTGCATTTAAATGATCAGTTAGTTACCTTCTTGAGAATGACCTTCTCCTTAAACCTACCATCCATGTCCAGCGCTTTTCTTCCTCCTCTTTTTGGTACTTTTTCTTCAACAGAAACATTCTTTGGAACAATCACACCAGAATAAACAATACCAAAGGACCCTTCTCCCAGCTTATCCCCAACCAAAAAATCACTCCTCTTCAAGCTCCTCCTACCAGTCAAGCTGTCCAATCCTAGTTGCAGAGGAGCAAGAAGGTAAGCATCAATGGCACCTAGAAGAACACCTGGCCTTGCAGTCAAGTATATCCATGTAAGCCCTGCAAAAACAATGAAACCCCACTTCTGCACCTCTGTTAATTCTCCCGTAACGGTTTCAAACCTAACAAACCCGGATTTCATGACAGGTAATTGAGACAAAGACCGCTCCAACAAATCATCTGGGATGCTGCCAAAGAATGCATTACACCTTCCTGGGTTACATTTGAGACGATTTGTTAAAGTAGAAAGATTAACTTGGGAAATGAACTTCAGAGGAGAGAAGCAAAGAATTTTAGGATTCTGCTGAACTCTTGCTGAAGTAGGACAGAGCAGGGAAGCCATACTGGTTTTTCAAAAGGTGAACTCCTATGTTTTTATCTCTGTTGTTTTTTAACAAGTTGAAATCGAAGCATCAGCGCTAAGCAGAACTGCAGAAGGGCCAGAGGCTAGTCTTTTTCCACGTGTCTTTCATAGATTTATCCATCGAGCACTATATATGTGGATACAAAACAGCCCCGACTTGATTTCCAGTCAGCAAAAAGGTGCTAACTTTAACTGGCACCGGGCCCTTGATCAAAGAAAAAGACAAAGATGGCCTTACAGCTAAGCAGTTATGCTATCGTTCTGTTCTCCTTTCATATGTTTGTCATATCTTTGGAAAAACAGATGGAAACAATCTCATTTGAAAGTGGTGAAGTTAGCAACCTTAAAGTTTCTAAATCGAGGACAGAACATAGTAGTTGAGCTAAAATGCTCAAGTGTAACTAACATTTATAAATGGAGGACAGAACATAATGCAAATATAGAACACTTGGCCTTCTTCCTTATTTGAAACCAGTTTGATTAAAAACGTACTAAATGGGCTTCCAAACTAAATACTATTTCAGGCTTGCTATAAGTGAGCAAAACGCAAAGATCTTTTCAAACACGTAATCGTGTGGTCCAAGCCGAAACACAGTAACAGAGGGAACTACTCTGAAGGAAAGGGTGTTACAGGCCTTATGTAAGTAAAATCAGTGAAAGGGTTTACATTGGTCTTTGGGCTAGAAGCTGGAGAAAACGACACTGGCATGTTAGTCCATTGCTTATCAAAGTTGGCAATGCAATGCTTCCCAGCAACTTCAGGACGAAAACAGGGTTGGATTTCCCTCGCCTCTAGTTTTTTCCAGTTGATTGGTTTGAACCACTTGTGTCGCTTAATTTCCTCACTTCCGGTTGGTCCACTTCCCAGGCGCTTGCTGACATCTTTATGTAGCAGCTAAAACAGCAGAAAACCAATTATCAGTAATCAGTTCCTCAAAAAAAAAAAAAAAAAAAGAAAACCTCCTTGTTCCCACCCCAACCCCCCCCCCCCCCAAAAAAAAAAAAAAAACAAAAATGTTAGCAGGATCACCCACTCATGTTTTGTTTCAAGCAAGGAACGCCAGGTCAATCATCAAACAGAAAAGACACAGTTCTAGACTGGAGTATTTACATTCATTCATGATGTGAATTGAGGATGGAAGGAGATTCCCAACATCCTAACTTACCATCATGAAATCAACCAGAAAGATGCAATAACGTGTTGAACTCAAAACCCAGAGAGGAGGAAATGAGAAACATAAATTAATGTTTTGAATATTTACCCCTTTCAACAGAGAATGTGCTTCACCAGAAAGGAAGGTGGGCAGCTTTATCCTCTCCTTAACAATCTTTTGCTGAATTTTTTCCCTGTTTCCACCTATAAAAGGGGGCTGCAGGAACAGAAAGCAACAAAAATCAATGTTTAATTCCCATAAACTGCCATCACAGCAAGATAGAAACCTCACAAAATGCACCTAAAAAATGTTGAAATAGCAGCAAAAAGAAACATATTTTTTATGTTATTGAGATAAGTTCTTTAAGAGACTTGCAGTTCTATATGACAGGCCTAAGAGGTCATACATAGATGTTACAAAGTCATATGATGTCTTTATCTTGAGCAAAGCATGGCTACCCATTTTCAAAGATAAGTTATGCTTTCAGTTGTCAACCAAGGATATCACACTCCATAGACCTTCTGTCTGACCCAGTGCTTGCTCTTTGCTGTCATTCCTATGTCATTCTCTATGCTTGATATGCTTATCTACAAAATCAAGTAAATTCCTAATATAGGCACCGACATTATGCAGATTCATACCGAAGACCATTTCATCATCAAATACAGAAATCAAGTAAATAAACTGTATGTCCATGCTACCAGTTTCTTTATGAAATTCATCATGATTAGATAAATTTGTTCATTAATGTCAACATTAAGGATCCACAAAAACCCAGTCTACCAAAATTTGCATATAGAAACAAAAGCTATGAAAGAGCAAATAATAAACTGGTAAGTAACAAATCAAAGGAAGTATTTGAACATCCAACAAAGTGACATTTGATACAAAGACAAGAAAGCAGCAAATGATGAAAGCACCTACCTTTCCAGTAAGCATTTCATATAATAAAATCCCAACACTCCACCAGTCAGCAGCCTTATCATGTCCCTTCCCAGTAATTATTTCAGGTGACATATATTCCACTGTTCCACACAATGAGTTTGATCTTGTATTTTCGTCAAATTGCTTAGCCAGGCCAAAATCAGTCAACATTGCCTACAAAAAAAAATGGTAAAATGATTATTTTTAATTTACTCCTGTTACAGCAGACACAAACAAAGATATATAGATAAAGAGGGAGAAATGAATACATAGCCATCAGCGTCCAAAAGAATATTTTCAGGCTTAAGATCCCTGTGCATTATGCCATTTGCATGAAGGTGCGACACTGCAGAAACAATCTCAGCAGTGTAGAGACGAGCCAGATCCTCTCTGAAAAATAAATGAAACTTACATCAACTATTTGTTGGCCACCTTATAACAATAAAATACAAGAAAAATAGTAATACCTGAAAAGACCATGGTGATAAAGCTGAAAGAAAAGGTGGCCCCCGTTAATGAAATCCAGAACAAGGTACAGCCTATATTTGGTCTGCAAAGGAATATTTTCGATAAAAATCGTTAGCTATAAGGCATGAGCAAATTATAATTCCTTAAATGCATGTTAAAAGCATTTACAAATAAATTTCTAAAGATTAGATTCATGGAAGAGCTAGAAATTACTTGGAATGAGTATTTGAGCTGGACAATGAAAGGATGATCAACTTTTGTTAAAATATCCCTCTCAGCTTTCATGTACTCGGCATGATTCTTCTCCATTATCTTGTCCTTGCGCATGACCTTCATTGCATAAATTTCTGGTGTGCCCTTTTTCCTAACCTGATATACTTTTCCAAATGCACCCTGCCCAACAACCTTCAAAACCTCAAAATCCTCAATGCCTATGCTCCCAACCTTCGAGTGATCTCCATTAACATCTCTAGGGGACTTCTCATCACCACCATCTCCAAAAGAGTGCTCCTCAACTTCGTTGATGGTTTCTTCCTTAACACACTCTATTATATCCACTGAATCCCCCGTCTCACGTAAAGTGAGTTTGCTTAGCTTCAAGGATTGACTGACACAAGAAGAGGGGCCGAACAAAGAATGTGAGCGGCTGTAAACAATAGCTGGTTCATCATAAATGAGCTCACTTGCACCTGCAGCAGAAACGGTGCTGTCTAGTTCACCACAGTTGACTTCTATTGAAGCCTGAACTGGTAGGGGGCCGAACACATCGGAGAAATCTAACTCAACCTGCTCGGGTGCAACAGCTCCTAGAGGAGGAAACAGGAACTTAGGATCAAATGTTTTACATGTACGACCCTTGGTCAAACCAGTTAACTGTGAGGAAACCATATCATCAAAGAGGCAAATTGGCTAACTGAAACACGACTGATGAGTAAGGCTCAACCCCCCCCTCTCAAAGTCTCCTAAATGTGCACTACTGCAGAACTCCTATCAATGGCCTTGATCAATATAAAGCTGACGTATGTGATAGGAGTTCCAAGAAACTTTGGAAGCAAGCAGAACAAGATCCAGAAGAAGAAGTTGTTCTTGTTTCCCGATTCACAGGAAACAGTGGATGATCCAGTGGTTCTTGAATTCATGAAGAGCATGCAATCAAATCTACCATTCAAAGTTCACAAAAAGATCCTAAAATTAGAAACAGAAAAATAAAATGATCTTACTTTTCTAACATAACAACGATAATCAAGAAATTGATTCAACTAAAAAAATTGGAAACAATTCAAAATTTGATCTTGTTTCATTAATGATGAATTATGGGTAAAGCAGAAAATCAAAACTTTTAAAGAGAAAATTACCAAGATCAAAAGAAGAAGTTTAGCATGTAAACTGAATTCAAAAGTTGAAAGTTCATAGGCCAACCATATAACAAGGTGGGGGTTTTTTTTTTTTTTTTCTTTTGGATTAGCCTTGAAACCAAATTGAAAACTTTAACACCCGTTTTGTTCTGGAAAATATTTACGATTTGAAGTCCCTACTTTTACTCTAAATATGATCAATAAAATAGGAAAAACGACTAAATTTGTAAAATTGACGTTTACAAGGATTTTCCAAAGCCAAAAAAATTGTTGGCTTTTTTTTTTTTTAAACGTGAGCTTAAAGAAATCTAAAGATGATTAATGAACAGAAACATGATAAAGATTAAGGAAGAACAAACGCATGCAGAAATTTGACTACTTGAAAATATTCTCAAACAAAGCTAACAACTTGTTAGTTGTATTATAACAATGAAAAAAAACCATCAAACCCAAAACCAAATACAATATTCAAGGTCATCTAACAATAAGGACGCCGTGATCCATCATACACGTTTGTTTGTGCAACAAGTAACATGTAAAAAGAAAGAGCAGAAAGAGATAAAGGCAAGGTTGAAGTGAAAAGAGAAAAGAAATACCTGGGAAGGGAACGAGGGCAGGGAGAAGACGGAAGAAGGGATGGTGAAGCGTAAGGGAACTGCTTTCTTTGGTTTCTTCTACGAAACGAATGCTTCAGAGATGAAGCAACGCGACGCCGCCACTATATAAAACAATAACAACCCTCCGCTAATTCTGTTCTTGTTTTTTGTTTAATTTAATAATATGAATGCATTGAACGTTCACTTGGCTTATTTATAATGGTTGATCGATTAGGTCGCTTTCTTTTAAGGGAAAAAAAAATCTACTTTGACCCAATTCGAATATGCTGCTATTCCGATTTTTATTCGAGATGGATTGGCATGGCGGAAATTATGCTTTTTTTTCCTTTTTGAGTTGGCAGGCAGCCTACCGTGAGAAAATCACATTCTCAAATTACGAGAATGCCCTTTACATTTTTTTTTGGTCAAAAAGAGATTAGGACCTACGGAAAAAAAAGCATGATGCCTTATGCGCCATGGGTTTAATATCGGATTAAATTTGATTAGATTTTTTTAAATATTATATAATGTTATAAAATTTTAAATTTTGATTTAAATTCAAATAAAAATTTTATTAGATTTAAATTAAATTAAATTAAATTTTATTGATTTAATTCGATTTAATTTATTAATTTATTAATTTTTATATATTATTTTAATATAAAATTTTAATATATTTAAATAAATTTTGATATAAATTTATTAATTTTATTTTATAAAAGTTTAAAATAAATATAAAAATTTAAATATATATAATTTGATTCATTTAATTTTTCTTAATTTTTTACTTCTTAATTTAAAATTTAATCCAAATTTAACATATATATTTAATATTCGAATTTAATTTGAATTAAATAAAAAAAATCATTCAAACTTAATCAAATATTACAATTTTGGATTAATTTTAAGATTTTTATTTTTTTTTTCTCATCCCTAAATTTGGCCCTCAATTTGAAATCCATATAGCTCTAACAAGAAAGTTTGAGCATGTGTTACTGCATGCTATTGAATCAAGTTGATGTAACAAAAATTTTCAATTCAATTTGAATTTAGTGTTTCAATTAAATTTTAATTTTTAAATTTAAATTTGATTTTAAATAAAATAAATAAATTTTTTGAATTCATTTAATAAAAATTAATTTGACTTTTATATTTAATTTTAAATTTGATTATGTATTTATACTCAATCTCAAATTAATATATATAAATAAAATAATATTTTTAATTAAAATAATAAGATATATTAAAATTTAAAAACTTTAATTGGAATTACTCAAATAAAAAAATTTAACTATTCCAATTAAATTTTACTAAATAATAATTAATTTAAATTTAAATTTTAGCTACAAATTTAAATAACTTATAAATATTAATATATTATTTATTCCTTTACTCAGGATCCCTTTTTAAACTTGGAAATTCAACACTTAATAACTAACAAATTCCAGGTACCCATTTCCCAATTATTACAAACAATGGCAGATTACAACTTATTTAATGCAATATGGAAGCAACACCATCTCCAAGGTCAGGCTCAGAGGGAGAGGGTTATAGTCACTTGGAGTTTGAAGACAAAGGGGACAATGAATTGGAGCTCCGACGACGTCGCAGCGATGCTAGCTTGGAGAAAATTAGTAACGAGGAATTGAAGGGTGAGAATGGGAGTGGAAAAAGTGGGGATGAATTGGTAAAAATGGGAAGGAGGAGGAGGCAAGTGATGAAGAGTTCAAATATGGTGGCAAAGTAAGTGATAAGTATCCAATCTGCTCAAAAGCTTAGGCTTTCTGTCTCGATTATGGGTGGATACCACTTCAGCCAGTACTTTGCTCTCCACATTTTTATTATTATTGCATGTTATTGTGTTTTATTGCCAATTTGCAGCTGAATTTGGAATTTTGGGTTTCATTGTATATCCAGGAAATATTTCATTACTACGAGAATCTTTACGGCTGAGTTCGGTTGTGTCTTTTACTATTCACGTTTTGATTCCATAGGTATAAAGCAAAAAGCTTTACTGGATAAAAAAGCAAGTACTAATTTTTTGCACAGTTAAAATTGAAACTTTAACTTTTTGAATACCAAAATGTATGATTTTGTTTCTATATGGAACAATTATGTTTGAAAATGTTTTGAATTTAGCCAATTGTTTATTTTAAACAAACATAATTTTGCTTTTTACTCTTTGCCTTGTTGATTTTTAGAGAAACAAAAGTATGTAGCAAAAGTTACAACCAAAAGTGAACCTAGGTTATTTGGGCAAGTTGTTAATACATATTGTATTGTTAATTTTTTAGTGGCTGGTGTTGGTTGTGGAGTTGAGGCCAACCTTGCTTACTGGGGAATCAGAAAGGTTTCTTCTACAAGATTTCGACAAGCTAATGGATTAATATGTTTTTCATATTTGGATTTAAATACTGGTAACCACATTCCAGTCTGTGGTTCATGTCTGATGTCTGTATAAATTTGCGGTTAACCATGATAGAGTGTGTGTCTCTAAGTCAGGGACTATGCTAGCCTTCACCACTATTTCAATTAACTTCCTTGCATGTAATTTTATTCATAACAGTTTTCTTTTTCTGATAGTATGTAATTTTTTTTCCTTTTTCTTTCAAGGGTTGGTGATGTTGTGCTTGTTGAAGATGAGAGAGTGATGGAGAATGATTTTAAAATGCTTAGACATGAGACTCTGGTAGGTGGTGTTCCTTACCTGTCTTGCTTCCTCTGTTTGAATGTAAATCTCATCATTTGTGATCTATAACTTTCTTGATTATTCTTCCCTCTTTATTATATTAAAGTTTTCTTGTATAGCATAGAGTGCTTTGTGCTAATATTCTGCCATGGGTTTCATCGTAAGAAATTGACTCATATTTGGTATGATTAAGAGATGACATCTAGTTGTTCATTTGAAGTGAAATTTTATTGGTTCAGCTTGCAACTTTTAGTTGTTTTAGAACGTAGACTTGAATTGCAAGTTGGATTTTAGTTCTTATAGATTGCAACCATTGACTGTTGAAAAATGTCATGGTTCTGTCATCTATGGAAATTAAACAGAAAACTAGAAATCTTTCCATGTCTCGGAGTCAACTAGTTTTTATTTTCACTAAATTTGAAATTTTGCACAAATTGATTTTTTAAGTGATAATTCGTATTTTTCCATAGTTTATTGATATATGAGTGAAGCTGATGTACTAAATTCCCATAAGATATCAAAATTTCCCTTTTGTTATGGCTATTAGGAATTGGCTTTTTCTTTATATTATATCTTAGTTTTTATTTTTTAAAGCTCAATTTTTTATGTTTCCTAGGTAGGATACAGAGTTGTAACACCAGGACATCGAAACATTGGGAAGGTGAGTGTGCACTTTATGCACTAGAAACTTGCTGCTTATTTCAGTTTGCTTTATAATTATCTTATCATATATCTCATATGATTGTAGGTGCGAGGTTATACTTTCAACATTAATTCAGGGGCTGTTAAATCTCTTGAGCTGGATTCTTTTTGGGATATCCATCATTCCATCAAGTTTGGTAGTCTTAATGCCTTTTTTTTTTTTTATGTAGTTAATATCAAGTCGTATAAGAATGTAGATTACCAGTATTTCTACTGTCATAACCAGATTATGATTCCAGGTGAGCACTTATGCATTGGTTGTTGAAGATGTGCTGGAAGTTATTGCTGACATAGTAGTTGTTCATGAAGCTGCAGCCTCACGCATACAGAGGTTGACAAAGGCATCTTACTTGTCACTGAGTTTCTATTTGAAAGTACTTGCTTGCGAATTTCTGTTTTGGATCCAGTGATGAAGTTTGAAAGTAACCTTTGTCATTTTGAATGTATGTTAGTAGAGATGCATGCCTATTGGGCTCAGTTTAACTCAGCAACACCACCTTTATGCAACATTATTTCCATGTACATGCACTTAGAAAAAAGCTTAATCTAGCCCCTCCAATCTTAACTAGAATCTTCTATTGTGACAAACAAGCAACTTTTCCTGAGTCTGGTTGACAAGCACACATCTTTTCTACTCTTGGGACAATGTTTCTTCCATATATAGTAGTGTATCAACATCTCATATGATTACCATGTTTATACCAATAAGTGCACATTGTTATGATCTATGGATTACTTCCTAATTCTTTTGAGATCTTTTTTCATAACTACTTCTCAGTTCTAGGGATCATTTGGAGATAGGCAATGCTACCTGCTTGTCAATGACAATATATATATTTTTTTGACATTTGATTCTGTATGTGTTTGATATGTGCCGGTAACTCAAACTTGGTTTAACACACTAAGTTGACTAATAAGTTTTCTCATATGGTTAGAGAAGCTGACATCTGCTTACGGTGAAAATGTTGCCGTCAGACATGTTTGCCAATATTTTTCTTTTTTATCTATAATTTAAATCCTGCCATTATTAAAATCTCAGACCTGCTTATGCCAGGGTTTCTGGGATGCCAAGAATGCTGGTATTTCCATAGATGAGCACACAGAATATGCTGATGATGAAGGGCGTGTCTGGTTTAGTGATGGTTGGAGAACTTGAAGGGGCCAGAATTCAGGTTCAAAGATGAGGGAAGCAGATGATGATTGGGAATTTCCAATGGATTACTTGTGACTAGGTTTAGGTCCCCATGCTTGATCCTTTTCTAGCTTTCTTTCATATGTAGATTATGTGAAATTGAAAATTGAAGCCATTCCTCACATGGTTATTGTAATGTTCTCTGTTAACTTTCTTCTCAAAGCTAGTGCAGACAAGGAAAAATAGTGGTATTATTGTATTGTTGGAGTCATTTTGCACAATTTGTTGCAGAATGGAATGGAACACCTGAAACCCAAGGATAGTCATACAACATAAAAGTATATAATATAACATATGTTCAATTTGAGGAATACATGGTTTTGATTGAATCTGAAAAATGAAATGGCAATGAAGCAATACACTGAATAGCATTTGTCATAATCCTTACAAGAAGTGGTGGTCCATGCTGGTCAGTGACTAGCATTACGGTATCCTATTAATTCAATTATTTTTATAAAGTAATAGCCGTTAGCGCCTGCATCTGTTCAAATTCAAACACTCTTTTATTTTATCTCTGTCTCTCGCCCTTTCCTTTTCTTATCTTTCCGATTTGTCCTTGTCTCTCCAGAATCCCAAATCTCTAAGAATGGCGACGGCTCAGTTTCATCTCAGCGGACGCAAACCTCTCCAGCCAAAGAACACGGCCACCAGCAATGACAATGTGGTAGTGAAGCAAATAAAGTCAAAGCCCAAACAAGAATTTTGGGTGGACGATTCCGACAAGGAGAACCAGACACACCATCCCATACCTATGACCATGTTTGCTACACCCACGAAGAAGATGGAGGCGGCGTTGGATTTGGATTCGTCGTTGGCGGAGGAGCTGAGCGCCATTAGGAAGAAGATGGAGCGGCTGAAGTTGGATAAGGAGAAGACAGAGAAGATGTTGAAAAAGAGGGAGGCTACGCTGCATTTGCAAATGAAGGAGATGGAAGAAAGAGGGCAGATTCAGAAACAGCTCGAAATGGAGGTTGATAGATTGTTCAGATTAAAGGAGCTCAAATCTTATTGCATGGTAATTACTAAACTAAAGCAACCTGGGAGAGTTTTTAACTTATTTATTCTTACAAACTAAACCAGATTGACTTGTTCAATTCATTGTTGGCATTGATTTTGAATTCAGAGGATATCTCCAATAAAATCACTGAGGGAGAGACAACAGGGTAGCAAGATGATTAATGAAGTGCAGTCCCTGGTAAGTTGTTTTGAGTAATACAAGTAAAGAGAGTAAAACTGGAACCCATAATTTCATTTCTTTCTGATTTTTTATTATTCAATCTTTCAGGAAATAAGGGCTGCAGATTGGGAGGAGGAATCTGTGGATGAAAACACATTGCAGAGTCCAACCCCATCAGATTCTTCTGAGTAGCTGTATAATTACGGAGCTTTTGATTTTCGTTTTGGTTTTTGTGTTTCATTACTTCTCTTAATGTTTTGCCATTTTGAAATGAAATAATATAATATAATAATATCTCATTATAGTAACTGATCTTGTTGGAAATTCAAATTCAAAGGTGCTCCTCTCTGTTTTGACTTTAGATCTTCTTTCAATTCTTTTTGCCTTGGGTGGGACTCATAACAAAGTTATTAATATCGTTTTGAATAACTTTTTAATTTTTTTAAAAAATTATATATATCAATATCAATTATTATGATAAATTATTTCAAAATTTTTAATTTAATGCAAATATATTTATAAAAATACGTGAATTTATATATTATAATATTATTAATAAACCATAAAATAAAAATGTAATATATTCAAATTAAATAAATAAATTTTAAAATATAAAAAATATTATCATTAATTTTTTTATAATATTTTTAAACACTTAATCCGATCATATAATATTTAAATAAATAATGTTTTCATATAAATATTAAAATAAAATTGAGTAGATGAAAAATATTAATTAAAATAAACTTTATAAAAAGAGTATAATAATTTTCTTAAAAAAACTAAAATCTCTGTAAACTTTAGTTTGAAAAAATAAAATTATAAATTTCGAATAGACAAAAATAAATTTTAAAAAATTTAACCTAAAAAATAAAAACTCAACTGTTAAAAAATTATTTTGTTAATTACTTTTATTTTTATTAAATTAAAAATAATTACATAACAAAATATAAGTTAAAAATTATAAAATATATTTCATATTCATATATCAATAAAAATATATTATTCTATTAAAATAAATCAAAATTAATAAAAGCAACTAGTATCATCTTATATCAAATCCAATACAAAAATTTATCTTTAAATATACCATATTTTGATATAACTAAAACGTACCGATCATACCATCGGTAACAAAACGAAATTATCAACTAAGCTCTCGTGATTAAACCATACAAATCATTGTTCTCATACAAACTCTTTTATACTGCCTACGCACATATAAGACCAAACAAAATATCAGAAGCTCAAATATTCTTTTTCTTCTTTATACAAAGCTTCTTTTAAACTTTGGAATAGATGTACCAGGGTGACCAAAAGATCAAATCACATACCAAAATCCCATCAAATAATGTAAAAGAAAAAAAAATCACGGAAATGATACAAAAATAACAGCCATTGGAAAAATTAAAGCATGCCTTTATAGGATTGTTGTTGGTGCACTAAGAAATTAAAGAGTCCTAATTCTACTCCCAGCATCCTCCCTACCCTTTCGAATCAAATACATCATCTAAAGGGGCTACGATAAAAGAACAAGCATTAGGCACTTCACATGAAATGCCTTCGACAAACAGAGACTGACATAAAGAAATAGCCAAAGCCTCTGGTTGCATCCAAGCTCATCTTTGCCACAAGATGTGAAACAGCTGAGTGATGATTTTGCAACAATCATCCCTCTAATACCTAGTTATCCTTAAGAAAGTCCCTATAGCAGATAAATATGAACGAAAGATTACTTTAAAGTCAATGACCACAAACTCAAGACAAACAGAATGAAGTTTCCAAGATGATCAACCCTAATGAATGAAGAATCTCCAGATTCCACTAACAGAACTTCCAATGGTTGTTGCAGTTTACACACGTTACATAGGTTGTCATAGGTTCATCTGCACTCCTTGTCTGCATTTGATAGTATGTGGTCTTGCGTTGACCACAACGACCACACTTAAATTGATCAGTTGTGGCCTTTGGTGCACCACCACGCTCACAATCAAATAAAGCTCTTTCTTTTATTTCTTTATTTTCACGTTGCCTTTGCTCACTGGCCATTTCCTCTGGGGTCATAGTAATAAGCCTATCCGGCTTCACTTCTCCCAGAAGAACCTTCCTCCTTAAATCTGGATTGTTTGGATCCTTCACGTTGAACATTATAGATCTGTACTTAAATTTCTGGGGGCCATTTGATTTACCCATCTTCTCAAACATCACAGATTCTACAGATACAGCAACCCGGATGGGATCACAAGCATTCACTTGATCCAACATGTCCTCATCAGTCTCACTGGGAACTTTAGACAAGGCTTCTACAAGAATCTCCCGAAATTTGTCACGCAAAGGATCATTACATTTGACCAATGATGTCAGCTTCGGAGGACCAGCAGGTGGCTGTGATGGTTTCTTCACATTCGACATTTGTCTCTCATCATTATAAACCTTTTCAACCTTACCAGTCTCTCCTCGGTGTGTCTTCTCAGCCATTGCAGTATCTCCATTTGCTTCCTTTTTCTCAACTTTGATGGGCTTTGTTGAATCACCTTTAGATGTTTTCTCAACCTTTACGGTTTCTGTATTGGAGAGCTTTTCAGCCTTCACAGCACTGGGCTTCTGAATTTTCTCAACCTTGACAGTACTAGTGGTGCCATTTTTCTTAGTCTTGGTAGTCTCTTCAATAACAATTTTTTTCCATAACTCAAGCAAGTCAGAAGCCACAGTATGGATCTTCTCCCTAGGATGTTTTGTGAGAGGTCGAAGCCTTTTTCCAACCTGCAATATATATGGGAGTAAAATTTTTCTGAAATATAAACATTCACTAGGATACATGTAGCTAAGTATATAACCACATCAAGAAGCAGATGATAATGACTAGGTAAAGACCCACTAATAGGTTGAATTTGCCACCATTATTATACAGCTATCATCAGATCTGACTATAATTACAAGGATCTCCTTCATTGTCATTGGGTAACATCTTCAAGAAGATAGAATTAAACTATAACTACCTACAATGATAGTGGTAATAGCTGCGAATTTTAAGGCTCAATCATATACCAAAATTGGCTTTCTATTGTTAGTATGACAAGATACCTAACACATTTTTCATGATAAATCTACACATGAAAAATAATTAAAGAACATGGCCTGTTGTTTTTCATACATGAAATGCAAAAGCTTTTTAACATGCTTGATTGGGAAGAAAACAGGATGCTACAAAAGGTGTATTGAAAATGAAGGAGAGAGACACTGTGTTCCCTTACTTAGTGAGAAAGAAAAGTAAGAACAAACAAAATGTGATGGATAGATGTTTTCCCACCAACACAATAAATAGATTGAGGGTAGGGTAAATGAGGAAGGTATTCGATATACCTTACGATTTTCAACTCTTTACTCGTAATTATATGAGAAACAAAAGGAAAACAGCACAATTTTGGAAAATAATAAAGATGTATATTTGTTATTGCCTCATCCACTTCTCTATCATTTCTTCTAGTCAGTAGTCACAATCATACTATAAACAGGGGAGCCTTCCTTTGGCAAGAACATAACACATTAAAGGCTAAAGCGTCAAAAATGCCCTTGAACAAAAATTCAATGATCATCCAAGCCCTTATCGTTTTATTGCAATCAATTAAACCCTCAAACATCTATTTTCATCAATTGAGCCCTTATTAAATAAAAATTGGTTAACCATCAACATCAATTTCCGACTAGTCAAAGGCTCAATTGATCTGAAACAGAAAATTCAGAGTTTGATTTGGTTGCAATCAAATGTCAGAGACTTAAATGATTATCGAATTTTTGTTTGAGGGCTCTTTTGACCTTTTGCCTACATTAAACTATTCCTATATTTAGTAACTGAAGCATGTGCAATTCAACTGCCCTAAGAATCTAAAAAGTAGCATTATCAAACTCCAATTTGTGCGTCTGGGTGTGTCCAAAATCAAAAGAATAATTTAACCCAATATAGTTTATTCACACTTGAATTAATCCAACGAAACCAATTAAATCAGCTTCTCTAAACCGGCACTACATATATATGTTATTTGCTTCCGTTTAAAGAAAAAAAAAGTTAATTTCTCAACCTACCAAGAAATTGGAATATTTCGTAAAGAATCACAAAATTAAAATAAAGATAAACTCAGAGACAAATTAAAATCTATATATGAGATTATTGGTTCATCAGAATTTTAAAAAATAATAACAATTATATTAATTTGGGGAAAGTGAAAAACCTGAGTGGAAACAAGAATATCGTAAGTGACGGGGAAAGCCTTGAGCTGTTTCAAGGCGTCAACGCATCTGGAAACTTCAGGGCCGTTGGAGGAAACGGCATCGGAGGCAACCAAATCAGCAGCTTTCTTGGCGGCCTCGAACAAATCCACCAGCTCCCTCTCCATTCGCCAAAGCGGAATAACCTAGAGTGAAGAAAGATAAAGAGATCTGTAGGGTTTCCTCTCCCTCACTTCTTGTAAGGATATTTTGAAGAGAGATCAAAACCGAGAAGGAAAGAGAAACGTTTCGATTTTGATTTGTTTTATTTCGTTTGGTTTGGTGTTTTGGACCGGACTAGGTCAAGATCAGGGCAGAAACTTAGGGATGGGGATTTTGGAAATACGTATCGAACGGTTACTGTTCTCAGGCTAGTATTGATCAAAGGGAATGGACGGTTTGTTTCGTTTCCATTATTTGGGCTTCGTCCTGGGCCTGGACCGTTGGGCTTTTATATCTGCTTAATCCTGTGCTTGGTGAGAAATAATAAGATCAGCACAAAAAGAAAAAGGAAATTAAAAGGGACTTTGTGTCCTTTTTTGTTTTATACTAGAAATATTCTTGCGCCTTGCCGTAGGTTTATTATTTGCATGTAATAATTAAAGATTAAAATATATATCTAAATAAAAATCTTAAATGAGGATTTGAAAAACTCTAAATCAATGAATTATTATATCCTTAAATTTTATTACATTATCCACAAAAGTTCGAGAACCAATAATTAAAGTAATTATAGTAATTTTGTTATTTATTTAAAATTTATGTAAAATACATAACATGAAAAAAAAAGATAATTTAAAATTCTTATGTTAAATCTACATTCCTAAATTTATTTACATTGTTAATAAAAAAATAAGTTATCAATAAAAATATCAATTGCATGTCTATGCTTAATTTGTAGCAGTGAATTTTAATTTTAGAAATGGATAAGTATAAAAGAAATAAAGATGATATACCTTATTTTAAGTTGTGTTGTTTCTATTTTATTAAAGCCCACATATATTTTTGTTACAAAGATTATAGGAAGAACTCATTTAAAATAAACATGAGTGAGTTAACATATTAAGAGTGTGTTTAGTACATAAGATTATGATATGATAGAATAAAAAAATATTATGATTAATATTAGATTAAATAATGTTATACTATTTTGTGTTTGATATATACAAGAATTAGGATATGATAATTTATTTATTGATCAAAATTATCTTTCATTAAATTTATATAATTTAAATTATTGATATAATTTTTAAGAATATAATAGGACACATAAGTTCAATCCCATGGATTAAAAATAATCCTTTCCATTTTGAAATGCTAAGAGGATAATTAATCCTCTTTATAATCGTATATGTTTTTTTTGATATATTCCAAATATAGTATAAGATAGTTATCATCATGTCTTATTTATCATCCTATATATTATAGATGACTCAAGGCTATGTTTGGTGTAAAGAATGATTGACAAGATAAGATAGGATAATAATCATTCTACACTATGTTTGAATTGTATATAAAAAAAGGGGATATGATTGCAATGAGGATTAATCATCTTCTTAGCATAAAATGATTCAATCATTCTAAAGTAAAAAGGATTAATTCATGAATTGAATTTACATGTCCTATTATATCATTAAAAATTATATCAATAATTTAAATTATATAAATTTTAAGGAATGATAATTTTGACTAATAAATAAAATTATTCTACCCTAATCATTATACATATTAAACATAAGAAAATGATGATATTATTTAATTTAATTCTATTTATAATATAATTTTTTCTTATCTTATCATACTCTTTTGCACCAAATGCACCGTAAATTTAATAAAATAAGCACTTGATACAACATAACACACATTTTAAATGAAAGAAAGGGAAAAGTGTTACCTTTGTAGCTTTTGAAAACTATGCCAGCAAAGATCAAAATAGGATTGTTGTGCTATTTAGAAGTTGTTTTTCCTTTATCTTTGAAACCATCTCAACCCACATTATAACTTTGAGAATCTGACCACTATGTTGAGGAATGAAATTTGAGTTATGAATGTGATAAATAAAAAAATAATATGAATATGTTCCACATTTTTTACTTAAGTTCTCAAAATGACATATCATGTTTGGTGATCGTTTGTTGTTATACAATTAATATTATGGTTGATGTAAAATAAAATGTGAATACATTACTTAAATATATGAGATATATAAGAAATTATTATTCAGATGATTTACTCTCAAGCTTTGATATGAGTTTTCAATGTTTAAAACAAAACTAATAATAAAAGTTCTCGTAATTACACTTATAATAAAGATAATAATGATTTAAAAAAATTATTTCATTTACTGTTTGTGAATTTGAAAATTTATACCAATGATATATGAAATATTAATTTTTAATTTTATAAATGTGATTATTAAATTTGTATATTTTTTCACCACTTTAGGACCATTTTAACCCTAAGTAAATCAATAAACCTTTAAAAAATCTGCATGAATATATAAGATTAATAATTAAATTGATGTCACGAATCAAATTAACATTGATTCAATTGATGAAATTTTATAAGAATTTAACAAAATAATAAAATTTTAGCACATAAAAGTAGAATTATATTAGTAATTTAACTTTCTAAGTAAGTATAAAAATTATTTTATACAATCATACAATGAAAAATAGGATATTCAGTTCAATGGAAATTTTTTTTATCTACTGTCCTATGCTAATCAAATGCACTTTATATTATGAAAATGTTTATTAACTATAAATTTTTTTTTTTTTTTAAGTTGGATTTGTTGTATAATTTTTTATTATATGAAGGGTTCTTCACATTTACATGAATTACCTAAAATCTTTTAGTGTTATTATCAAAAAATAAAATTTTTTATTATCTTCACCTAATTTATAAATTAATTTAAAATAATGAAAAAACCAATAATTTGAAACCTAACATTTTGAACCAATCATTGTCAGATAACTGATAAACAAGTATGATCACTAATCATGTTAAAACTTAAAAAATTAAACTTGATAAACTCTAAAATCTAGAAACGGTTTGAACTGAATGAAAAATTTAATTTATCCAGAAAATTATTACGGATAAAGATGAAATTTCGTCAAAAAAAAAAGTACAAAAGGGCAATTTTGGTAAGACAAAGATTTCAGAGACATAAGCTAGAAGTTGGAAGACAGTTGCACACGTTTCTGGGTTGCGAACATCTTTGCTGAGTGAGAAGATCGGCGACCAGCAGTTTTGTCTCTCTAGTTTGTACTTCCTGCTAATCACCATCTCAGCCACGCAATTTCTGGTCTCCACCCCCTGCCTCGAATCTAACGGCTAATACTAGATAACACTAGATCACAAGAGTCAGAGCCCTAGGGTCATTTTAGGAAATTCATGACAACCTTGTTCTTTCATTTTTTCGTTTTCCAAAAAAAAAAGGAAAGAAAATCCGAATTTCTGTGCGGAGAAGAAAAATGGTGGACGTTTTCTGGTAATTTGGGGACAGTTTTGGAAATTTACATATGAGTGAGACAGAGACACGCAACCGTGAAAACGGTAACACTAAGTTTCATAGCACTAGCAGGAGGAGCGTCGGTGTTTTTTTTTTTTAATAAATCCGTTTCATTTTCTCAACTTACTACCGTATTTACTGCGGTTAAAAACATTAATTAACTAAACTTTTAATCAATCGAATTCGTTTTGATTTTTAGATAATATATAAAATTATTAATTTTTAAAATTTAATTTAAATTAAATTAAAAAAAATTATCATGTTGATTAAATTAATTATTTTTAATTAATTAATTATTTTTATATATTATTTTAATATAATTTTTAATATATTTAAATAAATTTAAATACAAAATATTTATTTTATTTTATAAAAATTTAAAAAATATATATAAATTAATAAAAATATATAATTTTATTTGATTCAATTTTTTTATTATTTATTATTTAATTTTAAATTTATCTAAATTTAATATATATTTAATATCAATATTTAGTTTAAATTAAATAAAAAAACGATTTGAATTAAATTAAACATTATACTTTTAAATAAAATTTTTTTCTCACCCTTACTTTACATCAATGTTATATTCATGTGTTCGAAATTTTTTATCAGATTTTTTTTCAGAAAATAACTACTATCATTACTTTAGAAAAAGAAAAAGGTCATTTTTTTTTTGTATGAATAATGATGTGAAGCATGATTCATGATTTTGATCTGCTATTTTCATTTGGCCAAAAAATAGAAAAAAAAAGGAAAAAAGAGTCGGCAAAGCCAAGATTGGTGCTAAACCACCCGTCTCTCTTCCGATTTCCTCGCATTACGTGCCCTTTCTAACAAAATTTAACTTTCCCCATTTCTCTCAATCGATCTGATCGCTTCTTCTCTCAGGTTTTTACAACCCTTTCCTTTTTCTTTTTTAATTTCACCTGCCATTTCACATGATTTCGTTTTCAGAGCATTGATTCGTGCTTTGCTCTTTTCCCGAGACGATAACCCCTCTTTTCCCAATTTTTTGTTAAATTGCGAATTAGGGTTTTCAGGGCTGTGTTGATAATTGAATGCTATAAGTATTATCATAGACATAGCCATCATTCGAAGTTTTATTTATTTTTTGTTTTGTCAGGTCGTGTTTCTAGTTTTGGCATTTTATTGAATAGAGGAGATCTGTGGGAGCTGAGTTGAGTTGTTTTATCAGAGATCTGTCAACGTTCCCATTCAATTCGTCGACAGAGCTCTTTCGCTTTTTTCTTTTTTTCTTATTGATTTCGTGACACTTTTGATTTTCTGTGGGGCCTGTTTTGAATCTGCTGTCTCTGATTGTATTGACGATTTGCGTAGGCCTTGTTGCTGGCCTCTTTGTCTTCTCTTCATTTGTTTTTTGAGCTGCATTGTGTTTGTCTGGATTGAAGAAGAAGCAAGATTATATGTAGTTAGCGAAGGGGGCAAAATGGGGATTTTGGGATTTATTTTTGGTATGAATTCACCGGCGACGGGAACGTAAGAACAAGGCAGAGTTTGTTGCCCGATAGGATTCTCCAATGGGGACGGTGACATTGGAGAATTTATATTATTTTTGATTTCTGACCACCCTTTACTGCCTTCATCTGAGTCTTCCTCTGTGGTGGTGCATTGCCGTGGTACTTCTGCTCGCAACTTGCCCTCCTTTCGCTGTCTTGCCGCAATGTGTCTTTTTCTTCTTCCATGTACGATGAGACCCAGACCAATTTTCTTGAGTTAAAAGGCTAACAGGAAGAGGATCAGGAAGAAACTGCTGTCTCTGCTGGAACTACACCACGTTCTCCTTTGAAACCTCTTATCTCTTTTGCACATTCCCTTTCTGTTATTACCTCAAGACAGTTGTATTCTGCTGACTCTCGTTCCTCTCAGCAGTTCTCATTGGAATGCCCCACGAAGGATCAGGGACACTGGGTATCGTGGGGTTCCATGGAGCTGCATAATAACAGTAACACTTGTACAAGTTTTGATATTTCCATGGGTTCATCTGTGGTGCAAGATAAGTTGAGTAAGTCCCGGAGGTTTCGCAACAAAAGCGTGGATTTTGATGATAATCTGTTATGTGCAGAAAATCCAAGGCTGATCTACATTAATGATCCGAGGAGAACAAATGACAAGTACGAGTTCAGTGGGAATGAGATTCGGACAAGCAAGTATACACTTATCACGTTCTTGCCCAAGAATCTTTTCATTCAGTTTCATCGAGTGGCCTATTTGTATTTCCTGGCTATTGCTGCTCTTAATCAACTTCCACCTCTAGCAGTCTTTGGGAGAACTGTGTCCCTTTTCCCACTCTTGTTTGTGCTTTGTGTCACGGCAATTAAAGATGGTTATGAGGATTGGCGAAGACACAGGTCAGACCGGAATGAGAACAACCGAGAGGCACTAGTTCTCCAGTTGGGGGAATTCCAAATGAAGAAATGGAAAAAGATAAGAGCAGGAGAGGTTGTCAAGATCCACGCTGATGAGACAATTCCTTGCGACATGGTTTTGTTAGGGACAAGTGACCCTAGTGGACTTGCCTACATCCAGACCATGAATTTGGATGGTGAATCGAACCTGAAGACAAGATATGCTAGGCAGGAAACAGCTTCTTTGGTATTTGAAGGTTGTAATGTATCGGGGCTGATCAGATGTGAGCAGCCAAATAGGAATATTTATGAGTTCACAGCCACTATGGAGTTTAATGGACAAAAATTCCCCCTCAGCCAATCAAACATTGTTTTACGTGGTTGTCAGCTGAAGAACACGGTTTGGATAATAGGCGTGGTGGTTTATGCTGGGCAGGAAACAAAAGCAATGCTAAACAGTGCAGTTTCCCCTTCAAAGCGAAGCAAATTGGAAAGTTACATGAACAGGGAAACATTCTGGTTGTCCATTTTCCTTCTTGTTATGTGTTCTGTTGTTGGCCTTGGGATGGGCCTTTGGCTTAATCGTCACGAGGAAGAGCTTGATACCTTACCTTATTACAGAAAAAGATACATAACAAAAGGAAAGGAGAATGGTAAAACATACAGATATTATGGGATCCCTATGGAAACTTTTTTCTCCTTTTTAAGTTCTATTATTGTCTTTCAGATAATGATACCAATCTCTCTTTATATTACAATGGAGTTGGTTCGCTTGGGACAGTCTTATTTCATGATTGAAGATAAGCACATGTATTGCAGCTCCTCTGGCTCAAGGTTTCAGTGCCGCTCATTGAATATAAATGAGGACTTGGGTCAAGTACGATATGTCTTTTCGGACAAAACAGGGACACTTACTGAAAACAAAATGGAATTTCGAAAAGCAAGTGTCTGTGGGAAAGATTATGGAAGCTCCAATCTTACAGATGACTCACAACAGGACAATAACATCAGAGGTATGACATAATAATCCCTCTTCCATTTGATAATGTCCTTACTACATGCTACAATTTAGTAATTTAGAGTGCTGGTTGGTTCTTTTTAGCTCTCCTTTGTGTTTTCCTTTTTTTTTGTTGTTTTTGTAATTATTGCAAATTTCAGTTTCTTTATGTGCAGGACTGAATCTTCTCTTTTTTTTGGATAAATTTAAAATTCATTTAGTTATTCCTGCTTGGTTTGATTGTTGACTTGATAACTTAAGTGGACTTATCAATAAAATCTTTCTCACAACTTTCTGTTGAACTCTTGATTTGGTAGACTACTTAGATTTATTTTTGGTCTCTTTTTTTTTTTTCCTCTCTTTATCCTTCAGGTGGCAGGACGATTCTTAAATGTTATGAAATGACCGGTTAGGTTGTTAGAAAGGTATGACTTTGTCTTTGATAGGGTTGACTGGCATGTCTGCTGTTTGTACCGGTCTCCTATTCATAGATAATGGAGCTCAGTATCTATGAAAATTTCCCTTTTTATGCTTTATCCTGTGATGCTGTATCTTACATTGTTGAGAAGCTAGTTGATTCCATGTATATGGTTTGATGATCTTCTTTTGAATGATGATCTTGTGATCAGAGAAAATTAATCAGTAACTTATTTCTGCGGTATTAATTCCTCCTTTTTATATGATCGTTGTAGCTGCTGCTGTTCTTAGAAGCAGATGGAAGCTTAAGTCTGAAATTTCTGTTGATTCTAAACTTATGGATTTGTTGCATAAAGACTTGGCTGGAGATGAAAGAATTGCTGCACATGAGTTTTTCCTCACCCTGGCTGCATGTAATACTGTGATCCCTATTGTTTCCCAGGATACTTCTTCTGGTCATGGAAGAAGTGAATCATGGGGAGAGGTGGAAGCTATTGATTATCAGGGTGAGTCTCCTGATGAGCAAGCACTAGTTTCTGCAGCCTCTGCTTATGGGTACACTCTCTATGAGCGAACATCAGGTCATATTGTGATTGATATCAATGGCAATAAACAAAGGTATGTACTTTTTTGTAGTTACTTCTTTTCTTCCTTCTGTCTCCATGCAGCTATTAGATCATTTTCTATTGATCCTGCACTAGTAATTTTTCAAGGCCCAAGTGTCAAGTAGTACACCTTTATTTTTCTATATGCAATTTGTTGTGTTCAAATGGAACTTTCATGTTGCAGGTTGGATGTTTTGGGGTTGCATGAGTTTGACAGTGTGCGCAAGAGAATGTCAGTTGTTATAAGATTTCCAAACAACACTGTCAAGGTGTTAGTGAAAGGTGCTGATACCACAATGTTCAGCATTTTAGCAAGAGACACTGAGAGGGATGATCAGATGAGACGAGCAACTCAGAGTCATTTGAATGAATACTCATTGGAAGGCCTCCGCACTCTTGTAGTTGCTGCAAGGGATCTTACAGATGCAGAACTTGAGCAGTGGCAATGCAGATATGAAGATGCAAGCACTTCTTTAATTGACAGAGCTGCAAAACTACGTCAAACAGCAGCTCTAGTGGAATGCAACTTAAATTTACTTGGTGCTACTGCAATCGAGGATAAGCTACAAGATGGTGTACCGGAAGCCATTGAGGCTCTTCGGCAAGCGGGAATAAAAGTTTGGGTTCTGACTGGAGATAAACAGGAGACAGCAATTTCTATTGGTCTATCTTGTAAACTTCTGACTTCAGATATGCAGCAAATAATCGTAAATGGCAATTCAGAGGAAGAATGTAGAAATCTTTTGGCTGATGCAAAGACTAGACATGGCGTGCAATCAGCAAACGGAAAAAAACAATACTTGAAGAGGAGAAAGAACTCAGAAAATGGTTATCCTGAGATACCTGATGATTCCAAATCTTCCAATGTGCTACAGTCACATGCTGGAAAGGAAGAACGTGATGTACGTGCACCCCTGGCACTTATAATTGATGGGAACAGTTTGGTCTATATTTTGGAAAAGGATTTAGAATCAGAGGTAAGACTAATTTTTATTCTCAAGTAAGATTAACTACTCATGGTGTCTGTAGCATATTGTTTGGAGATGGTTCAGCCTTTGAATCTATTTTGAACTGGCTTTAATATGTGGATTTACTCTCCTTTTTTCCTCAACAGCTTTTCGACATTGCAACTTCCTGCAGGGTAGTGCTATGTTGTCGTGTCGCACCTTTGCAGAAAGCTGGAATTGTTGATCTTATCAAGAGCCGCACCGATGACATGACACTAGCTATTGGTGATGGTGAGTCTTCTTTTTGATAATTCTCTTTGCAGTTGCAAGTGAAGTATGTGTTTAGATTTTGCTCTAGAGGCTTCACTAGCTTCTATAGTTCGCATGTTTTAAGCTTGCAGTGATAACTCTCTGGTAATGACATTTTGGTAGGGGCAAATGATGTTTCAATGATCCAAATGGCGGATGTTGGTGTTGGAATATGTGGCCAGGAAGGTAGGCAGGCTGTGATGGCATCAGATTTTGCTATGGGCCAGTTCCGTTTTCTGAAAAGATTGCTCTTGGTGCATGGTCATTGGAATTATCAGCGTGTTGGTTACTTGGTTCTTTACAACTTCTATCGCAATGCTGTTTTTGTGCTGATGCTATTCTGGTATGTACCATTTTTTTTTGTTGTGAATTTGAGTTTTTTGAATTTCCTGGGTTCAGTGTTTGAAAGAAAGAAAAAAAAAAATCCTAGGTGATTTCCCCACAGGTCACTGTATTGGTAGTGCTGACAATACTCCCATCTAGATAACAATTTTACCTCCATTTTTTTGTTGTTTCTTTATCTTTTTCCTTTTCCAGGGTCATTCCTCTTTATAATTCTCAGCAGCCTCTTCCTCTAGAATTTGCTACCTTTTTCCTTTTGTTCTCCCCTCAGTGCAGGGTGGCCAATTGGTGGCATTGCTTCAGCTAGCTGTGCCCCTTCAACATGTCTCAAACTCTCCTTTTCACTCTCTCCTGTTTGATCTGTCTCATGTGTCTAGTGTGACTTTTCATTTCCTTTATCTTCTCTCAAAAACACAAACATGATTAAAAAAAAAAGGGAGGTTAAAATCCCCCTTTATTCTCCATAGTCATCATCTCTGAGTGCCACTAAACTCAAATCCTGCAAATTAACCCAAAATCAAGAAAGAGAGGTAAACTGGTAGCAAGCAACAGGCAGTGAGTGTGTGGAAAAAGTAGAGGAGGAACGAGTTAAGATAGGAAACATGTGAAAGGCAAAAAAGAATAGAAAAAAAAAAAAGAGAAGAAAAAGTTGGGTTTAGTGTGCCCCCACTACAACTAGATTGCTTTTGTTTTATCCAAAATGATGTTGATGTAATATAAGATTGGCTGCCTAACAATAAACACAATTTCTTTACATCCTCAAAATCTAAACATAGTAACGTATAATTCAAGCTGTAGGTCTTTACATGGGCAAACGCATAGCAATACAGTATCTTGACTATCAAGAAATATTGAGTTGTTCTCTCTGTTTTCTGCAACTTGTATGTTAATGGATGTGGGTTTCACATTGCTTTCTTTTCTACGTTGTAGGTACATATTATGCACAGCCTTTTCAACGACTTCTGCATTAACAGATTGGAGTAGCGTATTTTATTCCGTTATATATACATCTGTCCCTACTATTGTTGTTGGCATTCTCGACAAGGACCTAAGTCATAGGACACTCCTAAAGTATCCAAAACTTTATGGTGCAGGGCATAGACATGAGGCTTATAATCTGCAACTCTTCTGGATTACAATGATTGACACACTATGGCAGAGCCTTGTCCTGTTCTATATACCTCTCTTCACATATAAGGAGAGCTCAATTGACATATGGAGTATGGGCAGCTTGTGGACTATAGCAGTTGTTATTCTTGTTAATATACACTTGGCAATGGACATTCGGCGTTGGGTATTCATTACACATGCTGCGGTATGGGGATCAATAATTATTACTTATGCCTGTATGGTGGTATTGGATTCTATACCAATCTTCCCTAATTACTGGTTAGTTTTGCCGCAGAGTGTGATTCTTGGTCTTTAAAAGTTTTATTGCATTGAGTTTATATTATTCTTACATTTGGCAGGACAATCTACCATCTGGCAAAGTCACCCACCTACTGGCTCACCATTTTGCTTATAACAATCGTTGCTTTACTTCCTCGCTTTCTTTTCAAAGTTGTACATCAGATTTTTTGGCCTACAGATATTCAAATAGCCAGAGAAGCAGAGATACTACGAAAAGTGCCTCCTAATTTGAGGTCAAAGCCAGATGAAGTTTCCAGTTAACATGGACATTCCACCCTATTTTGAGATGGTTCCCCAAGACTATCCATCATACGGATGTCCTGTGGCATGCAATTGTAAGTTATGGTAGTGCATGTTCCTATCTTTTTGTGTTAAGTTTCATACACCTGTTACTAATGACATCAGTCACTATTTATAATAGATGCATCCTCTGTGAACGTTTTCCCACAATTACTAACTTTTAACATTGAAATGGAAAAAAAATCTTGGTTGTGATATATAAATGATTTTGAAATCTTTAATAATTTTACTTAAAATAGGTTCAAGGGAATATTTCGTTGCTAGTTTAGATGTTACAAATAGTCTTTGTACATGGTCAAAGCTTGAGTGGTATGTTTGGGAAGCTTAAATTATAGATACTTGTGTGTAAATACTGCTTCATGCAAACTTGGAGGCAAGTGTTAGTGTTGTGCTCTGTCAATGCCTTACATTGTTTATATGAAAAAGATGCTGGAAATTCTACTTATGGAGCCTTTCAAGTATTTGACCTATTGTGCTTTACTTGCCATTTTGGGACTTTGTTTGCATTAAGTATAGATTAACACACTGTACTCGCTGTAGTACTTATATGAGCAAATAAAAGATGGATATTGCTTAGTAGAGTAACCATAATTGAGATTGAAGGGTGTCTATCTTGGACTGGTTGGCTACCTTTTGCCAAGCCTGAAATGGAGTTATTTCTAATATTATTAACATAGTGTTTCATATAATTAACTTTTGAAATTAATGTTCAATGCTTATTTATTGAGATAAATACTGGATAAGCCATCCGACGTCATCTTTAATCTTTTCTTAATATGTTTGAGCTTTGAAGTCTGAATTTCAGGATCAAAGATAGTTTAGAACAAATACACGTTCTGATAAAATCCATTAAAACAGCATTACTATATTTAGTCATCTTGTTGTTATGTGATTTTGATTCCTCTGATGAGTTGCAAATTTTGATTTTGCACAAGCTTTTGACACATGAGAGCACAGCAGCATAATCAGTTTCTTTTGGAAAGGGAAAGCCAGAGGTAGTGCAAGAGAAGGACTGGCCTGGTTTACACAGCGCGTCATTTGGATGATTCTAATGGTGGAAAGTTGCCCCGAAGAGGAATCTTTGAAAATTTGAGAAAAAGTGAAAATCAATACTAGTTTGGTGAGTAAAAAAAAAAAAAAACTCCATCCAGAGTTTGTTATGGCGTTAACTATCAGCAGTCAGCAGAAAATGAATCAATTAAAAGGAAAAATATTGGAAAACTGTATATTATTATTGTTATATATATATAATAGCTGTGTATTTTTTGGCAAATAGAATGAGGTGTTGGGAACAAATACATTTTTTACATGATCCTCTTTGCTAATAATCTTTTACAAGTCCCTTTAACATGAAGCCTAACTCAAGGTTAAGAAGGGCTTCAACCTGATGCATGTTACCTCGGCCGGGCAGCCATGTTAGCACAGTATGAAGCAGAAGCTCGCAATGAGGAGTGGGTGTTAATTTTTGTTTTGATCATATATTTTTTTGGTCCAAGTTTCTGCTCCTTAATCACATAAGGCGAGAAGCTGTTGGATTTGTCGTAATGGCTATCACAAACAAAACAACGAGTGTGTCAATTATGATTCTTACTAATTGGTAGCGCAACTCCAATCTGTCTCTGAATTCCTTCATAAATAAAATTGTACGGCAAACATTTCAAATCTTACGTTTCTACGTCGGTAGTCCCACTGTCTCTCTTACATCCATCCCCACATTTTGTTTTTTTGTTGAAGATGAAGTGAACCATCCATTCATTCATTCATGGTATTTAATTCACTCAACTGCCAACTAATCTCCATGGTTGAATAATGATGATGAGGTTCTAATTCAAGGGCGATGATGAGGCCTCATCGCACAGTATCACTCCTCGCTGCATCTTTATCCACAATGAACTTAGTACATTACTAAACTAAACATTTTATTTTTGGGTGATTTTAAACAACCCAGCTGTTGTCGTCTTTCTCGCACCCAAATAGCCCCCCAAAACCGTCTCTAATTTCCCTCCTTCACCGCAAAAATCCATCTCGATTACCACTCTCATAGGGCTATTATTGTCTTTTCATTTAAAGTTCTACCAGTTAAACTGAAATACTTAAAAATATGATCAATATAATAATGATCAATTTGTAATTTTTATATTATGAAAAGCCAGTTGGCACTGCTGCTGACGATATAGGCATGACATATAATTTCTGACCTCACTACACTATCGTTATAGGCTCCAACCGCTCTCTCACGCGCCTTAGGTAGATTCTTTGAAATACAAAGTTAACGACCGTCACATTGCCCATACAATCCGTAAGGACTGTAACTAAAGTGGCCTTAACAACTTAAAATCGGACAAGTTTCCGTCCATAGTTAAGCGATTGGTTCAACCGGGCGTGGGCATCCGTAGTACTTAAAAGTCCTCAACTTGTGGAATTTTCCACGTTTCCTACCTTCTCTCTTCCTTGCATTTGCGCTGTGCTATGCTTTTTATTCTTTTTCGATATAAAGGTTTCTGTCTCCTCCTTTATTTAGGTTAACATTATCTCAAATTAACCACGCGCAAAAAAAAAAAAAAAAAAGAATCGGGTTGGTTGGAGAACATGTCGTCGGGTAACAAGAAAGCAATTGAAGAACTTGCTCGGGGCAAGGAATTGGCAATTCAGCTGCGAGATCTGCTTGATAAGTCTTTGGGAGATGAGGGTTTGGTGGGGAGTGAAGATCTAGTAATGAAAATCTTGAAGTCTTTTGCTAATACGCTTTCCATATTAAGAAACAGCGGTGGCGACTTTGATGATGAAGTTTCCCAGAATCCCAGGAACAGCAACATGGGTTGGGATGGTCGGAAATCCGAGGATTCAGGTGAGAGTATTAAGAGTTCAAAACAAAAGGATCGAAGAGGATGTTATAAAAGAAGGTAATTAATCATTAATCCCTATTTTCTACATTATTTTTCCTTTTTTTTTTTTTAAGAAATTATACACATCTAGGGTAAACTTTTTTTTTCCTAATGTTTACATTTGTTTGCTTTAAAAAAAGTAGAGACATTCTCATTGCCTTTGGATAAGAATTCACCCTCGTCTTCTTTCTCGTTTCTTTACAAAACAGCTTATGGTTTCGCTAGCGTTTTTGGAAAATTTTGCTGCTAAAATATTTTGTTAAATATCTTTTTTTTTTTCGTGTGTGTTTTTTCTTAACTCCTTTCCTTAATACAAAATCTAAAAAAAATCTTAATTATTTAAATCCAAGAAAAAATTATATAAATTATTTTGCCTTTTTTTACTCTTTTTTTTTTTTTTTAAATTTATTCTTGATTATTTTTAATTGATCTTAATGTGATTTTTTTTTTATAGATCTTTAATCTCAATTATAATAAAAAAATGGAGTTTTCTTATCAATTTGACATCTTTACTTGTTTGTGTATAAAATTTTTTTAAAGTATAAATATATATATATATATGTACTTTTCAGTGATAAAAATTAGATCTCTTGTAGTTCACTGTGTTTGTATTTATCCATGTTTTAATTAAATTTATAATTATTAATTAAAAAAAAGTTAAAATTCTTTTTCTCGTCATTTTAAAAGCATGGGTGATTTACTAAGAGTTTCATGACAACGGCCTAGGAGCTGGCTAACAGTGAATTGGAATTTATTTATAATATAGGAAGTGTGCAGAGTCATGGATAAGAGACACCTCAACTCTGATTGATGATGGCCGTGCATGGAGAAAATATGGACAGAAAGTAATCCTCAATGCCAAGTATCCAAGGTATTTCAATTTCCCCCTCTCTTTTCTCAACAATAAATAAATCATCATCAAGAATATTTTGTTTTTTCAAACCTTTTTTAATAAGAAATTGATTAATTAAATACTGGGGAGTACTTTCCTTTTTCTCTTATGAGTTGGATTTTATCCTCTTTTTTTCTTATGTTGGTTGGGACAAAGTTGCTATAAGCATGTTTTGTGCCATATATAACTATATTAATCTTATGTCATTTCATAAAATTGATTGAATTGAACAATTTTGTGTACATTAATCTTTATGCTAGCTTTTCTCATAATAAGAGAGATATATGTGTTTGTGTCCAGAAACTACTATAGGTGTACCCACAAGGTTGATCAAGGGTGCCAAGCAACCAAGCAAGTGCAGATGATTGAAGACAATCCTCCAAAGTATCGAACAACTTACAATGGTCATCACACTTGCAAAAATCTACTCAAGGGTTCTCAACTCATCCTGGATCCCACTTCCAATGACTCTTCCATGATCAGCTTTGCAAACAGCAATCTCACAAACAAACAAGAAAACTCCTTTTTCCCATCTTTCCCATCTGTAAAGCAGGAAAGCAAAGAGGATCATTTGCCAAGTGACATCACCTACAACCCTTCCTCATCATCCGAGTATCTTTTGTCACCTGAGCTAACGACGTTCGATTCATCAGCTCAAATGACAGTGTTGTCTGCTGATCAAGCGGATTTGATCTCTGGGGTGGTGGATTCTGTAGATTTAGAGGACTTGCTTGACTTTTAAGGCCAGAAGTAGCTAGCTAGCTAGAGAGTAACTAGTGATCATGAACTGATGATAGAATTCAGTTTCTTTGTAATCTAAATGTACAAGTATTGTGTTTTTAGCTTCTTAAGCTGCCAAGCGCAAACAGCTGTAAAATTAATTGCTGGTATGTTCTATTCAATATGTTTTACTCCATTAGCTTCATCACTTGCCAAAAACAAAACATGCACTTTTGTTATCATTTTATCAGTTTAATTTTTTTATTTGATTGGTTTTAGGAACGTTTTCGTGAACTTTGATCGGATAACTTCACTTAAATCTTGTCCATATATTTTCCTTCAGGGAAAGTGAATGTGAAACGTGTACTTGATAAGATAGAAAATATAAAGTGAAAAAAGAAAATTTAATCCATATATGATCTTCAAACAAATCATTACTTACGTTCACAGAGAACAAAATCTTTGAGGATGAAGTTCTTGAGAAAGTGACATGATTTAGGTTTGAACCAACTCGTTGGTTTGTGGTTTGCAGCTAACGACTAAAGACAGACACACATGCAGTTTTCACAATAATTTCACGAAAATAGCAAAAAAATCTAATTTGTTATCTGATAATATCCATTTGAGTTAACCATAACCAGACAAGGTTGAAAACTATTGAAATTGGGAAATTTTATTATTCCTTTCTTTTTCTTGAGCATGCTTACCTTCCTGTTTTAAAATCTCTTATCCTAAACAAATTTAACTTCGAAGGCTATTTCGTTTTCTATTTGATCAGCAACAACATTGAAATCTAGTGATGAAGCTGTTTCTTGCAACCAATCATAATCACAATTAGCTATAGTATGCCAGAATGGACCATCTTTTTCTATAAATCTATTATTTATAGAATAATTTTATATTTCAGGCCATTAATCAACAAATGCCACCTAGAAAACGAGAGTCACGGACTTTAAAAAACTATGGGATGGAGCCCATTAGAGGGAAAAAAAAAGGGAAGGTGGTGTTCATTGAGAGTGACATATATAAATTAAACCAGACAATTAAAGAACTGCATCATCCATTGAGAAGATGAAAATAAATGATAAAGACATCAATCTTCAAATTGCAAATTCAAATTAACCAAAGTTTACCTTTCTCACCAAGTCATAAAGCTGTATATGAATGTGACATATATATATATATATATTAATATCTATCGATATAAAACCCTAATTCTGGTTGTTGTAGTGGACCCCCATGGTTCAAGTATGTAACAACTTTTGAGAAATTACTTTCCTATGAAATTATCTTCTGGAAGGACATACATGAAAATGATCATGTCACAATTTTTCATACTAATAGTAAACTATTAACAGTTTTAATTATAATTAAATTTGGATTTTATTAAACATTTTCCTCGATTATCACCATTAATTATTGATGGAAAAATGGAGATTTTGAAAATTTTAGATCCTAGGTTTGAGTGTTTGATTATTACTATATGCATTTATGTTGGTTTGCTAGTTCATTTTTCGTTAGTTTTGTCTCATGTGTTAAAAAAAATGAGGCAAATAACAAATTGCATTAATTCAGAATATGAATTATAATCTTTGAAAAAATTTTGAACTAATCAAAATCCTCTAAATTTTTTTCTTAAAAATTTTGCCTTAACGGTCTAGACGATCTTGAACGAACCGTCTCAATCTCCTCTCGAAACTCAATTTTTTTTCTTAAATTCTTATGTTGAAACTTTGCAGACTTTGTTCTTCAAAATATTCTTCCCAGGGATTTTTGTATCGAAAGAGAGGAGACTTTGTTCTTCAAATTCTTTTTCCTTTCCAATTGTGTACGTAGATAACTTGAGAAGCACTACAATTATAGTAATAAATGAGGAAGTATTATAAAAACTTAATCTTTTTATTTTATTTCTAAATGTTTATAATTGAATTAAAACTAAATTTGATGGCTCACAAGTGAAATTTGATTGCCTAAATCAAGATTTTTAAAATTTTGATTTGCTTAAACCAGGTGTCTTTACATTGAATTTCCAAATGATAAAATTTTACCTCATCAATACTTAATTATTTGACAATTAAGTTAATGATATATGGAAATTCATAAATTAATTGATTATATTCAAAGAAATTTGGACAGTCCATGGCGTGCTCGTTAATGCAAAGGCAAGAAAAAAAAAAAAAAAAAGAGTTGATTACATAGATATAGACACAAGAAAAATCCAAAGAATGGTGAAAATGAAGAGCAATTTCATGGACATAAGGCTTTGAAAGAGAAAAGATGACAATGAGGTTGCATAAATCGACCTTTCGCCATCAATTCTAATGAAAGCATCCTTGGAAAAATGTTGCAAAGTGTGAAAGAGAGACAACAATGTGATGTAATGCTTCAAAAAACTGATTCTGAATTCCACCCCACATGGGTTTGGTGGGTCTCCCTTCTTTATCATCTTGTTTATGAATCACTATTTTGTTTTCGAGTTGTAAGTTTATATGCATGTGGGGTGGGGATGACCTGCTTTTCCAAGATTCCATGCCAATGCCAAATATATTATTAGCTGGGATCCCCTAAATTCAAGACAAAACCCAGTCAAGGGACATCAACCAACTAATTTTTGTTTACTTATGTAATAATTTTAATTCATTTAAATCTAGATAGATTATGTTTAATACACAATATTATAATAAGATAAAATAAGATAATGTTATGAATATAATTAGATTATATAATGTTATTTTATTTTATATTTAATACGAAAAAAGATTAGAATATGATCATTTATTTATTAGTTAATATTATCTTTTTTTTAAAGTTTATATAATTTAAATTATTGATATAATTTTTAAAAGTATAATAAAACATATAAATTCAATTTCAGTTATTAAAAAATAATTATTTCTATTTTAAAAAAATTAAATTATTCACAGATTAATTAAAATCATAATTAAGATCACTCAAGACCCTAAAAATAATAAATTCCTTTTCATCTAAAGAAATATCAAAATTCTTTGTCCTGTACTCTTTCATATTAATTGCCACTCTATATATAATTTATCTCTTTCATTTTCAACATAAAAGGTCTGTGCAAGTTGCAAAATGAAAAATACAATTAACCCTCCCCCACAAAAAAAAAAAAAAAAAGTGTCAGCATACAATTTATCTCTTTCTCTCTTTCCTTTTCACCACAACATAGGAATTAATGCAGATCTAGAAGCTGAACAAGATGCATTTAATCCAGAGTTCCTGCCAAAGTTGTTTTTCTTGAAAGGCAAAGGTTATTTTATTGAATAAAGAAGAAGAAAAAGAGCACATATATATGGCAACAAAGGGAGCAAGCTGCTACGTAAAAACATGATACAAAAGTTATGATCTATTTTTGGTCATACATAAAATCGCAAAATCTGCTTTAACCGACTATGATAATGTTTAAATTGTGTCTGTCTTTCTCCGATCTCTTCGAATGATGAATTGTGCTGTGAGTAAAGCCAAGGATCAAATTTCAAAGCAGAAATTTTTGAACTTGATTTAATGGTCAAAATGAAAGTTCTCCCACAGTGTCACTTACTCAAAGATTTGTTTTGTATTTGGCTCGTGTTTAAATCCATAACTACTTTTTTATTTTATTTTGTAATTTAATTATTAAATTAATAATTTTTTTATTTTCACCTGTTTTTCATCCTTCTAAGTTAGGGATATTAATAGGTAAGGTAAAGTATTTTCTTCTCCATCGTTATTTTCGAATTTTTATATTATATCTATTTTTGTATTTATATTTAACGAATATTTTAAATTTATTTTCATCTCCATCATTACAAGTATTTAACCAATATGGGTAATCCCCAAACCCATAGTTTTTGAAAAAAATAAAAATAAAAATTTATATTTTAAATTTTTTTTTTAGTTTTTATTTTATTTACTTAAATAATTTTTTATAAATATATACTAATAAATATTTTTTCAGTAAAAATATATTAATTTTAATTAACCTAAAATAATAATTTATATTATTTAATAAAAAATTATTTATTAAATATATAAAAATATATATAAGGTACGAGTACGGAACGAATATTATCTTACTTATTTTCATTACCATACATAATAAAAATTTAAAATCATATTCATTTTTATTCTGATTCTCATACTTAAAATATAATACTCATTCTTATCTCTATTCAAATTAAAAATCGAATTTTTCATTAAATATGAATAAGATTAACATTTTTATTCTAAATTCTTACCAAATATTCTAATATCAAATAAATGTAAATTTAAATATTATGAATATAAAATTAAATTAGATTAGAAATGAGCAAAAATCTCTCCCTAAATTTATTTCCCTTGTCATATAAACAATCGAGACACTTTTTACTACTGCGTATAAATTACACATATGATTAAGGACTTTATTGAATTTCCATGGACTATTACGTGCTTGATTTATCCACGAGATAACCACTTTGGAGTCGCTTTCAGTAATAATACCGGGCAGTGGATCGATGTTAGCTTCCACCACGATTATTTGCCTAATAACGCAATTAAAATTCTTCCACACAGTACATCATTTTGTTTGAATTTTGAAAGCTAATCCTACATTTTTTTTTTACCAGAAGAAGAATTTCAATCTGACACAAACATTACAATTACATTAAAAAGTAAAGGTACATTTAAAGCATAGGTTTTTCTACCGATGATGTCTAGTCTCAGTGTAAGAAGATACTTGTAGCCTTACCTAAGTCGAAGATCTGATGTATGAATTTTTTAGAAAGTTTGTTTTTGTTTCCGTTTTCTTATAATTTGTATCGTTTAATTAAAATTTTCTTTCATTTTCTATTCTTTATATATTAATGATCTCTATACGATACAACTTAAATTCTGAAGGCTAACCAGGGTTTTTTGGATATTCAATTTGCATTGAAGTCAAGTTCATACAACCCCCAAACCAACGCTGCCGTGGACAGTGCCACCGGCAACGGACCAAACATCCACAGCAACGTAGGAAATGATATGCAGAGCACCCGGTTTCCGATTAGGGCCAAAGCAAACCCTCGTTCAAATATGGTTTGTGTGTAGGCAGGATCGGATGAGAACTGATCATCACCAGAAGCATTTATCAAGAAATTGGCATCAATCAGATATCCCAGGGCCATTGAGTAGCATAAGAAGCTAACCAACAGAAACAGTGATGCTGAACCATACTTTAGAGCATACATCCTACCCGATTGTGAGCCGAAAATTTCACTGTTGAAAAGATGGTTGGCAGTGTATGTGTTGTTTGTCAAAGCAGCCAATGCTAAGTTAACCAGGATGGCTACGGAAGCATTGAGAATCGTGGCCATTAGAGTGTTTCTCAGGCTTTGGACTGCCAACATACCCTTCTTATCGTCACCCTGTGATAGATCAGATTTTAATTCATACCAATGATATAAATTAACAATCAAAATTTGGTATTAACAGGGTCCCCAGCTTACCTGTTTTATGTCTAGAAACCATGTTTTCCTCCTAAACTTGTCGAGACCAATTTTGGTAGTAGAGGGCTTCTGCTTGAAGCTTTGCCAAAGACAGGCATGATAACCCAATACAAGGAAGAGACTAAAGGGGATAAAGACAGTGTCTAGATAGAGGATGAGTCCCATTTTTCAATAGAATTAATGAAGGAAGCTATACATTTAGTAGCCAAATGAAGACTAAATATCAGAGATGGATGGTGACATATATAGTGGAATTATTAGGTCGGAATGTAAAGAAATTCTATAGTTACTCATATTTCTGTTGTTGGTGGGCTTAATTTGTGGAGGACATGTCAAGGGACATTGAGTTGGGACACGCAGGAGACCAAAGGAAAGCAACCCATTTTTTTTTTAAGTGGCAAGTCCACTAATAGCAACCTAAACCAACCTCAACCACATTGTTGGTGTCAACAAGAGAATATGCTTTGACTTTCCTTCACCTTGCGTAACATTCCCGACTTGGTTGGCAATGAGCTTATGTTAGTTGAAAAACATAAAACAACAAAAATGAAGAAAGCAGCACATAATTCCCATTCTAGAACGTACAGTCGTACAGCTTGGATACAAACTCCCCCGGATACTCTTACTGAGCAGGAATGTGATTGGATCACTAATGACTTTGGTTTAATTATAAGAAATTAGGCTTAGATTACATATATTGTTCTTGCTTTGCCTTATCTCCAAATTAAGAGTTTTTTAAGAGAAATAAATATATTTGACAATCTAAAATAGAACACAATGATATAATATAAAAATGATACGAATAAAAAATATGATAATGATATTGTTTAAAATTTTAATAAAAAATATAAATAACTTTAACAAAATAAAAAAAAATTTATATTTTCGTGTCGATATGAATTATAACACATAATTTTTATATAAAATATAATATAAATATATAAATTATCAATATTTTATATAACATAAATACACGAATTATGATGAGCAACAAAATCTGCTTCACTGACGGCAGTGCCACTAAAATAAATCTCCAGAGTCATACATTATATTCTCATCTAATATGGTACACGTATTATGTCACATTAATTCTTTATCAGCCGTCCAAAGAACACGTATGGTAAATGGGCTTACTTTTGGAGGGAAAAAATAAAAGCCATATTATTACAATTTTATGAATTTTTTTTTTTCAAGGATATGATCGTGACATCTAAGCACCATTGATTAGTTAATTAATAAAATTGATTTAGAGCTTCAAATGATATGATCAGTGAAATGTATACTTTGCAAGTTAATGGGCTCTTGACTGATGAGGCTGATTCATTTATATATATGAAACGAGGCGGAAGAAGCTGAGCCCAACAGAGAAAGGACAAACATAGGAATGACAAAGGCTGACGGGGTGGCTCTCGCATGGATCTAGTAAGCCCACATAGAAAAATATCATGATCCAATACAGGTATTGGGCTGATGAATAATAGGGAAATGAAAGGAAGGCGCCAGGTCGATGTCAATGGTTATTGTCTGGGACTCATCAGTGTATTTGCAGTTGTTGGCTGTTGCTCTCTCTTTCTTTACCAATTTGCAAAACACAATGGCAAAACCAACAGCATTCTGAGTAAAAGAATAGGAGCCCTGAACAAAACTGCTTAAAATATGAGGCAGAGAGAGTTTCATAGGGGAGGGATTACGATTACTATGTTTGTGTTAGTGGGTTTGTTTCTTTGGTTCTCAAATGTTGACGCTTCCATCCATGAGTATAGAATGGAAGCTTTTAGCCCAAAATCAGATGCATTCTTTTTCCATGGTGGCAGTGAAGGCCTCTATGCTTCTAAGCTCCATGAACCCACTTCCCCTTCTGAAACTAAACAATCTTTCAAGGGAAAGTCCATTATCAGGTACTTTACAATTTTCTGAACTCTTTCATCATTTGGTCTTTCCTTTTTGCCTTTTGTTTCATTTGAATATGCATCTCTTTCTAATTTGTATGCTGTTGGTGTTTGTTGCTTGGACTTTGATTCACATTATGAATCATCATCATTCCCTGTTGGAAATTTTCAGTTTTGACTCGGTTACCTTTGTGAGGCCGAAAGAGTATGCTAATAGGCAGAATGAAATGCAGCAGAACACAGGATTAGTGGAAGCAATCATACTTGATGTTAAGGATAGAGAAAGGATTGGAGGGTCTTTCTTAAAGTCTGATCATGTCATTTGCTGCAACAAGCAACTTTCAGACCAAGGGTCCTGCAAACTTGGTGAGGTTATCATCCATAATAACCCGAACAACCCCGGGTGGCCCAAACGCATTAAGACCTTTTTTCAAGGGAACAATGAAGAAGTTAAAATGGATCTTGAAACAGTTGAAATAAGCAGCACTGGGATGTACTACCTCTATTTTATGTTCTGTGATCCGCAACTCAATGGTACTCTTATTAACGGAAGGACTGTCTGGAAGAACCCCAATGGTTATTTACCTGGGAAGATGGCTCCTTTGATGACATTTTTTGGTCTCATGTCTTTGGCTTACCTTGTGCTAGGCCTTGGCTGGTTTCTAAGGTTTGTTCAGTTCTGGAAGGATATCATTCATTTGCATTACCATATAACGCTTGTCATTGCTCTTGGAATGTGCGAAATGGCTGTCTGGTACTTTGAATATTCTAATTTCAATTCAACTGGGAGCAGGCCAATGGGTATTACATTGTGGGCAGTGACCTTTGGCTCTGTTAAGAAGACTCTATCTCGCCTTCTTCTTTTGGTGGTGTCCATGGGCTTTGGTGTGGTGAGGCCAACTCTTGGTGGCTTAACATCAAAAGTACTTCTCCTTGGTTTGATATATTTTATTGCGACAGAGGCACTTGAACTAGTAGAACATTTGGGGAACATTAATGACTTTTCTGGGAAAACAAAGTTATTTTTGGTGCTACCTGTTGCTTTTTTGGATGCTTGTTTTATTCTATGGATATTCTCATCACTGTCAAAAACTTTAGAGAAACTTCAGGTAAGACTCTTTCCACTTAAACTATTATTAGTAATGCATAGAGATAGATGAAAGAGAAATGGTAGACATCAATGGACAATGCATATATCTGCTAACGTGGCATGAAGCTATTAGCTCAATTAGAAATCAAAATTCACTAAACCTTGCTTCTTAATTTGTAGTGGGTTTAGTTACAAGAAATTTCCTGGCAGCAGTAGGCTCTGTATAATAAGACATGATTTTCTTGTGAAAATTTAAATTATT